>JAXCHB010000120.1:0-470000 GCA_036926305.1 Uropetala carovei | reverse complement strand
TCATCTTAAAAATGAAACTTCATGTCAACTTATGATTGGACATTTGTTTTCTTTTTAACAATCGTTAATATTTTGCATTTTGCTCTATTGAAGACACAAATTTAGGCTTAGTTCCTACATCAATCGGTCATTTATCGTTTACTAGCAGAATTTCCCGTTGAATTTCAACGGATTTAGTGAAGCTACTACAGCACAAAATACAAACTCTTTAAAATACCTATATAGTAGATACTTTTTAAATTACAATTAGCTTTTCTTAACGATTAATGCTTGTAACAATCCGTTTCCGAGCCTACTGATTCAAATATAACGATAGTTTTATTTCCTATCATATTACATTCGCCAAATCCAGCTTCATTTCTTGTGTAATTATGCCTCGCTGAAATATTTACTTTTATGTCTTGTAAGCAAGAAACCCGTACAGTTGACCATGATTGAACACTGACTCCGGTAAATGTACACCAGATACGTGAGCTTATTTACGTTAATAAACATTATAATGTAGAGTATAATCATCTTATTTACAAAAAATGTATGATTCCAGTATTCAACAGACGAAAGAAAGTTCAATTATTTTCATCAATAAATTCATAAACATCGATCGTTTCGTTGCTTAAACAAAAGTGAAAATCGAATAACGCTAAATTTTCGTCTATTTGTAAGCTTCATTGAAGCTAATTGAATCGGAGGTGACAATGACAGCCGCCTTGGCAACGCCCGGAAAGAGTACGAAAAATCCACAAAATTTCGAAACAAATAGCGTATTTCTCAAAACTTCGACCGTGTAACATGTAAACTTCGCAGGAATAAGATAGTATAGTTTTATTTGTCGAATAAAGCAAAAACGAAAAAAATCGGTCCATATTTACGTATTTTAATGCTTGAAGGAAGAATACCTTGCAAGTCAAGAAATTGATTCATACGTGTTATCCTATGGAAAAATGTTAATCCCTTATATTGGCAGCACTGATTAATCCCGATTGACCAAACCTTGACCATTCACTAAGTTAGGATGTAAGGAAGAATCGTACCAAATTTGGTTATTCTAGCTTTTACCGTTTAGGAGGAGTTCCATGAACAAACATACAAACACACACTTCAAAATATATTATAGTAGATAGATAGATAACACATTTTTCCTAACTTTTAATCGACGTGGACTATTCTCTTATATCTATTACACGCTATATTACTCCACGACCAAAAATCTCTTCCATCCAAACACGAAAAACTCCGCAAATATTTGGTCTCATCGCCATAAAACCATCCTAATTTTCCTTCTCTTCGATATTTCCACGCAATTTTATGGGTGCTTGCCCTTCGCATTTTATTCTAATCTAGCAGAAATACCCGGCGTTGCCCGGGGAAGTTTGGTTCAAATCCGATCGGAATTCTAGATGGTACATGGTATTTAAGAATTCACTCGGCCGCCGTTTTGAATAAAACGGGCAGAGAGAAACAAAAACCACGCATGAATTATTTCTGGGAGCCCTCCACAATCGTACCAAATTTGATTCAAATCAACAGTAGGATTTGGGAAAATATGCGTAGTTTAATGTTTAAATCAACCGCCATTTTGAATGAAGCGGACAGACAAACACTATAACCCCGCGTCGACCTTCCCCTTAGTGCCCCCTACAATCCCGTCAAATTTGGTTGGAATCGGTTGATTGTGGGCGTGCATAAAGGAGCAGACAGAAAATGGGCTGCCATTAGCATTAGCATTAGCATACAAAGTTATTTTGCTTTTTGTACAATTAATATAAAACATTTGGGATTAAAAAGTAGCCTACGGCCTTCCTGTTTGTGAAGAAAGTATCTGTTGAAAGTTTGATTACTCTAACTTTAACGATGTGGAAATGTACAGATGCACAAATAAACAAACCTTCATAAATATATAGGGGATTGCCTCGTTAAATCCCTTGAAGGTTATTAGCAGGATGACGGCGAGGCCGGCCTTACTTGGTAGCAACCGCGTTGCCAAGGAACCCCGTTTCTTAACTACTGTTATATCCTTTTCGACCTATACAGAATTGAAATTGCATGCGATTTTGTCTGTATTTATGTACGTACACATGTGTATGTATGAGTTTATATGCGCATATACATGTCTATATACAACTATCTGCATATGTGTATTTGTATGTCTATTTACATGTATGTTTGTGTGCGCGAGAGGGATCTGTCGATATTTGACTTGGCCAATATCTCCATCCAAAAACAGAAAAAAAGAACTCTCGAATATCACGATGGGAAATTACACAGAGGAATGGAGACCTTCGCGTCACGCTGCGAACGATGACATACCCATCCTTTTTATCACCTCGCTACACTGTAATCACGTCCTCCGGGCGATACAGATTCGTCCCAAAACGACCCACAAAATTGCGTGGCAACCGAAGTCTCGGTCCTTCGATACGTAGCTCGTACGGTTTTGATGTCCTCTCCCACTCTCCATTGTTGCCCCGACAATGAGCAGTGGATCCAGCAGTACGGCGAGAGGGCCCCCGCGGAATCCAACCATATTCTCCGGGGAAGAAAAAAAAACAGCATGGAGAAGGGTGGATAAGGGAAGGGTGGGACGGAGGGCGGTCTTTGTTGTGGTCTGACTCGGGAAAAATGTGCCAGGAACAAGTCGGTTAAATAAGAGTAACTCGAGTGAGAAAACGGGAGAAAATGGAACGAACTGCGGAATTAAATAACATAGGGAAATGGCGGAAAAGGGGTTGAAATAACATAACTCCGCCGCTCCCGCCATTTTTTGGGTGACTAAGAACAAAAAGAACCCTATGGAGGTCTAAATATCGGGATTAACCCGCGGTTTAAAAAAAATATATATTTTTTAAATGCGGAGAGGAAGGACACGCCAAATTAATTTAATCCTTTTCGAGTCGAGCGTTATTTGAGGATAAATTAAGCAAGATAAGGTAAAATTCATTTATACCGCGGAGCAATACCATGGATGAGGATTTATCCAGCACATCCAGCTGGAAAATTATAAATTATTTTAAAGGATGGTTTGAAACCTAAAGCAAAACAGCCAATCCTCAAACCGCCCGTGATTGCTGTAGCAAGAAAAACTTGACAAAAATATTATAACTCGAACCGAAAAAGAACGAAATTTGGAATTACAGAAATTTCATCTTAACTTAATACGGGCGCGAAAAAATTCCAATTTGACTAATCTAAAACAAACGTTCGATCTATTGAAGTAACACTGGATTCTTATCATAGAATAACGTTTGAAACGTTTTTTTTTCCTTATTTAAAAATATTTTCAGAGCATAACAGCATTATTCGCGAACGCTTAGAATTCAGAGTAATAAATTGCCTTTTTTATAGCAAATGTGCACACAATTTCTAACGTGATCAGAAGTAGAATAAGATAATTTCATTAAAATATGAAGAAACATATGATTTATGTAATTATATTTAAAATTATGGGTGAATTTAATATTATAATAATTTTCCTGATTTACATAACGGCGATGCAGATCATAAACTAACTAAAAAGGTGTGCTTCACAATATTTATCCAAATTTTATTATACCTCAAATTATTTTGAACTCTTGGTGTGCTACGTAGCAGCGAAAAAGTCAACAATCTTGTCACAACTTTATTGCCGATTATACATGGCCGCAACGGTAATAATCTATTTTTGTCAAGATGCAGACCATTTTATTCCATAGCCTCCGCAGAAATTGGAACGTTCCAACTCTATCACTAAAAACAACTCCGATTACGCGCAATCCTTATTTTTAAATGATTTTAAATTGAAAAACGCCTGAAGTTTAAACAGCATTACGTACAACCTCAGAATTTGCTTAATTACGTTTCTGCTTCCGCCTTACAATTGAACGAATAGCCCTCACTTATGCATGCTACGACGAACTTTTCCCCTCGCCTCTAGAATGCTCGAAACGGCACTCGAGCAAAGCAAGTGCTGGGACCCGTTGTCCTGACTACTTAGGTCCGAAAGTGTAACATCCGCCAGGGTGCTGCTTTAAAGTTCATTACCCCGGTCCACTTCACGCTTGCTTCAACCAATTCAAATTCCGATCCTATTTTCGGAGAGAAAAAATATCTATCGTCTTTTACACCCTCGAGTCCTTCTCGGTCAGAATTCAACAAGGCCCAGCCTACAACCTTCTAAAGCTTCCCTGAAGTGCGGCTGTATTCGATCTCTTTTGAGATGTCCGTCGAATGATTTACATTCGGAAACTCACGCCTAGACTCACTGATTTAACATCTGTTAGCACTAGCCAGAGTTGGGGGCGTTAAAGAAAGCGATACGATCTGTATAATTAATAAACGAAACTCTCTCTTTAAAGAGAAAAGTGTTTACGAATGTAATTCTCCATCTCAACAGTGTCAACTTATTTATTAATTTTTATTTATGTTTATACATATAATAAAAAAAAGTTTTTTTGGAATTAACAATTTAAAAATTACAAATTCTAGTACAGAAACCTAACTCCATTGCAGCATTCGCTTCTCATAACCTAGTTATGGCTATTGGAGATACCTAGATGAGTACTTGTGTTTTTCATTTAAAAAAAAGTTTTTGATATGTAAGTGCTTATTCTTACATTTGAAACGGTTACAAAGAGTGTGAGTCCTTGGGAAATTAGATTTGTGCGTTCCCCCTTAACACTAGCCACTAATTAATTAAACAATTTCCTTGTAATTATGTCAAGACGTAGGACTCAGGCCAGTCGCCACGATCAGAATTACACTAAAGACGGCCATACTCGTGAAATTAAGAAACAGACAGGGAACCAACTCCTCAATCAAGGCTCCCCAGACATGATTATTATATTTAAATAACTTGAAACTACGATATGGTTTATCTTTGTGAATATAAATATAATAAATATTTTATCAAAATGCTACCACTGTGTGCAATATAAGTTATTCAAAAACAAACTTTCGTAATTTTACTATAATGATAATAAAGAATAAAATAAGGCATATCTAAAGATCAAATGAAATTATGGGAACATCTTATTAATTAACCTATTTAAATTAAAGGAATAGTGATGCATTGAAAAATTGAAGATAATTAAGTAGATATATCTACCGTAATGAAGAGAGACGAATGGAAAGTCTGATATTTTCAAGAGTTATTTTCTTTGGCATCACGTGACTAATCAAAAATGTTGGGAACCACTGAACACGCGTGGTATTGTTTCGCGTAATCGCTCGATCGAAACGTCAAATAAAATCACTAGGCAGCGTTATGAAACAACAGGAACCGAAGATTCGAACTGTTTTATAATCTTGCTACATTTCGAATTTCGGACGCTGACATTTCGCGGAGTTCGAAATTATTCGATTTATTGGCGAATTCCGTCGTCTCCTTTTCGTTTCCTTCTCTCCGCGAAGTACGTAGCCTTGAAAAGCACTCGAAAATAATAGGCTTCTCCAGTCTACGTTCCTAATTTTCATGCAGTCATCCTTCATTCATTACGGCACGACTTCTTTTTGCATAATTGCTCCCTCTGCCTCGCGGCGGTTGCAACTTTCGAATTTGTCTTGCCGCCCGCATCCTGTCCTGCCTCTCTCCCTCCTCCTCCTCCTCTCTCCCGCCTCTTTCCCTCCCTTCTCCTAAGAGCTCCTTATCCATCGTGGTCTTTTTGACACCGGACGAGAAAGAGGGCGTTAGCGGAACGAAAGGGGTCGATGACGCTGCGAAATTCCATCTCTGATTGAGCACGCTGGGCGTCTTGTACGAACTCAGGCAACACTGACCGGGTGCTTTTGCGTCCATCCCCTGCGGTCATCGCGGTTAATAAGAGGAATCCTTACAGCTGATTCGTCTCGAGAGACGCAGTTCCATGGACCGCTCCGGAGGCTTATTCCTAGATTTATCTTTTCATCTCTCTCTCTCTCTCTCTCTCTGGCCATGTCAGGTTCTTCCTAGGTTTTTACCACAAATACTTAGTCTTCTCTTTTTAGAAGTTTCCGAATTTGTAATTCCATCTCTTATTTGTGATTTTTTTTGTTCTTTTTTCATTTGTTTAGTTTCAGGTATTTGTCTTCTGTTTGTATGTTTATATGTTATTATTTTTATTGTCATCTGTAATCCATAACGTAGGGTTAAATGTAAGAAGGGACTATGTAGTCTCAATTTCGCCCTAAATAAAGTCGTTTGTCTGTCTGTCTCTCTCTCTACGATTACGTCGTGGCCATTTTATCTGAGCATAGGAAAAACAATTTTGCTTCGTGTTTGGACAAGGTCCAATTCCTAAACTCGAATGTTATATTAACGTGTTATTCGTGCTTATTGTGAGCGTGTCATGTGTGATGGACGAGGATGTCCTAGGAACGAATAGACGTTTATTTTTTGGGCGGGAGATTTATCGTGTTGAGGCACTGACGGTGGAAGTGAAATGCGTGAAACTAATGCGTCCGCTTTCTAATACATAAGCGTGGAAAAATATTTTGATAACGAGTCATTGTCAGTCATTCGTGAAGAGAATGTAGGCTTTGGAACGAGTGAGTTACCGTAATGAATACGGCATGTTTCGTCAATGTCGCCTTATGGTGAGTTAAATACCCTCGTACGCTTATTAACAGCTCATCGAAACGGTTAAATACGACATCTCAACAATACGTGTCCACACGTATTTTAATTCGAATCGACTTACTTTCTCGCATTCGTCTTCCAAAATTCAACCCGGACCAGCCGCTCTTCCAATTATAACCGTACTAGTAATACAGTAGAACCCCGATTATCCGATATTCCGTTTTATCCGACATGACGAATATAAGATTTTTTAAGAATGGCTGGCTTTTTACAAGGAATTTAATGAAGGACAATCAATTTTACAGTTAGTTCGGGCTGACTAGATCGCTGGAAAAGACGTTATGGAGTGAGGCAGCTCAACATTTGTGGAGAAAAATTATCGGCAGATTCGGAGTCATTTAAGAAATTCAGAGAACAATTTCATTCTATTATAAAAAATGATGGGTTATCAGATGAACAGATATACAATTGTGACGAAACCGACCTAAATTTTAAAATGCTTCCATAAAAAAACCTGGCTTCCCGTGCAGTATCTTCAGCTCTTGGCTTTAAAATAAGCAAAGAAAGAGTGAAAATTCTTGCCTGCAGTAACGCCTCAGGTAACCATAAACTCGAACTTTAATTTGAAAATCTAAAAAACCACGGTCCCTCAAAAATATAGCTCCTACAGCACTGCCAGTTTGGTATAACAGCAAAAACACGCATTGATGAGCTGTTTTTTTTTTTTTTAGCAAATTCGTTCCTTCAGTAAAAAGTCTTTGGAAATCAAAAAACCTGAAACGAAAAGCCATTCATCTTACTGATAATGCGCCATCTCATCCTAATGAAGATGAACTGAAGAGCGGAGAAATAGGGGTGATTTTTCTATCGTCAAATGTGGCGTCAGTGTGTCAACCTTGAAGAGTTGAAGAAAAAATATCGGCGTATGCTCAGACTATCAGAAAGAGGAAGGCGAACTGGATTGGGCATTACCTGAGGAGAGACTGCATGATTAAAGAAGTGCTAGAAGGAAAACTGGATGGAAAAAGAGAAAGAGGTAGGAAAAGGTTTCAGCTAGTAGACGACTTGAAAGGGAAAGAGAGCTATCAAGACATGAAGAAAACTGCGGAAAATATGAGTATATGGAGAACCAAGTTTAACCTAGAATAATCACGGACCTGTCAACGGACAGACTACCTATGATGATGATGATGCTTCTTAAATCACTTATAGAATTTATTGATGACGAAGATAGAATGGTAGAAAAATTGAAAAATCTGATAAGAGTTCACGTATTATTTTAATAAATTCGCGTCAATTACTAAATTACAATGCAGGACTTTTGACAAACATTTTTCCTATCGCCATTCGCCTTCTATGTTTTAGTCAGCATCGATCTTATGCAGTCGCTTTCGTTTTCGTACTTATTGCCAGACGCTAAAGATTGTTTCGGTCATAGCGCCTCAAGTTTCGAAGCAAGTTCCTTAATTATAAAACGTCGCAAGTCCGGAACGTCGCGAACCGGGCGAGATCCGCTTGAATTTCAACCGCGCTCGAAGTGTCGGAAAACGCGCTTAACTTCCGTATCATAAATTTCTCCTCCGCTCCGAATGGAAAATTTTTCCTCGCCCTTAACCGTTTCGAAACAAATTGTTTTAGCGCCCAAGAGCAAGCGTCTTTCGCCGTCTTGGGAGTTGGCCGTCCTCACGAGTCCTCGCTCTCGTAAAACTAAAAAAAAATTAAATAAAAACCTACCGGGCTAGAATTCGAACCGGAGACTTTTAAGAGTGGCAGTCACGCTCCGAAGAGGAAGGGACACTTTCTTCCTTCCCTTTCCATCTCTCTCTCTCTCTCTCTCTATCCGTCCGCAGGTTCTCCAAGGACGCTTCCTCGCGAGTGGACGAAAGATGTGGAGGAGAAAAAATGAGAAGTTTCCAGTAGAAACGGAGTCAGGGAGGACCCTGCTTACAAATGGAAAAATCTCGTTTCGAAGTCACCGGACAAGTGTCATTCTTTTTTTTTTCTTTCTCTATCTCCTTCCTTCCCTCGCGAAACACTCCCTGGAATCGTCAATAAAAGTTTTTTTTTCTTTCTTTTTTTTCTTAATAAAAAAAATCACGATTTCTTTCTTCCTCGCTAAAATAAGAGGAAAGCTAAGAGTTTTTCGCGCCGAGTTGGACGTGTTCATTGGGTGCGACGACGCAAAGCATTAACTTTCGCAGGAGGATTTATCGCTACTTGGTTCGCTGCTGAGACTGCCCGAGGCGAAAGACAAAGAAACTGGGGAGGTAAAGTTTTAAAATCAATCGAATATTCGCTTCGAATGGCTTTCGGTGTATCTGTTAGGTAGCACCTGGTACGGGAATAATTGAGACAGCCATCGTAACGGGTGACAAATGTGGTGCAATTGTCCCATTCCTCGTGCGCGATGCCGCGCTCCGATTTGTTGTGTCGCAGATGGCATAATTTACAGAAAATGGTCAAGTTAAAAGTGAAGGTAATTAACCTGATATCTTGTTTTAGCAAATGTGTCCAATAACCTTCATTAAACCACAGCATACTTGCTCAGTTTTTTATATCAAACAATTCAGATCAAATATTAAATGATGAGTTTAACTTATAAAGCTCTCATTTCCGCCGTAATAAATCTGGTTCGAATATTTAGGATGGAAAAATTACAAGAAAAAACTAAGTAAAATAGATAAATCTGGAAGAACAGCCCTTGGTTATTGAAGCATTGAAGTAAACTGGAAATATTTCACTGAACAATGAAGTAATGAAGTAACAAATGTACTGAATAAATATTAACAAATCAATAAATGATAAGTTTTGACGAAGTTTTGGAAAGAAAACTTGGAACTTCATGGTAACTAATTGCGCACATGATGTTTAATCCACTCTGCCTGATAAACAATGAAATACTCTACTTTAGGATTTTTACTCAATATATTCCGAAGTTTTGAAATACAAATATATCATTTATTTTTACTCAATATTTTCCGAAGTTTTGAAATGCAAATATATCATTTATTTTGTTGACAGCAATGCCAAAGGTATCCGTAGTTTTTTAAGAAGAATTGCCAATTTTCCTATTTCCACTATAAGCATAAAATTCGCCGAGAGGTGTTTATACATGTATAAGTAGCCTTGTACTTCACGAATTTTTGAACAAACGATTCTTCATTATTAAATGTTGGTATAAACTTTTATTTTCCAGTCGCTATAGCTTGCGTATGGAGTTTTTTTTTTAATGGGAACATGTGAACTGCATATTGCAGTGCCTTTTGAAAAAAAATATCCTTCAATAGGCAAGTTACGCACGACGAAAAAAAGCATTCTCATCGCATGACACTTTTCCAATATAGTATACCGTATCATTCCCTGGTAAATTCACGATACATTTCGCCTTATTTATTCCCTACCTTTCATCGTGGAATTGTTCTGGCTGGGCCACAATTCCATTTCGGCAAAGAAAAATTTCATCCCCGGAAAGATACGGTAACATTGAAATAAAATTTCCCGAAAATTTTAATGAATAAAAATCCACTCCTTATCTTCCATCCAGAAACATCGAAAACGTATTAGGTTTCCAATTCCGCGATGCCTATCACCCGGTAAAGATGTCTCTTCCTGCCGCTTTCGAATCGTCAAAAACCGTTTCCTTTATATATATTTTTTAACTTTATCTCATTCGAGGCGATCAATCTTCGGCGCGCGTTTTCATCCCATCTCTCCCTCTCCCTTCTCTTTCCATCAATATTCATTAGCCATACACTCATGCGGCACCTAAAAAAAAAAAAAAAAAACGAAACTGAACGAAAACGATCCGGATACGAAGTATTTTTCCATCGCGTCAGCTTTTCCCCGTTATCATTCCCAGTCGCTTTCGCCGATCTTGAGACTAAAGAGAAAAGGAGATGAAAATAAAGAGAGAGAAGCGAAGAAGAAAATATAATGAGATGAAGAGGAAAGAAGAGAAACAGGTGAAGATCTGAAGTGACGGAGCTTTAGTTCAAAAAAATATACCGATTCTTGTAAGGGAGAAAGAAAATTCTACAAGAGGAAAAGGAAAAGCATATACATTTTTATTACTAGATATGGCATTAATAGGGTGAGTGTTATGAAACCAGAACGACGAAATCATGAAAATTGCTACTGAACTGTCAGGCTAGGAAAATGTCAAGCAAAAGAACAGAGAAATTAAGCAAAAAGCTGAGTATAGATAAAGCATTAAAACAGGTGGAGAATTAGACTATCTATATATATATATATATATATATATATATATATATATATATATATATACACACACACACACACATATATATATATATATATAAGAATAGATATACCCTTGTTCAACTCTGGTTTCCCCAACGCGTGTTTGATGATACGCGTGTAGATGAATGTTACATCGGTGTGTCTATGACGCATAAAATTTAATTCACGTATGCAAGGGACGTGAGAAAGATAGCGACATATACCAGACCGTGATTTCTTCATATGGCTTTAAAAATGCACAACCCGGTTTATCTCCCAACGCGGTTTTTTCCCCAACGCGACCATTTCAAAGAACGTGACCCACGCTTTGCGCGAGGAACCAATGAAATAAAAACATTCCAAATTTCAAACACCCAAAACAACCTAAAAGTGTTTTTATTCCCGCGCCATTATTACAATCTCAGCACCGGGATGAGAAAATCTCCCACTCGACTCCAGGCGTAGAGGAAGAAGGCGGATGAGAGTCACACAGAAAGAGAGGGAGAACGGAGAAAGATACGAACATAGAAATACACGGACAAAGGAAAAGCGATTAAGAGACGGAGAGAGGTTAAGAAGTAACGAAGAGCGGGATGAGATCAAGCCGGAAGGTTGGCGTGAGAAATCGAACAGCTGAGACCGTGAACGCGTCCAATGCGAGACAAGTTGAAGGAACGTTATGGAACGAATTGAAAATAGCTGGACCCGACCTTCGAAACCTCTCTCGAGAGAGAGAGAGGCGCACCTCCGATGGAAGCGGACGTTCGTAAATTCCTCCAAACACCACCAACACCACTATTTCCATCTCTAAACTGCTACTACTGCTACACACACACGCGCGCGCGCTTCCCCAAATAAAAAAATAAAACGTCCCCTTTTGCACCCAACCCCTCCTCCCAGCTCGAATAAAAAAAAATGCAACTGCGAGCTAGGAGAAAGGGACGGAAAAATTACATGATAACCCGAATGATATGTTGCTGCAGACCTAAATCCCCGAATCTCGTATCTCACATGAAAAAACCATGCGGAAATCGTCCCGAAATCCTTCGAGAAAGCGAAGAAACGGTTGTGAGAGTAGGGGTGTTTCTTCCCTCCTCGAGAAAAGGGAAGGAAAAAGCTTTTCGGAAATAAAAACGAAGAGGGTAGGAGGAGGAGAAGGGGGATGGAAAAAAAGATGCAAGAAGAATGAGTAGGAGTGTATGTGTGCGGGGAGAGGGGAGAAGAGAAGGTAGAGGGCAGAGAAAGGAGATGAAGATGAGGATCTCAGGAAGAACGGGTGGGGGGGGAGGCAAGTGGAAGGTTAGGTGAGTGAGGAATATGTAGGTTGAGACGGAGAGAAGAGGGTGAGAAGGGGAAGGAGAAGAGGGTTAAAAGGGAGGGGAAGGAAGGGGGAGAGTGAGTTTTCCAGATGCGGCGGAAAGGAGAAGAGAGGAGAAGAATGAAGAATGATGAAGATGAAAAGATGCCTCTTGAGAAAAGACTCTAGAGGTTTTGGAGGGATGGGAAGTGGGTACGGGAGGAGCATAAGAGAGCCAGGGGATGAGAAAGAGAGAGAGAGAAAGAGGGGGGTGGGGGATGGAAAAAGATGGATTGGTGGGGGAGGGCGGGAAGTTTCAGGAGTCCGCGGAGGCAGGGTTTTTCGCGAGAGAGAGAGAGAGAGAGAGGGAGGGACGATGGAGTGAGACGTAAGGGTTGGGTTGAGAGAGGGGAAAGAGGGATTGAGGGAGTGAATGGGTTCAAGAAGGGACAAAGCAGAGAGAGAGAGAGTTAAGAGAGGGGAAGGAAGAGGAATAAGAGGTAGAGTTCAGAGAAGGATATACGCAGAGATAAGATAAAAAGAAGGAACGGTGTAAGAGCGTCACGAAAGATCGCCAATGAGACAGGAGGAAAAGAGGACGGTAAGAATAATAAGTATGGTAATGATAAGGAGAGAACGAGGACGAAGAAGTTTGATAAAGGGAAGGAAAGAAAACAAGAGCATAAACCCAATAAGAAAACAAACGAAATTAAGGCGGAGACGAGTTTTTTTCCTTCATTGTCGGGGAACAGGAGGGGGAGGGAGGGTCGAATTAAAGGCGAATAGAATGAGAGACCAAAAACTTGATTACCGGCAGAGGAACCGCGGTTGGATGTTCATGAAAACGGCGACGGAAATGGTAGGGAGAAGGCGAAAACATTAAAAGGGCCGAGAGAAAGAAAGCGGGCGACGGGAAAGAAGGAAGGAGAAAAAGTAAGGAAATCGTGACATAATTGGAGGAGGGCGAAAAGTTCACGCGTAAAACGACGAGTAAAAGGGCGTGACATGGGCGCACGTACGCCCGTCTACTTCGCATTCTTTATTTTTTTAAATTTCCGCGAGGTGAGTGTCCTCCCGAGGAATGCAGGGCTTTACGTGCGCATGCACCCGCTCTCTCGAGGAGCGATGTGTTATTTTTTTTTTTTCGCTCGAAAATTTCGGTCCCACACTAATTAAAAATCGTGCATTTTTAGGCTCGTGCTCCGACTGGCGCTCTTTAAAAGAATGAATAAATAAACTGCACTTCCTTAAAATTAGAGGGATGTATTTTATATGGAAGGAAGGATGACGGATTAAAAGGGAATGGAAAATAGACGACCGAGGAATCAGTCGATGGGAAAAAACTAAAATTAGCACAATGAAACAGGCTTAAATGGATAGTGGAAAATGGATAAATACATAGATGCATGAAGGATAAAATTGAATATAGGTATATGCGTGGAAAAACGCTTCTAGTATGCCATTGTTTACGTATTCAATACTATTATTTATGTCAGTGTTTGTTATGACCCAAATAAAATCAAAATATATGCTCAGTCAATAGTAAAAGGACACAAATACTTCAAATACTTGCAAATTTATAAAATAAAATAGAACTACAGCATTCGGTCGACCACTAGGTTTCATCAGGTACCGAGGCTAGACGTAAAATCAAATTGGAGTTATATATTATCGCGGTAAAAAAGTGCTTGGTATAAAATCTCCATCGTCCACAGTCAACTAAAAAGCTAAAATGTTGTTTTTACCGCTTCGTTATAATGAATCTACACGTTTCAGGGATCCATTGGTCGTTTTTTTTAGATAAGGAAGCGGGGAATTTAATTTAGGCGTAACGTGTTTAAAATCCAAGATTTAAAATATCTATTCCCTTTCTTATATTATGAATAATTAAAAACCTAATAAGATAGAGAAATAAGGAAGTCAGAAAATAATGATGAAAAAATGAACAGAGAATTTAGGAAGACGGTTCGAATTTTCAAAGTTGCAACTTTGGAATTTTCTGATAAGGGCAGAGGGAGAAGGAGCCGTTACAGCTCCTGACAACAAGGACTTATCAGTGTATGTTAGGAGTTTAGCTGGTGAAGCTGTGGATGACATCCATCATGATCGCAACGCCTATTTGATCCCTCGAGTTTCCCCATAGAGATTTCGAGCTAATGAGTAAGGATTTTAATTGGAATGAAATAAATTCAAATACGCCTCACTTTTATCAAAAACATTTTAATTACATCCTCGATATATGGGGAAGATGTTTGTTGATCATTAAATAAATATCATTTATTTTACTGTATGGTCTGCTAAAGGAAGAAATAAAGGCACCAACCAGTAAAATTGCTCAAAATGACGTTCCTTACAGTAATTGTTATAGTTAATGAAAATAAAATCCTTGAATTTCAATACCGATGAATACCCGACGTATTTATTCACTGCTGGCGCATTAATACCTCAACTGAAATTAAGATCATAAATTGCTTTCCTAGAGCAGATGTTGCGTAGATCTTCAATTATGAATAACGTTTCACGCAAAAATGACACACGTGAACAGGTGTCGCATACTGGCCCTTTGTTTTTTACCGTACCAATTAAGTATTATATATTTTATATTATTATTCCATCCATCCATAGTTTTCAACCCTAAGGTTGGTTTGAAATGACTAGGGAATAAACACATATGATGTGGCGGTTTCCCGTTGCCTTCCACATCAGACACACACACACATGATTGATGAAATATGAAATTACCTATGAAATTATGAAAACGACACAAACATCCATGCCCTTCGCGGGATTCGAACCCGCGACCTTAGTGATGGTAGGCCAATACGCTAGCCCTTCCACCACCGGGGCCGGCTATATTATTATTAAAGATCATAAAATATTTTATATTTATATATTTCGTTTCGGGAAAAAACTGATTTACATTCGCTTAAAAAAAAGTTCTCTCTAGAAACCATCACTGTTATATAAGATTAACCCGGACTAAAAAGGTCGTCGATAGTGCACACTAAAATTAGTCTTCTAAAAAATGAAGAAAAAAATTCGAGAGGTTAATAGAGATTTAAGCTTATGGAAGCGAGGGACTAAAGAGAGGAGGAGAAGATGGAGGAGCTTTAAAGAGATGAAAAAATATTTAAGGCGGCGAGTAAATAATAAAATGGAAAGGGAGCGAGGAAAGAGAGAATGAGAAAGCAAACAAAAAAAATATGATGAACGCAAAGGTAGAAAGGAGGGTTAAAGAGAGCGAAATAATAAATCACAGGTAAATTACGGCAGCAAAGGATGAAGAGAGAGGAATATTAATAAAAAAAATGGACGAGAGAAAACAGCTCTGAAGGGGAAGAATAAAGAAGGATGAAGAGAATTAGGATAGTTAAAGGGGGGAAGGAGGGAAAAAAGACGGAAGATTAACGGATTTTGGAAGCTATGGAAGATATGGCCAAGCATATACATATATATGAAATGCTCAAGTTTCTCTACCTTCATCTAAGTTAAAGATGAAGGCGAGTAAATAGTGAAGCATGTGCATTTCAGCTACCGAGCAACCGTCTTCAGTGGTAATTCACCGAAAGTAGAACATAAAAGCACATGCGTGCTAGTATTTTCGTTGTTTTTATAAGCTTTTTGTGGCTTTTGGATATACCTGAGATAAATAATATTTTAAACTACTTTTTCTTAAAATAGTGAAGTGAAAAAATCTCCAAAATATCCCATTTATTCAATTCCCTATTCATTTAAATCAATGGAATATATTGAAGATATAACATCAATATGAAGTAATTCATTTTCCGTTTCATACCTAGGGCAAAAAAAGCTACGTTAATAATGTAGGAGCCGCAGAATACGTACACGTAACGATGCTAAAGTGCTAGAGATAATTGCAAAGTTTCGTGGTCACATTAAAAAAACACCTCCTGAATGGTTTTTACTTTTAGAAATTACCTCGACTTCCACTTGCAACGTTTTAGAAACGATCTATGTGTACTGAAAAGTATAAGATGTAAAATATAAAGGAAGGAATACATACTAAATTGATACACGTTGAGCTCAATACGGCGCACAAATCTTACCTCATGTGCTCCTAATGGAACACCTAACCCACTTTGCAACGCTTCGTTCAAAAATCGACGTTTTCAAGGGGTGTATATGCAGTGAAAAGCTAGTAATTGGTGTAATACGGAAAGATATATATTAAAGTCTCAACACTCGTGATTTCCATTGGAATATTTAATCCATTATGCCATGCTTAAGAGGTTGCTTTCAATACGTCAGTTGTTTTATTTTCTCACGGTACTTCATGCCTTTTTATACCTTTCTTCAGTGGAAAGGATCGGTATTTTTAGGCGATATTTTCTTTTTTTTTTGGTAAAAGCTTTCGAAATGTTATTTCATCAACCGCCTACATGTATGCTTAATAGGATTTTGATAGATGTTTACCCAGCTATATATACAACTCTTGGATTATGGACTCTCCTTTTGTTCTCATCTTTTAATTCATTGCAGGTCTGTTCCTAGAAGCCATGGACCTACTCCTGAGTCTCCGCAAGCGTGGTTCACCTAATCCCTCTTTTCTCAGAAGCTTTAAGGTTTAACATTAGCAGTGATTACCGGGAACGTAACCCACGAGAATGGTGAGGGTGTAATACCAACGTTGAGCAATGGAAAATAAAACAGAAACAGCTACTGACCTCATGAACCACGAAGGACGTCTTATTTCGAAATTCCTGGATATATCTGAAGACATACGCAAGAAGCAAGCGTCAAGACATACGAATAAACTTCGAAACAAAAGACTCTGAACAAGAAAAGGAAGACGGCAGACACAATGGGCGGCAGGAGAGAGAGAATAAATGTATTGACTGAAAATGACGGAGACGGGAGGAGGAAGAGGGAAGATATAGAATTGGAGAGAACGAGAGGTGAATGAAAAATGCGTTCGGTTCGATGCGAAGGAAGATGATTCGAGAGAGATGCCATGAAAAGGGGGATGGAGAATCAAAGCTAGAATTCGTGCGAGAGACAAATGGAGAGATAGGGGGAATGAGGCAGCAGGAGTACAGAAATGGAAAGCTAGACGGGAAGACATGGAAAACGGCTCGGGGAAAAGACATGGCGAGGGAGTTTAAGGAGAGGGAGAGAGACGGCGGGGTATAGGAGAATGGCAATAGGGATGAGGTGTCTCTCAGGGCCCAAAGGTGAAGGTCAAATCGAAAGCGGAGAATGGGAATGTACAGTGGGGGAGTTGGAATGGGCTGTGAGTTGGGAAAGGGAGGAAGGTTTGCGGGGGACTGAGGAGAGAAGGTGTGTGCGGCCATCTTTCCTCCTCCAACACCCTATCTCTATTCCACCCTATCTTACAAACGCACTCGAACTGGGGGGGGGGGGGGGGGAAGTGTAGGAAAGGTGTCCCCGGCGTGGCGCCGGCTTAGGCCCCCTAAAGAGAGGGAGGGAGATAAAGAGAAAGTGAGGAAGACAGTGAGGGAGAAAAGGTGAGGAAGAGAGGGAGGGAAGGGAGAGAGAGCAGAAAAAGATATAGGCAAAGAGGGGAATAGGTAAAGGGTGAGAGAAAAAGAGAGGAAGCGAAAGGAAGGGAAAGAGAGAATGAAAGCGAGATGGAGATATGGAGTGAGAGAGAGGATAGAGAAAACAGAGGCAATGAGAGGTAGAGCAAACAAATAAGGAAGGGAGGAGAGGAAAGAGAGAGAGAGAGCAGAAAAAGAGATAGGGAGAGGGGAAGAGAAAAAGAGATGGGGAGAGAGGGAAAAGATGGAGAGGGGAAAGAGGGAGGGAGAAAGGGAGTAGGAGGGAGATGGAGCGGAAGAGAGAGAGAGAGAAAGAGAACCCGAAGGAGATGCAGACTGGATGGGTGAAAGGAGATGGGTGTCAGAAATATCTTGGACCCTCTTCTCCTTCCTAGCCCAATCCTGCCTCCCTCTTTCACTCTTTCCCTTCCTGTCTCTCTCCTGCTCCCTTGGGGGTAACAGAGTGGCGAGGAAAGGTAAATAATAGGAATTCTTAAAAAGGAAATCCTATTATTTTCATTTTTTCTCTGACAAGTGAGAGAGGACTTTTACTACCACAATATCTTATGCACGTAATATCTTTTAGTTTTTTCTCCCTCTTCCGTCCGTTCTTCTTCTGCCGTATGTTAAATGAGCATCGCAATTAGGAGAGAAAAGAGTATTCCGTGCCGGCTTGGGGGATCGTTTCGGAACTCCTCACACCTGACTCGCTTTTATGCAACACTGTCTCGTAAGGACATAGGTACTTGAAATCATACGCGAGATTTGAACTAAATTGAAACAACGAAGTTTTAAGCATTTAAGCTCTGATAATCAATTTTTACCGATGAATTAATTAATGTACCTTGCATGTTTTCACATGCAAGGTACACTATCCACCGCATAATTTACAACTTACTAGAGTAATATGACCCAAAGCTTTAGAAAGCAATCACGTACTTAATTATACATTTGTACAAACATCGAGTTTATAATTCGTTAGAGAATTCTCCCTGAGTTGCCGTGTCAGTTTTTTTCACGTCGGCCGGAGTAGTTTTCAACTTGGCCGATATTTCTCTTCGATACATGGGGATTTCAAAACGGTGTACACATGAAAATACCGATAATATTCAATCAATTTCACAGAAAAGGATCGAGGAAGAAGAGTTGCCGTTTCGAACAAAAGTCTAACATATTCCAGTGAGGGATTGAGTGGCGTGTTTGCAACTGAATAAAAGATGGTAGACTTCAATAAGCAATACCGAAAATGCAATGCCCAATACCGACCCTATCGATGGTCCTTAGAAGATGCTTTCCTTAGAAGATGTCTGATCACTGCATCTCGCCTTGAGAAATCCTTCTCAGAAGAACAATCTAAGTAAATGCCTAAAATGGGTACTCCGTGCACTCACCGATAAATCGACCAATGGGTCTATTGTCCGATTCCCTCCTTTAGGGCTAGGGATTTTCCCAACATAAAATACCTCTGAGACACGAAAATTGGCTTGCGAAAGGCTAGGTTAACTCACGCCAACCCTTCTCAATTCCGAATGCGTGGTAGTTGAATGGACACTAGTTTCTGAAATATTTTTCTGCATGCTGAGACTTTTTAGGTTATTAAGGTTTACCGTTAATAACAATTATAACCATTGAGTTTCAGTGAGATATTGATATTGGCAAACATCTCAATGTTCTCTAAATATTAGATTCAGAGTTAGTAAAAAAGACGTTGCAAACCTAAAAATAAACTAGCCGATGATATAAACTTCTAAAAATCGACATTAAACTGGATAAAATTTAGTAAAGTAAATAAAATGCTCACTAACGAAGAAATTAACTAACTAAAACGCAGAGGAAACGAAACGTAGCGAAGCGTGCACTCTAAAGGACAGTTGCTGACATCGGAGTGGCTTAACTCGAACACAAAGGCAACGCTGAGGCGATTTAATGGCTCCTATTTGCAGGGAGCTTTGGAGCGGAGTACACAACAATTTGTAGTGGCCGAACCTTAGTAACTGTAAAACGGTGGGGTGAGATTCATTAGTCAATTATTTTGATTAAGACATTGATGGCAAAGTAAGTTATAATTAACCTATTTTGTTAACTGGAGTAAAACCCCCTATAACAAAACATATAAAAATTGCAACGTAAATTCTTAAGAGTATACCACGCGTGGCTTGGTGAAGTTTCGCATTCTTATTTATTCCGTATTTATCCATCCACCATACCTTTAAAAAACTAGAGTAGATTCATCAATAAATGCAAATAGGTTTGTCCTAACACAAAACATTTAATTTCGTTCAAAGTTTTCGAGCGATCTCATAAATCTCCGTCAAAGATTAAACACGTAGATTGAAAACTCGAATCACCTATTATTTCTCCATAGTGGATTTTCTCCGGAGGATGAAAATGCGATTTTTTTTTACCGACGTGAAACGCCAAGAGGAAAAAATAACACGCCACTTGCGGAACGACACGAAAGAGCACGAATAGAGAGAGAAAAAAAGACGATCGAGGGGAGCTTGCCGAATGATTGAAGCAGTCACGCACCGGCTGAGCAGAACGCTCCCCCCCCCCTTTTTTTTTTCGACAGAAAAAATACCAAAAAGCCATTCATTACGCCAACAACAATGACTCTAGGAAAAACTAATAAAACCGGTGATTTCGGGCGAAGAAATATCGTATCCCCGGAGACACGGGAGGAGAAAAAAAAAACTGCAGCCGACAACGCAAATGCCGCTGACACTCTCGCGGAAAACTTTCCCGGGAATAAAACTGACAGTTATTTATCCAGGCAAAATTGCCAATGAATTTATTACGGAAAAGAGAGAGAGAGAGAGAAAACAGGCTCATAAATTCCGCCAGGAAAACATGAATCCTTTCGATCGGGGCCGTGTAAAAAAAAAAAAAAAAACCAATCCTTCCCTCATTTTCCTGAAAAAAACACACACACACGGGAGGCACCCCTAACCTTTAACATTTCGAACAATGGCGTGAAAAAATTCGGCCCGGCCCTTGGCGCAATCGATGAAGTGAAGGAACTGTTGGAGAGGGAGGATAGAGAGGTGAGAGGGATAGGGATGGTGAAGGATTCGTCAGGAGGGAAAAAGGAAGGGTGAGTGCGTTTGGAGTGAGCGAGTGTTTCCAGCAAGAATGTCTCAATGGCCTCCCAGGGTATATATGACTATTCTCTTAACGCCCCTTACCACCTCTACCCTTCCCCCTACCTTCGTGAAACCACTCTTTCTCTCCCTCTCTCGCGTTCGCCCCCTCAGATAAAAGAGTATCGCCGGCGGAGATAAAAGGAAACCGCTTTTCTTTTGTTCCTCGAAAGTATGAAATGAAATTCCGGACGGAAAAGAGAGGGTGAGAGAGGTGACCCAATTTTACGAGAGCCTTCCCCAAAAATTCCGGTCGGAAAATAAAATAATTCTCCCCCCCTCTCCCCTCTCCCCCTTTATAAAGCGACGGGGCTCTCATTAAAACGCGGTTTGGTTTTTCGCGGGCAGCTTTCGGGTTTTCTTCCTTTGGTTGCTATGCGTGACGACGAACGTGAGAGAAAAACGCAACCCAAGGAATTGCGATAACCCGAGTTTCAATTGTACTTGAAGGGTGAGCGATTGCAGGTGGGCGACTTTAGAAGAAGAAAAAAAATCAATTTGCGATGTTCATAAGAGGCTCCCACTGATGGCGGGTGCTTCGTAACCTGATGTACTTTTGGTTTTCTAGCTGTTTTTATAGCTACTGGTGAGACAAACTGCGTCACTCTGCTATTAGAGAGAAAGTAGGGACGGCGCCGCTGCCTCCATTGGACGCATTCTTGAAACACATTCCGCACAAAATTCTTCGATTTTACGCCGCAGATTAGGTCCACAGGGAATGTAAAAGAAATATTCTGATAGGAGTGGGGTTTTTCATTACACAGTGTCGTCAGCAGCAACAGATTCAAGAGGGAAGTATCTGGACACTCCCCTTGGAGTAAGAGTAAAACATTTAGAACAACTGTATTCAAACTTGGACTTGCTCACCTACTAACTACGCGGAGTATTTTTAAGTGGGGCACGAACGTATTTTTTAAGATGAGTTGTTGTTCTCCTCCTTTCAGACTGGCGTTCCTCAACCAACGAGTGGTACATAAAGTTTCGAAAATAATAATTATTAAAAAATTCTTTAAAAAGTCACTGCAATATTTAATGTCTTTTAAATTCCCATTAACAATCAATGTAATACAATAATGCATTAAACGTAAAAAGGTGGGGGTTTTGTAATCGTCGCTTTTCAAAATATTTAGTGTGACGTAATATGCAAAAGGTTGAAAACCGCTATTGATGACTGTGCATCGTCTTACGACACAGATTTTAATCAAAAAACTTAATCGTCGATTTTCTCGTACCTTATCAAAACTCTTGAGAGATCGCGGAGTGATTTTGAGCATAAGAAAAACGAAACAAAATTTTCCAGTAATTTACTCTACGAAACAATCAATAAATGATGTTGATTTTCTAATTATATATCTGAGACTCTTTATAATGAATCCTAGGGGTACGAAATTATAAAGAAAACTGAAAGGCGTGGCGCAGAAAAAGGTAGACGACCACTAATTTAATGAATGATCTGCAGACGTCATAATTTGAACATCCCGTAGGATTAGAGGCGTGAATATAAACTAATATGTGCAATGATCTGCAACATTTTTATCCTGGAATATTCCTATCTGTTTTGTCTAGTTCAGCCAATAATGTGTTTCCTTGAATACAGCTTGAAAAACTTGGGGCAAATTCGTCGCTTTTGATCTTAACTCAACATAGGAAACTTTTCCTGCATTCCCAAATAGCATATCATTCCACCGACCTAAGATACCTCTCACGATTTTCTTTCTTTATCACGTAAGCCATTCACTGAAACGTATATATTTATTTTCGCTTCCCAATCACGTTACCTCGCACGAATGGCACCATATCACAATTCCGCGGGCAAAAAAAAAAAAAAACGAAATGATCCGAAAATCGTCAAAGAGAAAAGTCGACCCGGGACACGCAACTAAGTCCGCAATAAAAATAAATAGCTTATCTCGGCCGGGCAGAACGTGTGTGTGTGCGTGTGTGTATACACATTCACACATAGAGACGTTCGGCCCGGACGGGATAAGCTAATTAATTTATTTTTTTAACCAGGCGTACTCGGTATTAATATCTTAATTGGCGCCGGGCCGTCTTTTTTTGGAGAAAAAAATGGCGGCGATTATCTGGATGGCAAACTTTCTCCGACGAAGTAATCATGTGGATAAAGAGAACATTTTTCTTGCCCTCGGAGCGACGACGACGACAACGACCTTGAGATTAATGGCGACATCCCATCCTATGATGCATCGTTAAAACAAAAATCCTCCACCCTTCCGGAAAATATCCTTCGCTTTATAACCGTCCGTGTTTCGTCGTCGTTCTTTTTAAAAAGGCAAAATGGTCGGATGAGGGAAGCTCTGAATTAATAACATAAAAAATATATCGCGCTACGCACTCGCGAGTCATTATTTTCCTCCGTGGCGGAAACCCTTAATTAACCCTGTTCGGATGCCAATCATGAGCGCCATGCCGTGGAACCGATAAACAGTTCCATGGGATCTGAGGCGCCTTATTTTTTTATAATCATCAGCCGCGAGGTTGATTACACGGCGCTCCGAGCAGGAGAATAAAATAAATGCAACGGATTAAAAATCGTTCGCCTTGATATATGGGACCCGTGAAGATTGGACAAAGATATATGCGTTCCTTACTTACGGGGAAATAATCGGCGTGTGATACGGTCTTGAGTTATCTCGGGCATTATCCTTAGCACTTACCTGTAATGAAAAAGGAAAAAAAAACATTAATAAAAGAAATAATTTAGAACGATACGAGATAAAAACTAATACGAATCGCTATGTGAGGAAAGAGATATTTAAATTTCATTATTCAAATGAAACGGATGGTCGATTGGTATTAAAACAAAAATTAATTACGAATTAAAAATTGCTCGATATAATAACTAGAGTAACTAATGCCCTCCATAAATGGCAGGCGGGTTTGGATATTATGTTATACCGTTTAATTAATTTATTATCATCGAAATAAGCAGTTTTTAATAACACTGTTGCAAAAAATTGATATAAAGTCGCTAAAGAAAGAAACAAATAATCGTCGAACTATTTTTGTTTGCATGCTCAAATACTGCAAATATTACTGAAGAAAACATGAAAATGAAATTTGCCATCGCTGAAAAACAAAAATATTGGGGAGTTTTCGAAATAAAATACGAATTTTGAGAGTATATGAATTTTTTCCGGTGTAACGCTGTATTTCATCCCTTCTGACTCTATTTAATAATAATAATTTCTTTATTACGGGCTTTTGCCCTCTTTCACCGATCAAATACAATGAAATACTAACACTTAATATATTAAAAATTATAAGTATATTAAAAGATAAAATAAGTAAATGGTAATTAAATATTATCAACATATCATATGGTCTGTTTATATTATATCACATGTTACTTCTCGGCATATTCACTCATTCCAAACAAATTTCGAAATCCAATCGAAAAAACTACACTCGTTTACGTGTTAATAAAATGGACTGAGGCGCACCTGGAATCGAGCAATCAATCATAAAATTAGTAATTATTAAATATTAAAACATTGTTCTGTATTAGTAATTTGTGACCGCCTTGACCTCTCCGTCTCTTCCATAAGTTAAGGATAGATTGAAAGCAGAAAATGAGCCGCGCCCAGTTCTCGTCACACATTCACAAATACCATCCCTTATAATAAACGTTCCGTTTCGTAAAAATTTCCGTTTCACTACCAATACAAGCGTTTCTTTTCGTAACATTTTCCATTTCGAGAACTGGCCGCACTTTATGAATCGACATGCGCGAGAAAATAATGGATAAATGGCCGAGATAGAAGAAGCGTTTCTATAGTTATTTGCCTTCTTATTTATATCCATTCAACTCCAAGTAGCGTTTCAGACACATAAGCTAGCCTATATATATATATATATATATATACACACATATATATATATATATATGTATACACATGCACACACACACGTACGCACGCGCGCGCACACACACACATATATATACATACATACACACACACACACACATATATATATATATATATATATATATATATATATATATATATATATCACCATCATAGGTAGTCTGTCCGTTGACAGGTCCGTGATTATTCTAGGTTAAACTTGGTTCTCCATATACTCCTATTTTCCGCAGTTTTCTTCATGTCTTGATAGCTCTCTTTCCCTTTCAAGTCGCCTACTAGCTGAAACCTTTTCCTACCTCTTTCTCTTTTTCCATCCAGTTTATATATATATATATATATATATATATATATATATATATATATATATATATATATATATATATATATATATATATATATCATCATCATAGGTAGTCTGTCCGTTGACAGGTCCGTGATTATTCTAGGTTAAACTTGGTTCTCCATGTACTCCTATTTTCCGCATACACACACACACACACATATATATATATATATATAAGAATAGTTTTAAAACGATATTACGCATAATAAATTCATTTATTCCAGCGAATAACTTATATATCCAGCCTGTTTACTGTAAAATAAGTTCAGCTTTATTACGGAGTAGGGTATTCTTTATCTCGCGACATGAATAAAAAATTTAATCAAACGTGCTCGATAATGTGATGAGTGCCGTGAGAATGCTCGCGGTCAAGAGCCAAGAGTCCATAAAAATTTCAAGCTCTCCGAAATAGGTCTCACCCTGTGACCCACTTTTAAAACACCACGTGGCAGTATACATAATTTAATTCCTTGGTTTTTTCCCCTTTTATAGACTTTGTACGGCAGATACGTATGAAAATTATTTATAAGGCTAAGGCTAGCTAGCGTACTTTCTCCTTTTATATTTATACCTATCGAATATCAAATCTTGACTGGGACCTCTACTAGCCACAAAACTTTTGGAAAATCCGAATGACCGTTTACGCTACAAATTGGTCGCCCTCAATGGCGATTTTTAGGCGCGTTTCGCTTCCAGCGTGAGCGCCTATTATCGTCGGTCTGTCCGTCCGTCCGTCTGTCCGTCCGCATGTTCGTTCTCGGCTTCTACATAACGGATTTTCATGAAATTTGATATCAAGGACTTACAATCAAATATAATGAGAAAATCGCAAAACTGAATCATGTACGCCAATCAGGGGTACCACTTTACTGGTGACAAAAAATTAAATTTTTGTTATATCTCGTAAAGTATTGCTCATATCAAAATATTTTTCAAATAAAAGTTGTAGAACTGATAAAGATGAGTATTTCCATTTGTATACATTTTTATCATAGAAGTAGCCGTTATCGAGAAAATGAAACACAAACGTCTTAAATCGAGTTGAACTTGGAAAATTTCTTGCATGGTTACCTCTTCACTGTTGCTATCATAAACAATCTCACATACAAACGTTTAATTTCCTTACGCGTGCATGCAATATTATTAAATAGGAAGAATATGGATTATTTTTGAAGAATATAAGAACTTTAAAACGCTATTTCCCTCACGTACAGGTATATGATTTCTTTCTAATACTCCATTGCACGAAACGCGCCCATTAGTGATACGTTGTACACTTTCCTACCTTGGTAGGTTCTATAAAAGAATACAGCAGATTCCTCTTTGGAATTTATTTTCGATAGATCGCGGTTGAGGGCGGCTGATTTATAGACGAAATTCGCATCTGGCTCACCCTAACTTTTTTATGGCCGTTCGAGCCATTTAAATAATCAGTTGGATTCCAGCAATAAAGCGAAACCAATAATTCATTTCGAATCGACTGTATGGGATGTTTTGATCAGGATTTTATTTTTGAAAATAAAAATTTCGGCCAACAGAAGTGACACTTCTATTCGGTAAAATTTACACTGTGCGAGTTTAATCGCATTTTCAGCCTTTTTAATTGTTTTTAAACGCCCTTATAATGAATGTGTTATGGATTTTAGAACTACCTGAATTATCTATTTTATTCCAGCTATTAAGGTAAATTCGACAATACAATTTGAATTTTTATGTAATTATGAGGCCTTAATTTTTTAATAAAATTGTCAACTAATGCATTTATTCGAGAAAATGGACGGGCGAGTTCTAAGGCGTCCTTTTAGACATTGTTAGTGTTTACATAAATTGATTTGTATAAAAAATTAATTATAATGGATAGTCACTATCAATTATTATATTCTTATTGTTTTTAAAGACATTTGTGAATAAAAAAAATTCATAAAATACTGTTATTCGAAACACGTGGATTAATTACTTACTATTTACTTATTTTAAGAATTATTACGATTTTCAGGAAGAGGTGATTTTATCCATGAAGACCAGATCCTATTACAAATTCCATCTTACACTTATTAACGTAATGCTATAAGATTAAAGACTTCCTCGAAAAAAATCCCAAAATGAGGAACTTTGTCACGCTGCCACCAAGCAGACAGCCTGTAATTAGGGGAGCGTTGCAAAATGCACCTAAAACACATAAAAACGAAACCTAAACCACTAGAAATTCTTTGAAAAAATTATGCATCGATAATATCCTAAATATCAGAGCTGCGCTCCAAGGATGATATCAAATTTAAGGACGGGTGACTGGAAAGGCTCAGCCGTGAAGGTCTTTAAAAATATACGATTCAAAACTCGGCTTTTAAAAACGAATTTACCCGACCTACTTTCGATAGCGTGTTCCCTTTTGGCAGCGAAAAAGAAAATACGACATTCGTTTTCTCGGGAATTGCACGCTCGCGGATGACGGAGTTAAATCGAAAATTTCCGCATCGGATTCACTCTCTCGTCGGGCTAGGCGCAAGTGTATGGACTTTCCAAGGATAAGGCTTCTTTTATTTTTTTTAAGGGCTACTCGTCATTTTTTTTTCTCTCGGCAAATAGAGTTGAGGTCATGGATAGGAAGAAGGTGGGGATGAGGCGTAGGAAGAGGCTCCTACTGCGGCACAAGAGAAAGACATGAAAAACAAGCAACCCCCAACCTCCCACACAAACTATTCACCCCCACCCCTCCACTCTCCAACATGCACACATACGGACACACAAACACACGAAAGCCTGGACAAGGAGGGTACCCGGAGAAGCCGGGAAGTGTCTGGATTGGATACATAGAAGGAAGGAGGTGATGGAACGTTTGGTTGGAAGGAAGGAGAAAAGAGGGAGTGAGGGTGGAAAGGAGGGAGGGAGGGAGGGAGTGTGAGAGGGCGAGAGAGGGAGGAGGAGGAAGGGAACGAAAGGGTAAGGGAGTGGGGGAGTGGATAAAGCTTTTGGTTCTCGTGTGTCGGATAGTCTCCTCTTGGTGATGGCGAATGGAGAGTTAAGCAAACAAGGTGAATGGATGCTGTAAAGGGGAATACTAAGCCGAAGGGGGGAAACTCGTCCGATGGGCGCCAGTCTGTTCTCCAACCATCATCACCTTTAACCCACACTCTCTTCCTCCCCCCACCCCACCCACCCACCCACCACCCCCCTTCTTCTCCCTTCCCCATTTGCAAACACCTCCTCTTGCTCCCGTCCCCAGCCCATCTCGCGCCTCCATCTCCTTTCCCTTCTCTCTCCGTCAATCTTCCACTCCATATCGCCGGGGGAAAAATACATATATATATAGATATATATTCTCCCAGACGCCTCTCCCATTCTTCAACACTTCACGTTCCTTAGCAATCCCGACTACTTTAACGTATATTTTCTTACACATAACTTTCTACATGCATCATTCCCTGTAAGTTGTTTTCTTCGTTCGTTCTACTCTCGACCGTCTATTCTATTATAAATGGCGAGGACCAGGTAGAACATTTTACCGCCCTGTTGCCAACAAAAAATATAAAATCCCTTTCCCACACTGATGAAGAAAAATATTACTAAAATCTACATTTTTCTAATGCTTTGGCCAGGATCACGAAGTAATCATATGATAAAAATTCCAATCCTCCAGTTACAAAGCAACTTGGTTTCTGTTTCAAGCAGCGGAAATCACCTAAGAAATCTTACCATAAGAGAGATTTGGTTTCTGTGGCGTTATCATTAGAAGAATAAAATAATATTTTTTCCTTGCCTATAATTTCAACATAGAATACTCTGTTGCGGCGCAGTAGTGTGTCGTGGCACACCCGTTGCGGACCACTGCCTTATCTGAGTCAAAATCAATACAAGGCAGCCAATTCTGAAGTATTGGTTATTTTGCTAACATAGCTATACAGAGCCACCATTGTAGTCTATAAAAATATTTATATTATTTTTTTAAGAATACATCTGGATAAAAGTTCAGCCAATCAAGGAGTACCTACTATTTTAAACTACTCACATAGGTACGAAAAGAGCGTTTTAAATGATAGAGACAGAAATGGAGGAGATCTAAATAGCTAATTTACTGCATTAAGGCAATCTATCGAATAAGGAATTATAATATCTGTAAATCAGTAAAGAAAGTCAATAAGGGAAATATGGTCAAAATCAGAACGTTGCTTAATAAATTAGCACTGCTGGTCAATACTTAGGCCTACCGAATCACCGACATAAACAGGATTTAATGGTACATTCGGGCGCGCGCGATTTTTCCGTTATGTCCTGCACATACGATCGTAACGTTCGATATTTCAGTATTTCAATAAATCCTATTTATGATAATCACGACGTAAGTAAACTAAAACTCCACATTATTCGATTGTTGCTTGATTTCAACTTGTTTACTCTCCCATGAAAATTTTCGCCGATTCACAAAAGTCTCGTTGAAAAATGCGTCTATTTTGACGAGACATTATCCAAACTAATAGTGAGTGAGTGCTCTACTTTTAATATCACAATACTGATATCGTTGACGATAAAAAACGTAAGACCATAAGGCATTTATACTTTCAAATAGAGTTTTATTTCAACTAAACATCTATCCAACGGATTCAAATTCCTCATATTACATTCTCTACGAATAGGAGAAACAGATGCCTAAACAACAATGTTATGAGCTAATTTTCACATCCCAATAACAAATATATTTCCATTCGATAACATTTTAATGAAAAAGTACCTATCCCTTCCGGGGATACTGAAAAATTAGAACAAATATGATAATGGAAATTTTAATAATACAATTATAATTTTGTAATTTTTATACATAATGAACAAAAATGAGTAATATTTTACAGCATTTACGGATGTGTTATAATAACTATTGCAATATTTTATTTGACATTAAAACTTTTAAAATTT
The DNA here is from genome assembly GCA_036926305.1 of Uropetala carovei. Classification (NCBI taxonomy): domain Eukaryota; kingdom Metazoa; phylum Arthropoda; class Insecta; order Odonata; family Petaluridae; genus Uropetala; species Uropetala carovei. The sequence goes on along the minus strand of JAXCHB010000120.1, from coordinate 440,135 downwards.
AAGAATAAAGTTTGAATTTGTTTTATTAAAAAAATCAGTTATTTTGCATGCCACAACTATTTTAAATTAATAAAAAGAATTTGCCAATTTTACCCCAAACTTCGTTTGAATAATTAAGAGGATATACTATGTTCTCTTCTTTGAAATATCCCGAAACAATAGTTTACGCACACAGCGTAGTGTTTATGTTCCATAACTAAAATAAGCCTAACATTATTTACATACAACTGTAAGCATGGCATAATCTCAAGGGCACGCGGCGAATTCTCAAACGACTTTTCGGTTGCCGTAGGAGCGAAACTTTTACGACCGAGAGATAGAAGGCGATCGCGGTGCGTAGGAGAACAAAGATTCAAAGACTTCCCGACTCGGCAAAAGAGCGAGAGCAAAACATCGCTAGGTTTGTCATAACATATACACGTGGACTGACGATGATTTTGGGCTATATATACGTGGCCAATTCCCTTGCAATTCACTTCGCCCTGCAAAGGTCGCGAAACGTAGGTCAAATCATGTTCCGGACGCAGCTGAAACCGAAAGCTGATAATATCATCAAACATCAACGCTGCGAAAACCTTCGATCAAAACTGTCAAGCAGTTCATTTTATAATCCGATCGCTTTATTAGATCCAAACTCGCGAGATTTCGTCGATGCTTAAAAAAAAAACTATCATTCTCCTTCCCAACCTTTTTCACTTTCTCCCCACATACGACCAACATTCCTCTTCCAAACGTCCAACCACCCTCCATTTTAACTCAACTTTCTCCTTTCCGCACAATTTCCCCCCTCGTTCATCCCTTTGCTTCTTCCTACGGGATCCTATTCCCTTAACCGTCCACCCACGATCTCTTTATACACTCCACCCCCGCCCCTCCCCAAAAAAGAGGGTTAAGCTTGAATTAATAACTGCGCACAACCTTAAAGGGGAAGGGGAGTGGAGTCTGGCTTTACTCTCTCTCTTTCTCTCTCTTAGGGGTAACGGGTTGTTTAGGGATGAAACCAGACAAGGAGGTGCTTTCCCTCCCTCTTACAAACTCCCCTCTTCCATATATCCCTTTGGGAGATGAAAACTGTGAACTGAATGGAGCTAAGGGACCGGGGTTGAGAAGGGGAAGAGGGGGTGTGTTAGAAGACGAGATGAAAGGGATTTTCGAAAGGGGTTTCTGGGATTACTGCGGGAAATTTGAAAAGTGCCGTGCGCGTGTGTGGGGATTAAAAAAAAATTATATGTATATAAATAAAGAGGTAACTTAGGAGATTGCGCCTGCGTTTCCCCGGCGTGCCGAAGGCGTATTAAATAGAATCAGTTTGTGACAGAGAGATGCATAAACGTGAATCGCAATTCAGAAAACACGAAACGCATTAAAATTCTCAAAAAGCTTTCATGTTAATTCCGGCGAGATTTCTTTTTTATACGTTTCGTTTTTGGGACGCTATCTTTTAAATCCTTTGCAGGCTTTAAGCTTATTACCTTCACATTTTCGCGAATTTCTGATAACTTCGTTTTCGCCGAGGGGAATTTCGTGGAAGTTTAAAAATGATGACGTGGTTTTTCACGTTTAGCTGCGTAAGAATTACGGTTGAATTATAAATACCCCCCGAACAATTTCATTCCCGATTTTATTGAGTGGATTCCCCGCTTAATAATATCATCATAGGTAGACTTGTCGTTGACAGGTCCGTGGTTATTCATGATTAAACCTGGTTCTCCATGTACTCCTATTTTCCGTAGTCTTCTTCATATCTCTTCATATCTCTTTCAAGTTGTCTATAAGCTGAAACCTTTTCCTACCTCTTTCTCTTTTCCCATCCAGCTTTCCTTCTAACACGTCTTTAATCATGCTCTCTCTACTCAGATGACGTCCAATCCAGTTCGCCTCTCTCCTATTCTTCGTAGTAGTTCCTAGTTTTTCGCCCTATTTGTCCATTTTATCTCTAGCATTCTTCTCAATGTCCACATTTCGAAGCTTTCCAAGTATTTTATATCATTTTTCCTTAGCGGCCATGTCAATAACATATATTTGGTTAAAAAACAAGAAAATCTGATAATATATTACAGAAAATTGCGCTATTAGTTAATATGATAATAATAATAATAATATCTGAGTTATGAAAGCTAGAACTGCGAAACCTTCCCCTTCATTTACACGGACGATGCCAATGGAAGTGAAACTTCATTGAGAGTTGAAAAGACGGGCAAAACGAAGACAGTAGGCCTCCCAGGTATTGCTCTTTGTTCAAGCTACAGACCATCATGAGCACTTTTAAGTGAGTTATTAATTTACGCAACTCGATGGATTATTTTTTTAATGGACAGATAACTGAGAATGATTCTTTGTTATAAAAAAGTAATAAATGGATGTTTAAAGGCTCATATTGTCTGAACGATATGTTTTTCTACGCATTCATAGCGTAAACTAATAAAAAAGATATAAAATGAAGAACGGTACGAATTTTTAAAAACATTTTCATTGGCGCATTGTTTTCATCTTCATCAGTGAATTTCCCAGGCACATAAAGAAAGTGTCGTAGCTGCTATTTTAATCCATAGCTTTTAATGAAATTATCTAAATACTTGACGAATTTAAGCCTAATTCTCTTATACCCTTTGATTTCATCGTGAGATTCCTTTAAAGATGTTAATAATACTATCAGCATTTAACGTGTATTAGGGCGAAAATATTTCCGCGACGTACTAACTATTATTTTCGGTAAAAAATGCATAATTTTTAATGTTTCACGTAAGTGACATTCGGTGTAAAAGTCCCAGAAACGTAATTCCATCTCTGTTTGCTTGTGTTTCCATAGCGACGGCCTGGTGAAAAGTATCTCTTTAGAAAGGCTACTTCTGCAGTTTTATATTCAGGTGTGATAGGGAGAAGAAAAGAAAAAGCGGTTGTTGTTTACGCTGAAATAAGAATACGTGCCTTGCCAAAGAAAGGTGTTTCTCCTAAAAATGTAGGTTAAGCATGTGAGTTCAAACTTCAACGAGAACTTGCGACCACAAAAAAAACACGTTTTGGTTAATTCTAAACCGCACTATGTACTAAGCTGAATCAATGTGAAAAGTTTCAAAAGTTAATCATAAATTATGATGAGTATGTGAGACTGATATAAATAATGCCTAAATTATAATAAATTCCACCTTAAAAGAAATGGGTCATGTTATGATAACGCACGAAACGCATAAAGTATGAATATTAAACGTATCACATAACTCAAACGTGAAATTTTCGCAATGCATAATACATCTTTTCTATTTAATTTAAACTACTGTTAGCTAAGAAATACGTTGCATGATAAATATGTATTCTATTTAATATGGATCTAGCTCTCATGAAGGAAATTACTTTTTCATATTCGTTAATATTCAAATAGGTACCCAGAAAAATTTCAAAGAGGATACTGGATATTAGCGTCAATTTTTTTATGAAAATAAAGTAACATCACCTTCGGTCATAATCTTGGAAACCTTCACTTCTACGAAACTACGGCGTAAAAAAATAATGCAGCCGCTGTGGGTGGACTGGGAGTTGATGCATGCATAAAAATCCGGAAGCAGAGAGAGAGCACGAGCGATTTTTTTATAAGGTCACTAATTGGACGGATCGCCATTTCTCATGTTGGTTTCAGGATCTCAAATGATGGTTTCAGATTATATGAGGGTTCAATTTAAAAAAAAAAGTACTTCCTTTCTCATTTTAATGTCATTCGTCTCCCGGTGCAGGAATATATAACCCTGTTCTTAATTGGTTTGGAAGAATTAATTTCACGCCATGCGCATTGCAATAATTGGAAGGAGCGATGGGAAATTTAAAATGTAAAGGCTTCCGTGTTTCTTGTTTGGTTTCCTAGGAAATTGAAAAAATAATGCGCCTCTAGGAGAAAACGTATACTATGCCTCATTTTTAGACTTTCAAATAACGATAAAAATTAAGTATTCAGTCAAAAATTATTAAATTATCAAGTTATAAAAAGATACAGGAATTGTAATATGTATTGTTCGACCAGAAAGAGGATCCTAAATTTATTCGGCGCAGAACTGGGCTCTAAATTTGATTCCGGAGAGTATCAGATGGTATTCTGATGATTTTGCAGCACCTCAAAACCGGACGAGACAGAAGTAGTGATAAAACGAATATTTTTATTTCTCATTTCATATTATGTTATTAATTTTACTATAGGGCCTTAGTAGGGTGGCGGGTTCGAATCCTGCCTGAGGGATTGGTTGTATATGCACGTCTTTGTTATTGTTGTTGCGCTCATTGTAAAAGGTCGTAAAGTGTTTTATGAGCTAGTTAGAAATAAATAAACTTAGAAGAATTGCTCGTGTTTAGCGTCACCTCTAAATACGAAGGTTTTTTCGTTTTTTCGCAAAACATGTAATTAATAGGAACAGATTAATAAAAAAACTCACCAAGTTCAAATACCTACATAGAAATTTCTGTGCGACGGATTATTTTAATAAGTCGCTGGAAAATTATCAAATTCGTATTACGGGGGGAAATAAATTCAAGTGTAAGCACTTGAGTATCAAAAGTTGGAAAATGAAATATGTACTTGTTTTAGATATTTCCAATAGTCATTATGAGGTTATAAATAAACAGATTAACATTAACGTTTTTTTAAGACGGCTGCTATGTAGCCGAAATTTACATCTAGTTTTTGATAACATTGTTATGACTATTGAAGATACCCAAAATAAGCACATAATTACTTTTTCAATATTTTATATTGAAGTGCTTCACTAAATGTTTAAAGCAATAAGCGTATAAGGTACAATATATTAATCCTCACAATTTCATTATAGAAACTAAAGGAGACATTCTCTGAACAAATGTTAAAGATACTTTTCATCGATTCTTTCAGGATAAATGATAAACTCTATGAGCATATTTGGGTGATAAAATAACCCTACGGACGTTTTTCCAGATATATTATGAAATTACACCTCAATTTCAATCCTATATCATTAGAATTGTTTTTTTGTTTCCCTTGATATGCAAAAGAAAAAGAAAAATTGCACTGAAGAGTACGATTCGAGAGTTGCCCTTTATAAATTGAGTTCCCCCGAACCGAAAATGAACGTGATCGAATTCTCATAACGAACGAAGCGTTTGGCAAAAAAAATCCCATTGAGTACGCCGCCTGTTTATTTTACGCAAGAGGTTTTATCTAGCCGGCTTCATCCACCTGTTTTTGAGGCTTGAATAATCCAGACCATGTACGTCGCCATTTATAATGAAGACACACGGTCGAAACACAAAAAACTGCCTAGTAATAGGAAAAAAGGAAAGGGAAGATATACGACTCCGGACACGAGAAGGAGAGAGAGAGATGGCTAGAAGACGACGACGAGAATAAAAATGAAGACATCACAGGAAAACAAAAGAAGGAAAGGAGGCGCGCGGGAAAACAAAGGTGCGGCGATAAAAAACGAGAGCGGCAAAAAAAAAAGACGGCGGAGAATAGGAGAGGAGGAAAGAATTTAAAGATCCGAAGAGGGAAGAAACAAAAGAGGGGAGAGCGATGAAGCGAAAAAGAACGGGCAAGGAACGGGGTTTGTGGTTCCGACTGTTCAGGAAATGCGAGGGATTGTAGGGTTGTAGAGGAAATGAGCTGGAATATAATGCTAACAGCGTAGTAGTGCGGATGGAGGAGGAGGAAGAGAAATGAGGTGGAGAGAGAGAGAGAGCGAAGGATGATGAGAAGAGGAAGGGGAAGAGGGAGGTTAGATGAGGAAGAGAGGCTATGAGAAAGAGAAAGGCGGTGGAAGTGATATAGGGGGAGAGAGAGAGAGAGAGAGGGGGAGAGAGAGAGAGAGAGAGAGGGAGGATGAAGGGAGGGAGAGAGACTGGAAGGAGAAAGGAGGGAGCGGAGGGAAAGAGGGGAGGAAGAAATGAGAGGGGGTGTGGAGTGATATGGTGAGGTAGAGAATGAAGGAAGAACTTGGATAGAGAGAGAGAGAGGTGAGGGAGAGAAGGGAGGAAGAGAGTGGAGGTTGAGAAGAGTGACACAGTGGAGGGGGAGAGTGAAAGAAGAAATGGCAGGTAGCGAGCAGGGTGACGCGGTGGACGGAGAAAGTGGTGGAAGAGATGGGAGAGGGAGAGAGAGAGAGAGAGAGGGAAGGAATAGGTTGGAGTAATACAGTGAAGGAAGAGGGTGCTGGAAGAAAAGGGAGGGGGATTATGGAGTGATATAGTGGAGGAAGAGAGGAGGGATGGGAGAGATGGGGGGGGAGTAGATGGGGGGGGAGAGATGGGAGGAAGAGAGATGCGGAGGGAGAGATGGGAAGGAAGAGAGAGGGAGAAATTGGAGTAACACAGCGGAGGGAGATGGTGCAGAAAGAAATGGGAGTGGAGAAAGAATTGGGAGGGGGATAATAGTGTCACATTGAAGGGAGAGAGGGAGAAAGAGTTGGAAGAGAGGAGGGAGAGATGGGTTTAAGTGAATGTGGAGAAAGGCAGTAGAGAGAAATATGCAGAAATTGAGAGAGAGAGAAATGAGTGGAGAGAGAGAGAGAGAAGGAAGTGAGAGAGTAGGAGGGAGGAGGTGGATAGTGTAAGAGAGAGAGAAAGAGATCGATGGAGGAAGGAAAAGGATAAAAAACGATATCCCCAAATAGCGCACGTACTATAGGACAAGGTGTCTTTAAGAAGTAAGAGTAAAGCCCACTCCGTAGTTCCTCCATTTCCCTCTCCCGCCATATCTCTCCCTGCAACCGCTTTTGCTCGGCGAACTGGTAGAAAGAGGAAACAATTAAGGGCTTGAAATGTCGGTCGGCGGTCAGGATAAAGGAGTGGGCTAGCGAAAGAGAATGGAGTCGAAGATTAAAAGAGAAAGGACGGGAAAAACATAAAAGGGAATCGGACGGGAGTGGACTGCGAGCAAAATGAAAGGAATAGGAGTGTTAAAAGGACAAAGTTTATAGAAAAAGATAACAAGAACGATAGTGCTATACAAATGGCGGAGAAAGATAATGCCGAAATAAAACGGTGGGAACAAAAAGATGCAATAAACTCGCTATAAATCTGATATCGAATAACTGCGTATCGATTAACCGGATTTAATAAACCTTGTAAGCAAGTTTTTTAAATTGCGTAACGTACCTGTACACACACCTAAAAAGTGGCCTATACATAACACAGGTGTTGACAGGTAACATATATTAGTGTTACTCGAGATATACAGCAAATTTATTCAATAACATTCCATTAAAAAATTAATTTAATTCTATACTTTCTTAAAATTTTCTTTATTTTTTCATTTGTGTGAATTATGGTAAGCATGAATATAAATTTCGACCCAACGGAATATCCGGTTATCCGGAATAGGTTCGATTCCGAAGCATCCGGCGAAGCGGGAATTTATTGCAATAGTGAAATATGCTAGAAACTGACATAGCCTATTATCAGGTTTCATCAGAACAACTGTGATTAACACGCCCGTCATTTTCTGAAACGGTCTCCTTTCACTGAATACAAAAAATGTTACAGTTAGACTCAGAGGTTACACCAATGGTCAAAGGAAGTTATCCTGAATGCCGACATACTAAATTACTGATGTCGAGATTTAAAAACAAGTTAGGAAAGTGTACAGCGCATCACAAATGGGCGCGTTTCGTGCAATGGAATATTAGAAAGAAATTATATACCTGTACGTAAGGGAAATTGCGTTTTAAAGTTCTTTTCTTCATCATAAATAATCCATTTTCTTCCTATTTAATAATACTGAATGCACATGTAAGTAAATTAAACGTCTGTTTGTGAGATTGTTTATATTAACAGCAATGAAGAAGTAACCATTCAAGAAATTTTCTGTTCAACTCGAATTAAGACATTCTTGTTTCATTTTATTGATAACGGCTACTCCTACGATAAAAATGTATAGAAAAAGAAATAAGTTGAATATCTCGCAAATGAATGGTTCTACGAAAATTTGTTTCAAACAAAACTTGGAAGAAATATTATTCTCTACAGCTTTGGTCCTCACGAAGATTACCAATAACGACGTTTTTAAGGAGATATTTGACGGAAACCGAAAAAAACCGATTATTTATAAATAATTCCTAAACAATAACTGCTATGGAAAATTGTTTCAAATGAAAGTTGTATGAAATTACATTCTCTATAACATTTGTAGAGAATTGTATATACAATAATGATGTTTCATCGGAGAAATATCGCAAAAACCGAATCGGGTTTCGAATAAACCTCGACTTCCGGTTAACCGATATTGTCCAAAAACTAATCAGTTCTTTGTGCTCATGCTCAAGTGTTATGTATGAAGTTTGGTAACGATATGGCAAGTACGTTTTGAGTTAGAGCGCCCACAATCACATACACACACGCACACACAGACATCATTCCGAAAATAGTCTAAACGTGTTCTAGGGACCTCAAAACGTGTATTTCCGTTGAAATCTCGAAGTAGATTTTTTTCGTGATCACAAGACTTTGTATGGAGAAAGTAAAAATGCATCAGAACGGTTATGCTTTACTCGTATCTATATAGGAGCGCAGGAACAGTTCGAAGGCGAGGGATTGAGGCATTTAAAATCTGAATCAAATAAGAAGTTAAACGGCCGAAGAGTGAGAGTGCTTTGAAGTGGAGGAAAGGCATAAAGGAAGAAGAGTGGAATAAGACGGAATATGCAGGGGAAGTGAGGCGGAGGAAGGATCGGGAGGGTTTGGGGAATGGGGAGGTAGAGGGAGAGAAGTGTAGGAAAAGGAGGGAGTGGGAATGCGGAGGGAAAAAGATAGGGAATCCGGAACAAGAAGAATGAATGGTAATGATTAAAGGAATGTAACATGGAAAAGAGATGATGCTGTATTAACACAGAGAATAAGGAAAGCTTGCTTGTTCAGCAGAAAAATCATGCATTCATAAAAAGGATTTGAGTTGAAATCCCGGGAAATAAACATAAAATAGAGTGGAGTTCTTCCATTCCCTGAAACACCAGATAATCCGAAAATAGTTGTATCCCTGGATTAATCTGAGAGTTTATCGTGTTTCTATTTTAAAAGAACAAGTAAAACGTGATAAGAGGGTTTACTATGCTTCTTTTATGTAATTTCCTATTCTCTCCTTGGTTACAACATCAAAGAATTAATAATCAAACCGTGTATCATATAAAAATTTAAATATTTAAAAGGTATATCAAAAGTATTTTTTTACTAATATTCGATTTTCTGTGATTTTTTGCGAAACGTCGGGGCCTGTTACAGAATGCTGATAGGCTTACCGAATGACCGATAGTCACGAAATGACACCACAACGACGTCTGGCACTTACTAATTACCATTTTCATGCATTCATCAACGTACAACTAGAGATAATTATCTGATCCCACAACACGTTTCTCGTGCCATCAAAAAGGAAATTGCGAGCTTTGTTGGCAGCGGAGAAAGTTCTGCAATACAAAAATATCAATACATTTTTGTGAAAGGAGGAAATGGAACTGCAGGAGAAGAATGAAAAACTACCATAAAAAATATTTTTCAGGACTTTCACCGAGAAAATAGGAAAGTATTCATCCCAAAGAAAAGCAGACGTGTCGCGATATTAAAATCCTGTTTTTATAACAGAAATTATAGGTATATATAATTATACTTTAAAATTACAATAATGTAAGTGTGGTTACTCAAACTCGTAAAAATAAATACTTCATTCAAAAGATAAACAAATTTAGTAAATGGATAATTACGCCATTAAAAATATTCTACACCTTCAAGTAAATGAATGAATATTTTGCTCATTTTTTTAATCATGCAAAATGTTTTGTGTTATATAACAAATCTACTGGGAATTTAAAAAAGAGAGCTTTTAGATCTTCTGAGCCAAATTATTTGGAAGAATTAAATTAAAATTGAAACATTTAAAGCTTCACATCTTTCACAGTTAATGGCCTAAGATTACCCAAGTCTGGATGTTTTATTTAGCGTCTACTGATATTTAGAGATGCTCTTTAAGAAGATTCCTCGACGAGTTTTGGAGGAAGATCCGAATCAAATACTCTCATAAGTCTCGCATTTCGTAACACATTCGCGTTCAGACGAGCAACCTAATGCCTTTTCGTGAAATCCCTTTCAGGCACTGCTCCTGTAATAAACATGCGACGCCTATCTCCGCGAGGACATATCGTACACCCCTACCTTTACACATTACGGAAATTACACCCCTCTTCCATTGCATCTTGCAGCTGCATAAATTGCGAAATGAAAACAGAACGTCCGATTCCTAAAAACGGCTAGCTCCCTCTTTCACTGAAGCCATGAGCATTTGTCGACGGGAGAGAGAAAGAACCTACTACAAAAAAAACTACTCTCCTATACACACGCCGAATAAAATTCCATGCCCATCCACCAACTTGTACTCTGCTATCACAAGAAGAAAAGGGGAAAGGCATTGAATGCAAAAAGAAAAACGCTAGTGGGTGAAGTACAGAAAAAGAAAGTTTAAAAAAGCTATCCGCGAGGCAAAAAGAATTCGCTCGGCGCGGATTACAGGATGGAGGAAAAGAGCAAAACGTCGGAAGAGACCGGAAGTGGACTATGGAACGAAAAAAAACAGGAGGCGGGGCAGGAAAGAGAGAGAGAGAGAAGGAGAGGGGAAGAGGAGATGGAAGGCTTACGTGTCCCGGAGATATAACAAACGTAGGATGAATAAAGATGAGTTTCATTCCGGCAAAGGTTTCTCTCTCTATATATATACGTATATCTCTCTCTCTCTCTCTTGTCCTATTCTCCCTACTCCCCAACCCTCCCCTCCCCGTTTCTCAGCAAACCACCCCCGTTACGATAAATGAGAGGATGAAAGCATTAAGGAGGAGCCTGACAATAATGAGAGACAGGACATTCCGCTGAGTCCTTGTTTACCTTCTCGGGGTCATAAAATGGGCCTCTTTCGTGTCATGATTTTATACTTTTCCTGCGTTCCCGATGTCGATTAGAATGGCGGAGGTCATTTCGTTCGGGGAAATAAATTTCCTGAAATTCTTTTACAAGCGGAAAGAGATTAATACGATTTATTTCGGATCAGATTTATGTATTCTTTTTAAGATATAGATAAATACACTCAAATTAAAATAAACAATAATGCATGGCAATAAAAAATAATAATGTTTTAGCACCATAACGTATAATTATCATAAAACTAATATAAAAGAGTGTCACTTTGTCCATTTGTTATGTAATGCTTTTTGAAGCTTAATATCTCGCAAACGACTTAACCGAATTTGATGAATCTTTCAGGATAACATTATGATATAATAACAAAACATTTTAATGTATCAAACTCGAGATCAAAGGCCCGGGTTCGACTTCAGGGGATAATTTCCTATAAGGTAACACAAAAATCGACATTTAGACGTGCAGACTTTCATTCTTTTTTACATTAAAATTAGAAAGAACTGACCTACAGTCTTCGGATATAAACAATTTTGAAGATAACGTTATAAAGTTTCTTATTCTTTTCATATTTTTCCCGCCTACAGTTCGAAATCGCTCAATTTAAACGTTTATTTCATACAGTTTGAGTAAATCTTGCCATTTTTAACGGGATGTTACCTTGCCTACCTATTGCAATGTCAGACCTCGATATCACATTGTTATTTCAATCCTTATGGATATAAACGTGCTTTGAATGCTTTTAATAGGAGAGAGTGCGGGAGAGGGAGGGGAGAGAGGGGGGAGAGAGGGGGGAGAGAGGGGGGAGAGAGAGGGGGGAGAGAGAGGGGGGAGAGATGGGGAAAGAGAGGGGGAGGGGGGAGGGAGGGAGGGGGAAACGATTTTCAAAGCAGTCGTTTCTGATGTTAATATCATCTCCCTAATCAGTTTGAACGATCGTATCTTTCCTCCCGTCATTTTTGACAGCCATTATACTAGTATATAATAAATACCAAATTTCGAAAATCTTAAATGCTTCGGGTAAAAAAAATTCATTTAAATGAACAGCTATTTCACAAACTCACGCCAATATTTCAATAACCCCGGTGACCGATTCCCTGTAATTTGCGCAAATCTCGATCGGATAAACTTTCGTTAAAATGTTATGGTAAACTGTGTCATAATACTTTAGAAGTGTGCTCCGTAACCTTTTTAATAATACGGCGCACTTTCGAGTACAGTCGAACTTCGCGGCACACCGACCAAAATGCGTGTCTCTGTAGAACATTTTTATCACACTGTAGCGGACAAAAATGAAAGAAAATAAACATTTATCCTACGCATACGAATAAAATTATTGATAAAATGTATATTCTACAATTAAATGTATTTATTCCGAATTAAGAAATAAGTCGATAAATATTGTCAATTCTCCATTTACGAAGCAACTTGTTACGGTTTCAAGGAACTGAAACTGGGTAACAAATCGTAACTATCGCTCTGTGGTATCAACTGAAGAATAATAAAACAGCATTTTCCATCTTTATAATGCCGCTCAATGTACTGAGGCAACCAAGTTCTTTGTCGCGGCGCAGTCGTGTACCGCGGCACTCCGGTTGCGGAGCACTGCCTTATCACATAGGGCAGTGTTTCCCAAAGTGTGGTATGCGTACCACCAGTGGTACGCGAAACGATTCCAAGGGGAAAGCTGGAGAAAATAAATTACTAAAAATCAGAACATTATTTGCACAGCAAAAACTAAAATAATGACACCTCCAATAATGTTCCAACAATACTTACCATAAAATAAATAAAACCCCCTGTGAAAATCTCGTAAAACAAAGAGAAATAATAATTTTGTAGTGTCTTCTCCGAATTCACATGAATACTTATGCGTGATTCAAACTGGTGCACATTGTTTGAATTGCACCCAACGCGCCCAAAAAAGATTTCGTGGTCATTCTAAGAACTGAATTCGGTAAATAACACAGCGATTGTGGAAAAAAAGGAAATGCGAGTGCTAGAGATAACTGCGACGAAAAACGCAGTCAGATGACTGTATCAGGCAACTATGAAGACCAAGTTAGTGAACCGTGTGAACCATCTGTGTGTGTGTTGAAAGTATCAGCTGTAAAGAAAACGAAAGTAAATCGCAAATACGATGACAATTACCTTAAATTGGGATTTTCGTGGACTGGCGATGAGGCTGAAACCATTCCACTATGTGTGATTTGTTTGGAGACTCTCACAAATGATAGTATGAAACCATCCAACCTAAAGTTCCATTTTGATAGCAAACAAAGAATTCCATGGAAAACCGGTAGAATTCTTCGAAAATAGGCGCAAGGACATCCAAAAGTCCCAGAAAAAAATGCGTAGTGTTACAGGAGGCGAAAATGTCAAAGCATTGGAAGTCTCATATAGTGTGCCGTACATAATAGCAATGTCCGGAGCTGCTGAAGTATTTGGCGAGACACCAGTAAAACCTGCGGCCAAAGTAATGGCGAAGGTGATGGTTGGAGATAAAGCAAGCAAAGCGATTGATAAGGTTCCCTCTCAAATAACATTGTTCGTCGTAGAATCACAGATTTGGCCGAAAACGTAAAGCACCAATTACTGTTATTAATACGACAGAGTCGCTATTATGCACCGCAAGCCGATGAATCCACCGATGTTGTGAATTCATCTAATCTCTTGCTGTTTGTCAGACATGAGCTGAATGGGTAAGTCCATGATGATTTTTTGTTCTGCCTAACCTTTGCCGGCACGTACAACCGGGGAAGACATTTTTAAAGTTATTGATGACTTCATCCAAGACAGCCACTTGGATTGGAGTGGACGTGTTGCGATAAGCACGGATGGCGCCAGAGCCATGATCGGTTAAAAGAAAGGAGTTGTTGCACGTATTCAAGCCGTTGCACCGGAAGCAAAGTCGACTCATTGTTGTATACACAGGGAAGCACTCGCCACCCAGGACACGCATGCAGATCTTAAGCAAGCATTTGATGAAGCTTTTAAAATTATCAATCTTGCGAAGAGCAGGCCACTGAATGTCCGACTTTTTTCGCAGCTTTGCGAAGAGGTGGGCAGTGATTACACACAGCTCCTATTTCACACTGAATTACATTGGCTTTCGCGTGGAAAAGTCCTCACTCGCCTGTTTGAGCTGCGAGAAGAACTTCAAGTTTTTTTGGATCAAACCTTCTTCAGCCTGCGAGACCGTATGCATGACTGGAAATGGCTATGTAAATTAGCATACCTTGCAGATATCTTTGCCTATTTGACCAACCTCAATCTATCCTTGCAGAGCAAGAAAGAAGGTAAGAAAGCGAGGAGGAGAGAAGCAATTATTTAACTAAAGAGAAGTAGCCGCGCGGAGCGCGGCACGGGGCTGGGCGCCGGAGGCGCCTGGGGTAGAGCCCCTAGTAGATGCATAATATAAAGGTTTTACTTAAAAAAAAGTAGGTTTCCGGTATTCAAACGATGAAATGCCTTGATTAAATCGTTATAAATGTTTCCCATACGCAGTCAACAGGATAATTATCCTTAAATATGTACGTTGCTATTCATCATTAATTTCGATGCTTAAACAAAAGTTCGAAGCGAATAACGCTTTCCTTTTGTCTATATTGTAGGTTTAATTGGCATTCATTTAATCGGAGGCAACGTCCGGAAAGAGTACGAAAAATCCACAATATTTCGAAAAGAATGCGTATTTCTGAAAACTTCGGCAATGTAACATGTAAACATCGCAACAATACGGTAGTACAAAGTTTTAGCCATCGAATAACGGAAAAAAATGAAAGTCGGTCCATATTTACCTACTTCTATGAATGAAGGAAAAAAACCTTGTACTCTGAAAAATCGAAAATCCCGTGTAAACTTATGCGAAAATATAACTGTCTCCTGGATTCAAACCCGAGACACTTCAGCAAACAAAAATATTTTTCCAGAGACCTAAGAGCAGGTAGAAACAAAACGCCGTTTACCGCATATCTTTACGACGAACGGTTCTCAAAGAAATGCTTCACGTACGTACGATTAGAATTTTAATATTATAAAAATATTTATTGGAATTAAAAGCACAAGTCCCAAATACGTTTGCATGGGTAATCATATACATACAGCATGGCGTCGAATATGCGAACGTTATTTATTCAAACGAAACGAAATTTCGACTTCAATATTTAGCATCAAGAAATTCCAGATCAAATTCTGAGGAAAATGTTACAAATTTGTTTATTTTCATGTTCTATATTACATTACGTGCATGTGCATTATTAAAAATAAAAGATTTTTTTGATGAAATCGCTTATGTATATCTAGATAATTAATTAATCCTTTATAATAGGGATCAGTTATTCACACAAATTATAATAACGTATATAAACGTATTCACCTTACAAAAATCTCGTTTTTATGATCGTTATCATTACAAAAATACGTACGTCTTTTTCATCTTTTCCACCAATCTGCGAATTATGTCTCTAAAGTCTAAATTAAAGAAGGGGAAGTTGTTACGTTGTTTATATGCCGTAACACACTCCATCCTAAAGGACAACACGAAACAACCATTACATATATGGAATTCTATCGTAATGAAGCTCGAAAAAATTAATGAGCGCGGTTTACGGCTTAGTTAGAAATAACTGGCGGTATTTCTCTCATTTTTTCTGTATTAGGCAGCTAAGTAGGTCAGCCCAAGGTGAGGTAATGACTAGGGCGTATAGAGCGATGGGGATCCTTGATAGTTCGGGAAAGCGACGCAGATTGGGGCGCCAGGAAATAACTCAATTTAGGAAGAGGGCAACGTACTGCTTACTATATATCGCGCATCTTTGCTCCGAGAATACTCACGCTACAGAGCGTTTCCCGTTGGTCATCCAGTCTGTCTGTCTGTCTCTCTCTCCCGCCCTCCCCTCTCTCTCTCTCTCGCGTTACATCACTCGTCAAAGTCCTATGTTTGACTCTCTTTCGGTTCCGATATGAAAATAACGTATATACTATAACGTTACGATAAACAGGACAATGGGGTCACGTTAGATAAATTACACTCAACTTCGATAAGTGGAACAATATAGTTCAGTTCCCTTAAGAGTTAAGGTTATAATATGACAAAATTTAAACGGCTCATCATCCTCTAATTATTTGTAATCCAAGTTTTGGGTTTTTCAAATTTCTATTCGCAGATATTTTGATTCATTTCAATGTGGTCTAAAACTGGTAACCATAGTGCAAGTAACTGATGTTGTCTATCATAATTTTAAATTTCTCGAAGAAGTAGTTGGTTAAAGGCTAAAACGATAAAAACAAACTTATAATATAGTACGTATATATCATTTAATTACGGAATAATCACGTAATGGAATTTCACGGATTAGACGTGAGATGGGCAAAGCTCATGTTTATGTAGTATATATTTAAATATCTTATTATAAATATTATATGCGCGCAACACGCTACAAAGTTGCTACGGATTCGATGAAATTACACGCGGTGACCGAACTCGTATTTGTCGATGTTCCCAAAGACCAACCCATAAGAGTTCGTGGGAAGCGACACGCAATTCACCGAAAAAAACAGATATTTCAATACGAGTGGCGCATGTCACGGTTTTAGTTCAAACACGCTCTAATTCCCTTTTCAGCGGCAGAAAAACAGTCGACAGTCGCTCCCGCGAACGTAGCCGCCGCAGTAACCTAGCCGCACTGATTAAACGGGGATGGAACCGAAGAAAGGCATGACTTAACAGAGCCAGGCGAAACCGAAAATAAAACCGACAAAAACTGCCTAACATAACTGCACAATATAAATGAAAAAAGAGAAATTATCGTATCGAACGAGATTAATCCAACGGGATGAAAAACGGACAGAATAAAACTGCACTGCCCTGGAGGACTTATATTTTGCCAAAATATAACCGCGTTATCATAAATGCAACGAGTTTTAATGCGATGTTATGCGAGATTGCGTGGATAGTTGACAATTATTAAAGTCCATCCGTAGAAATTTAGCACGCTTTATGAAATTTAACGCAGTTGGAAATTCAGCTTACGGAAGTTAATGCGCGTTATGTTGAATCACTAAATAATGGGCCATTCAGAAAAAGCGATAGCGCAAAATATTATCAACAGATCTTTTACCATTTGCGTATATTTGCTATTTTTTGTTTAAATGCAGGGGCGGATCTACGAATGTGCAAATTTAGTTTATGTTTAGTACCCCAAATAACATTTATCCTACGCCCCCAAACTTTACTATCAGCTTCTGTTAAAATTTTCCGTGGCTTTCTTTCGACTGATTTAATTGCTTCTATTTTTACATAATTGAACCTTATAACTATATGAAAGGGTAAAGGAAACAATAACCATGTATCACTTAATCCGCCATTGTTAAAAAATTAAGGGGTTTTAATTATAATTTGTAATTTGCTGCACAATGGAATTTATTCAAAATGAAACGTGAAGCTTTAATATTGAAATCCCCGGACTTAGTAGAGGGGTTGGGAGTTTCTAGCTGCTAATCACGCGTTCGAAACCCGCATGTAATTGTCGGTGTGCTCATTGTAAAAGGCCGTAAACGAACTGGTTATAAAAAAATATTTAAAAGAAGTTGAAGACTTGTTGATATTGTGAACTGATGTATAGATATAAGCGGAGATAAGGTCATATAAAGTCAAGAAAATGATTGCAATCTTTAAGATGGTAAAAAATATCTTTGATATGAAGCTTGTTTTAGCGCTATTTACTTGTATTTCGTCTTTAACTCGATCAATCGCTGAATGTCTGCGGTTCTGAACTCAAACCCACAAAACCCATAGGTACGTCAATTTTTCACCTGAAGCTGGACCAGCAAAGGGAAAAGCGAAGGAGTTCCACCTTACCCTAAGCGTAAACTGAAACACAACGTTCCGGCATAAAAACGAAGAGGAGATGGGCGGTATATCTTGCAATGCCTCGCCCTCGTCCCTCATCCTGCGCCCTGTAGGTAAGACTCGAGCAGACAGACAGGAATATAGATAAGGGAATGATCCCCTTAGAGGCTCCGATGCTGGCAGAGTCGCAGATTGATTGTCGGGAAAACCGTGAGACAAAGGAGAGCTGGGATTTCAGAAGGGTTGTCTTAAGGGAGGGTCGATTTTTATAAACCAGATTGAATACGCATCTGCGGGAGGGGAAAAAAACTGGAGGAGGCTGGGAGGACGAAGAAAGGAGGGATTAGAGCGGCAGGAGAGGCAATGAGGAAAGGGAGCGAGGGAATCAACCATCTTCCTTTCCTTCCATTTCCTCCCTCAAAACATACTGACGCCATAAAGGGTAGCAAAAGGGTTTGGGTCGGAGAGGAGGAAAAGGTGGACTTATATTGCAGACAAAGGACGCGCGCACACACACAAACACACTGCTCCTTTCGACTGCCCTCCATGCAGCCTCCGCATCGACTCAATTCGACTCCCGAACCCATCCCATCCAATTCAACTTGCCCACAAATCCCATTCAACCTGACCCAAAGGCCGTCCAAAGAGCTCGAGTGATTTGTGAGGGTCCGAAGTGTGTTGGCGCGTAAATTTAGGAAAGCGTGACTTTCAGCGTAATCACGGTGAGAAAGGGGTAGGAGAGAGAGAGAGAGGGTGGGGGGGGGAGGTTGTTTAGGGTCGGGATCTGACCAAGCGAGCACACAGGGCACCGTTGGAGGGGGAAGGGGGAGGGGGGAGGGGGTGAGGTGGAAGGTATGAGGAAGAGGGTGTGTTGTCCGATCTCCCCTAACTTCTCCCAGCAGAAAGGGGTGGTGGAAACGCTCGGAGATTTTTTTAAAGGGGTAGATGTAATAGGGTGTGGGTTGGATTTCGAAACGTTCCACGTGAAAAGGATCGGCGGGGGAAAGGGAAAAGAGTGCGTAGGGTTTTGTTGGATGGATTTGACCGGTTCATGGAAAAAGAAAGTAGCGGGAGCCAAAAGGGTAAAAAATAATAAAACCAGAGAGAGAGAGAGGGAAGGGGGGGGGGGAGGGAGGAGAGAGAGGATATCCCGCCTTGCCCACCAGCGTTTCGCTTCGTGGGTTGGTTCTCGTCGTAGTCCGACAGACTCCACGCTTTCATTTGGTATGTCGGTTCATAAAACCTCGCATGAGTGTAAGAGAGAAAGAGGTAAGGGGGTGGAGGCACGGCGATGTCGACTGCGAAGGGATGTGGTAGAGGGGAGAGAGAAAATGGGATTGGGTTAGGGAAAATAGGAAAGTCGATGTTATTTTTCCATCCTCTTCGGAGGAAAAAATCCCCTTTCCATCTCACCTCCTCGCCCCTAAAAAAAAACCTTCCTACAGGTCCTCATTCGCAAAAATGGAAGGCTTTTAGTGCGCAGAGAGAGAGGTAGAGGTTGAGAGAGGTTGAACAGGGCGGGGAGATTACCAAAAAAATTGAAAAAAAGATAGAAGTATCCGGCAATATATACCAAGAGCACGGGCTTGGTCGGAAGGAAATTAATAAAGGTTTCGCTCTCTCGTTTCGTTTGCTTTATTTTAATATTTTTCATCGTGGAACGCGGGGATTAACGCAGGAAGCAGGATGGGAGGTAGAATGTAGGAGAGAGAGAGAGAGGGATGGGACGCGAATGTTATAGGAGAGGATGTAAAAGGGGATATCTATGCCAAAATGCTCTCTTGCATGTCCGCGTTGCCCTCGCAGTGAGACCAAATTAAAATCGATACCAACATTTGTGAGGCGTGTTAACAGAGGTCGTCTTTTTTGCGGCATTTTTAAAAAATTCATTGACAAATTGTGAAGCGAGGTTTTTTAAAAATTTCATACAGGTGAAAAAAATGAAGCCGTGGAGAGCGTGTTGAATAAGCCATTTTCGAATAAAACCCGTCGGTGAAGAGAAAAAATGCGAGAAGCGATGCGCGACTCTCGCAATTAAAATTAAATCGTCCGTTTTTTCCTCCCGCGAAAATCCAATTTCTGCATGAAAACCTACCGGATTCATCCTAAGTTTTAAAAATGTATACATTTTTTACGTGATTGCCGGTTCAATGGGATATCCTTTTTAAATTGCGCAATATCAGGTTACCCCCTCGGGAATTCCCCAAATAGATTGACATAAAGACGTTAAAATTAAATGATTACTTCAGAAAAAAGTACTTGGCAGCTTTCCGTTTATTTCGTGATGTTCTGCGATTATTTCTGCAGAAAACGAATTTTCTTGAACCCAGATGTGTCAATAAATTATAATATCTTTGGTAAAACGCCTATGATAATGAAATGCAGATCCCCTTAGCCTATATTGATTTCCAATGCGGGTGTATTTCTGATTTTGGCCCGGAGCTTGATTTTTCCAGCATTTTAGAGGGACGCTTGATTGACAGGAGAAAGCATTCAATGAACTAATGTTAAATTTAAAATTCGACATTTACAGGCGCTATAACACCATTAAAGTTTAAATAATTCGACAGGGAAACGAATCGAATTATCTGACCTAACGTCCAAAAACAAACCATCGAATTGACTTACCTATAAAAAATTTGAATGTAAAAATTGTATGAATAATAGATAATGGTGATATGAAGAAATAAATCTTTACCTGGCTATTGGCGAAATTCGTCAATATTTTAAGTATAAATAATATAGTAGGTGGACATTTTTATGAATTTACTGGAAAATACATATTATTGACTGCGAGGATAATGAAGAAATAGCCGCATGCCGCAATTCTCTCATACGTAATAGGAAATGGATCCATAATGAAGTCAGTACGACCAAAATAACACAAAGGATGAAATTATTTACTGATATCTCTCGCATAATACGTTTAAAAGGGCCGAAATTTTCCGATACAGCTCTTTCCAATCCAACTCCGCTGGGCATAAAAATAAAGAGGTTGCGTGCCGCTGAGGTTCGAAAATTGTGCATTTAAGCGATTCGATTACATTGTAAGTTGAATCTGAGATAAGAGCAACGCTAACCAAAAATTCCCCAACTTTTTCGAAATCCAGAAAACGGGGGGGAGGGGGGGGAGCAATTCCGCGCTCATCGGCAACAGCGAGAGATAAAGGGGGGATGAGGACTCCACAAAGGCTGTTGGCACGAAAATACCCTTATTAATTGATCCGCGTATAATCAAAGATCGTGTTCACCCCTTTTACGGGAGTTTTGTTTTTCTCTGGGGAAGAAAGTCGGGATATAAATTCCCCCCCCCCCCAGGCATGGAAACCAATCTTTCCTGATGATAAGAATTATCCTCTAACCTCCTTTTCTTCCTACCCCATACCCCTACACACACACCCCTCACCACCCATTTTTCGCCGCGAACTATACTACCTTCACTTTCCCCTCACGAGATGGAGATAGAGAGAGAGAGAACCGAAACCACATTTTTTTATTCCACGGCCTCTTTTAAGATGTACCGACCGATAAGGGTCATCAGGCCGCCGCTGTTTGGCAAGCCCCATTAAGGGGAGTTTGGAGAGAGAGGGGGGGGAGGAGAAGGGGGGGAGGGGAGGAGAGGAGAGAAAAGTAAGGGTCAGGGCTTCCAGCGCTTATCACGAGATGGCGGGAGAGAGAGGTTGAAAACGAGGGTCTGTGAGTAGAAAGAGGGGAGAAAGGGTAAGAGGAGTAGTGGTGGTCATCGCCTAACAGTTGGTCAGAGCGGAAGGAGGGGGGGGGGGGGGGGGGATCGCGAGGGAGGGAGTGTAGGAGGAGGTGGTTGAGGGAGGGTATTAGCTGGCATACCCTCATCATCCCTCCTTTCCACACCCTTTCGCACCGAAAACCCTCTTCTCCGACTCTCACCCTTAATGTCCTACGCCTTTTTCTCCCTCCTTCCACGCTTTAAAAAGCCCTTCCCTACACTCCTTATCTATCATACCTTTTATTGAAAAAGTTTTAAAAAATAAACTCGCCATTTCATCCATTCAACACTCGGTTTGCATTACAACTTCTATCTTTTCTTGAAGTAACTCGCGTTTTTACTCTTTTTTTTATTATGAAAAGAGCCCGGAGATTTTTTTTAAAGGGACCACTTCTTTCTTTCTTTCTCTCTCTCTCTCTCTTTTCGGAGGGAGATTATTTTTAAGGGTTTTATTCCTGGGGCGTCCCGAGCTACGAAAGATATCTGCTCTGTCGCTCTTTTCGAATAAACTACGGGGAGAAGAAAGCGAGTTATGGCGCCCTTTGACGAGTTACGAGCGATATGGCGTTTTTATATATCAAAGGGACTTAATCCTTTTCTTAATCCTTTTCTGAGTCAGATTAAATTGTCATAGAGCGATAAAAGAAACTAATTTTAAAGGGAATTAGTAAAAAAAAGTTCAAGCGTAAATCGATCACGCAGCGGATAAAAACCCTGCAATTCGTACGAAATTAAGGATGCTTTCGGATTAAAGTGCGTGTATCTAAAAAATGTATCAACTCCCATTACGTTGCTCACATAACCTTTGTGAATAGGTATTAACGTTGTAAGGGATGCAGACACCATAATTATTCACGATTAATGCCTTCCTAATGCGTTAGCTAGAAAATAAGCCGTCTTGCGTATTAAACTGAGAATATCTTCCATGGATATGTCTGGTGGCTTTACTTTTACCGAAATGAAACACACAACACATTATATCGACAAAACTGAAAAGAGAGAGAAATTGTCTGTGTTGCTAAACATTTAAAGACAGAACTTTTCTATAGTGGAAATACATAATGATTTCAATTAAAATTTACTCAAAGAAGAAATGCTGAGAATAATATTACAAATGGATAATACCGTTGACTTCACAGAAAAATAACTGCAAGTGCATTTTGAGCTTTATCTCTCTACGGTAATTCTTATTACTCTTATAGCCTAGAACTATATTTTCGTCATTAATTAGATAAAACCAGTATTTGATTAATGATTCTAGAATTCTTCTTCAAATTTAAGCAATTGATTATTAATTGGTATGAATTTCTGCACAGTTATGTATGAAAATAGCCAACTCGAGACACGCAACACCAAAAAAATGTCATCAAAAGTAAATTTGTATACGCATATTGTATCCCGTAAACTACACGCGTTGGACAAAGGCAGAAATTATAAAGGAATTACTTAAAATAACGGAACGTGTGTGTTTATATACGTGCATATACATATGTATTCTTGTGTGTGGGTATATGTTTATACGCATGTACATGGGATACATGTGATGTTTTAAAAGCAGTCGACAGCACGCACGCATCCGGTAATATTTTCATTATAATTCCAGAAATTAGAAAATCAAATAATGACAGTACCAATTCCGCCCCTTCACATTCTGCAGAATTAATTGCATTGCTTTCCCACAGAAGAACTGAAATATTTATGGATAGATTGCCGTTTCGAGAATTAAAAATTGATGATCGAAATTGGTTGAATGATGCCATTCAAATTGTTGTACTTGATGTCATATACGACAGAGGCTTGATAATTAAAATTCGTATTCGATAATCGGAAACACATAATTAATTTTCTGTGCAATCTTCAACCTATGGTAGGACACAGAAACCTATAGTAGTTCCAATGCCAATAAAGAGACCCAAATAAAAAGAGGTTCGAATATTGACAGATAATGTTTCCTGCAAATAACGACCAAATCCAATATAAAGCGACACTGACGAAGAACTGGAATATTCGCCGACTACATACACGCATAAGTTCAACATTTCAATTACCCAGTAATTAATTATATAACCTTATTTTCCATTTTTATCTCAGAAGGTAGCAAGCATATAATAGCAGCTTTACTCATTACTCCCTAAAAATTGAAATAATATAACTGTGCACACGAAATTTTACGGATGAATTACGTATTAAACATTTTCATATCCACCGGATTAAATTTTATAGATATACGAAAAATTGCCGTAGACAAATTTATAAATAATGACGTCATAACTTGACATTTCTCGTGAGAATTTGACTTCTCCAAAAGGAATAAAAAGTTATATGTTCGGTACTTTTAGTATCAACCTGTCAAAACTAATAAAATAAATGACAATTTTTAAAAAATACAACAATCGGAGCGATAAAGAAAGGTCGCTACAGACAGCGAACAAATAACTGAGGTGATACAAAAATCCTCGGGATTTTTCGATAACGATCATAAAAAAATAGTTAACAGTTTATTTCCTGCTTCTGCTGTCACTCATTGGCGTGCAAATTCCAAGAAAATTTTTACGAAAGACGGTTAAAAAAAAATTTTTTTTAAATCCCTCGAAATCGGCGCTTACTTGTTACTCCGACAAAGCACGGCGCGATACAGAGAAATATCCGCTTCAACATGATAGGGTAATCCTCGGGCATTTACGCGATGTCGCGAGGGGATTTTATTTCTACTGCTCCGGAATTATGGGAAAACAGCGGTTCTCGTGGGAGCTTAGACGGGAGAAAAAGTAATACAGGAAGGCGGAAGTGCAGTGAGAAGGTGCGGGAGGAATATGGCCGGGGCGAAGGAGTAGGCGAGATTTACGGAAAATTTTCAAGAACTTTTCTAATTTTGGACAAATGTAGCTTGATCCGGAAAATACGACAAATGAGAATAGAAATACAAATGGAAATTTCGGAAAACGACACTCTTCGACGATTTCTGGAGGCAGTAATGTTATGGGGTTTAAAGATGAAGTTCTTTCAACATGTAAAAATGTTGACTTACCACTCGAATTAATAACTTTCACATACTTATTCAATGGAACTTAAAAAAATGCGAGATGAATTCCATTGTGCAAATGAACTACGTATAATCAACAAATAGAATTTGATTTTAAATGACCGTAAATCACTGAAAATGTCAACTTGAAAACCAGTTGGCCGTCTACTTACACGAGCATAATCATTACAGCATCGATTAATTTGTGAAGATGGGGAAGTTAATCATAATATCAGTAATCCTCAAGGGTCGTTTACAAGTAATTTTTATATTTTATGTTAAAGATATCAACTGCAAATGTGAAAAACCTTTAAAAATTCAAAACATATGGCTTAAATGACAATTTACAGGCCACCATATCGATTATTACTTAAAATATACTGTTATGTCGTTGTTAACTAAAGTAGAATTATTTTTGTGCCTTTCCACCTATATTTTGTACCAGATCTATACATTTTAATTGGAAAATCGCACATAAGAGTCATTAAAAACTATTATAATTTATATTTAGAGATGACAGAAAAGATAAAATTGTTTTTTCCCAAAAAATAAAGATATCGAATAAAAAATCTAAAATAGTACCTTACAATTAGTAAGAAGTAAGCTTTGGCATAGGAAAAAATCGGTACAACATGCATTGTAAAAACTTTCTCATATACTAATGCGTCGTTTAGTAATCTTTAGAAAATGAAAATCGTATGAGCCGGTTTTTAGAAAATCCTATTTTTGTTAAAGTTACCCAAGAATAAACTAGCCTTATAATCATTCACTGAGAAAAATGAAATACAATATGTGTTATTATTGCAGACGTATACTCAAGTAACTGTATGAAATTTGATCAAAATCGTTCGAGCCGTTTTTGAGAAAATCAAATTATTGTTAAGGTTACCTAGAATAAACTAGCCTTATATTCATTTTTTGAGAAATATGAACTATACAGTATTATTGAAGACGTAAACTTAAGTAACTGCACGAAATTTGATCAAAATCGTTATAGCCGTTTTTGAGAAAATCAAATTGTTGTTAAAAATGCGTAGCATAAACTTCCCTTAATTACTGAGCAATGTCAACCATTTCTTCATAGCTTCTACTCTGTATGATAGAATGCCTAAATACGAGATTCATTCATTTTTTCTCTACCGTTTAGGCCATAGAGCCAGTAACAGGCAGACAGACGGCATTGCAAAAACCACTTTTTCGGACTCAGCTACACATAAAACGTATATTTCCGTAAAAATCTCGAGGTCGAATTTTTTCGCGATTACAATACGTTCTCAATATACTTCGTATATGAGAAAGTAAAAATGCAGTACTAAAATTTACTTTCACTTGCGCATTTATACAAGGCCTTTTGGCGACTGTTCCTTTCATTTGATTAAATATTTTTATGCACAAAATTCCCCCCCGAGAACACAAGTTAACGACGCTTTCTAGGCGCCCAAAAAAACCTACTCGCGAAGGATGTACCGTGTGAACAGTCCAAACTTCCGAATCCTCTCAGGGGATTATAACACGGGACTTTATTACTGCACTCGCGCTTTGAATATCTCCACCAAAAATTTCGCTCCTCGCGTCTCCTTTCCACAAAAGGTATATTCCTCCACGAACGCTTCCTTTTTCTTCCCCCCAAGCCTTTTCTGCGCGACACAGCAGCCATTGCATGAAAAAATAATATGGAAAATTCTATTTATGCCGCCGCAAATTTACACTTAAATGGATTTTCCGAAGTTTCTGCGTCGGGAAAGCGGCGCAGAGCGCGGATTTATGGTTCTTTTTGCCAAACATAGGCGGCGTCAGCTGCATCGGCCGGCGCTTTAAGGGGCCGTAAGGAGCGGCATCCGCAGTGTGTGTTGCATCGTCTTTTCGTCGTAGGAGGAGGAGAAGGTAAAGGTAGGATCGTCTAGGAAAGGGGCGTTACGTCCGCATTGAAATGCAAGAGCAGGCTTTCTCTCTCTCTCTCCCGCTCGCCAAAGATAAAGCTTAGAAATGAACTCTTAATGAAACACGCATTCGCGGCTTAACGAGTATAGGTGGCATAGGACGTAACACCCATTTTGTATCACATACGCCCGTAATAATTCAAAGAGAGCCTAATTACATCTTAAGGTTGAGGCTTTCTTTATTTTACTTGAGAAAGGTTGCACGAGAACGTGGACTGATATTTTTACTTCAAAGCAGCGGTTTTATTTCCACTTTTAAGAGGTTTACAAATCGTGAACGTGTGAAAAACCGGTATAGGAGGTAGGGTGAACTCGACCAGCATCTTGTTCTCTAGAGTCCACGTTACCTGCAGGCAGGGTGGACTCGAGAGTCCACCGTCCCCAAACAATACGCCAGGTAAGGCGTACTCTACCAGGCAACATGGACTCTATCACTTTATATCAATATTTTCACATACCTCTACATAAATATTTTGAAGTGTTTGTTCCGTAAAATGTCATACTTTTTTTGCATAAACTATCCTGCTGCTTAAACTTAATCCATAAAATTCTATTAGTTTCACTTGGAGGTGAATTTTTCGCGGCGGTGAATTGCTAGTGGTAAATTTTCCGGCGGTGAGTTGATAGCGTTGAATCTTCCGCATACCGTCATTTATATACCAGAGAATTTAAAAGTCATTCACATTTGATTTCATGATTTAGCCTATATGTTTGGAATGAAAGTATTCTTCTTACCTATTTTAAAAGTAAAATTTAATCGAATTAAGTAATTAAGTTTCACATGAGCAATTCCAATCATTCATCCATCAGCGGTGTTCTAATCATTCAATCATCCAATTTCATTTGAATCCTAAATGTTAGTAAGAAAATGATTCAGGGTTTATGTTGTGATTTTCCATAAATATACTGATTGTGAGGAAATTGTCAATAAGTAATTGTAAATAGGCAGTCAACATGTATGGTATGATATGTACATAAATATATTACAATTAAAAATTTATTTAAACAGAATTTAATGTAAGAAAATGCTTATGGTCTTTTAAGCGATGGTGGATATAATAAGTTAACATTCATTGCGTTCAATGGGTGAATAATGAATGAATTTATTATTAATAAAATTTTAAATAAACTACATTTTTCAAGAATAAGTACTTCAATACTAAAAAATCGTTACAACATACACTGTAAAAACTTTCTCATACACTAATGCGTCGTTTAGTTATCTTTACAAAATGAAAATCGTATGAGTCGGTTTTTAGAAAATCCAATTTTTGTTAAAGTTGCCCAAAAATAAACTAGCCTTACATTAATTTTTTTGATAAATATGAAATATTTGGTATTATTGAAGACGTAAAATCAAGTAACTGTACGAAATTTGATCAAAATCATTATAGCCGTTTTTTTAGAAAATCAAATTGTTGTTAAAAATGCGTAGAATAAACTTCCCTTAATTACTGGACAATGTCAACCATTTCTTCATGCCTACATACAAGATTTCATTCATTTTCGCTCTACCGTTTAGGCTCTAGAGCCGCGAACAGACAGACAGACGGCATTGCGAAAACCATTTTTTCGGACTCAGCTACAACTGAAATGTAGATTTCCATCAAAATCTCGAAGTGGAATTTTTTCGCAATAACAATACTTTCTCAATGTACTTCACATACTTACGAGAAAGTAAAAAGCACGCATTTCATTATGATACCTGAAATCTCAAAAATAAATCTAAAGCAGTAAAGTGTGATGGGCGTTGAATACTTCAATACGAGGTTATTTACGTATTTTTTTATTCTTCGAGAGAGATTATCAATAAAGCTTCTTCGAAGTCATTTATTCGGCGCTCAAATCAGATTACAGAGATAACCACCACGGGAGGTAATTTAAACACGTAATTCGTACTCGAAATTTAACAAGGACCCTAATATCTTCTAAACAACCGTAATTACCTTTGTCATATCCGGTGAATTTTTTTCCTGGAAAATATTACCCGGATATAAAATCTACAACGTCTACCGCAGCGGGCGATGACACAACGATACGCGGTCTCGCAGTTTTCTGCCCCACACGTGCTTTCGCATGGCAGCGCCATCATCAAACGTGTCTAGAAATTTGTGGGTAGGTTGACAGGTTCCGTCGGTCGTAGCGAGACGTGCGAAATGACGGCTCTCAATTAAAACGTCCTATTCGGCCGAGCGCAGTAATTGGTGGACGCTAGGGAACCGAGGATAAAAACAGAAATTGCGCGACGGGCTTTCTTCTACCACTATTTGAAAATTTATTTTGAGGGTTTGTACCGAACGAAATAAAGTGTGCCACAACATGTTTCGCAGTAACATTCAAGTGAGGACCTCGAAGATTTTTTTTTGCTCTGTGATGATTTTTTTTAGGAAATGTAACCGAGAGACAGACAGAGAGTTATGACAAGTACATCCCTGAAGCATCAGTATGGGTCACGTATTAGCTTTACCACGGAAAACATAAAAATTTAATTTTAATTTGAAATCTAACGCATTAAATACTCGAACTGCTCTGCTAGTAACACATCATGCCTATTATTAGATCTATACCAAAGATCGCAAGTAAAAATATTTAAAGAATAGGCGAAAATGTCCTGTTTTCTTCATTATTCATATTTGGGTCGACAATTCTCTTATGTGTCGTAATTTAAGCAAGACATAAAAACCGAATTAACCTTAATGGAAAAAGAAAACTTCCGGAATAAATCATCGACAATATGTTTTAAAACGGAGGTTTTTTCCCATTTTCACTCGATTTACACATTCCTAGAAAACGGAAACAAAGGGTTCCCTAAAACCCGAGGCCAGAAGTGAAGTCATCGCCGCCATTAATCTTCATAAATTACAAGAAGCCTCCAAATCGCCATCAATTCTCCGGCGCTAACAATGCACGTAACGAGAACCTGAGGAACACGGGAATTTCTTGAGAGTGTGCCCTCATTCCTACTCCCCGTGGCTTCAAGACGCCTTCTGACTTTAAGACGCCTCCTGACCGCAAGACCTCCATTTGCAATCGCGAAGCATTCAGCCGAATCAATAAGCAGTCATCTGTGAGAGACGGTTAGGAAACATGCAACTCCCTAGATTCTCTTAACGCCTCGGTTATGCAAT
Organism: Uropetala carovei; assembly: GCA_036926305.1. NCBI lineage: Eukaryota > Metazoa > Arthropoda > Insecta > Odonata > Petaluridae > Uropetala > Uropetala carovei. Next base: position 410,539 of record JAXCHB010000120.1, on the reverse strand, counting down.
GGAACCTCATTACCGCTTGCGAAATGATAACGTATTAGAATTTTTTTGCTCCAAATTAACTTGAAAATATGTTCTTTAAAGTTAAAAAAAAATATTCAATGTATCAAAGTAATGTAATGTATACGGGCAAAAAGTTTAATGAATTTCTTGAATAGAATTTATGTAATCTTTAAAAAATAATGTATTTTTAAATTCGTCTTTATCTCGGCCTCATTAATTTATCTAAGAATTTAATACATAAAAAATCTAATAAATTGTGCTGTTATTGAAAAATAACCAAAAATCATTTCTATTACACTCAAAATGATTTTCTCCAATAAACAGCTACATAATCATAAGTAATACTGTAAGTTAAACAATAATAAAATACACATTTTTTAAAAATTACTGATCTCGTATTCCGTACAAAAGTAAAATTCTTTTTCTTGTTTTGTATTATTATTTAAGACATGCAATGTAACCTTTGTTTAAAGAGTTCCACAAAGTTATAGAATATTCAATGGATGCCATATATACACAATATCATTGAAGAAAAATAATTTTTCTTGAAAAACCCTTAACCCTTAAATGTCCAAAATTTTAACGGGAATTTAATCTCTAATTCAAATAAATTTCTTTCGAAATATAATACATGATCACGGTTTAAAATTTCTAAATTTTATTTTCGTATTCAACATTCCATCCAGTTAATTGTATCGAACACTCGATTTTTTGGGACGAAAAGACTTTTTAAAAATATCCGTCCGAACCGCGGTCATTAAAGGAATTTTCGCTTCGCGGCGAACCAAAACCCGACCGGTGAGTTACACATGGGCGAAGAAAGTCCGGGGAAACCAGAAGTGCCTGCATAGCTCGGACGAACAAATATCAATCAACGGCTGTTGACATCAGAGCTGCCCTCTTCTATCCTCCTGCTCTTCGCGATAGGGTTAAAAAAAAAAAAGAACCCTTGACGACGTCAATTTCGATTTTCTTTTTGTTTTTTCAATCCGCGGTATGATTCTGGGGGGAAATTTTTGAGATACCACCGACAGGCATAAATCGAGTCCCTCGCTATACCTACGAGGGTGTGTAAAACACGCGTGGCGTGACTCCATTTCGGTCCTTTCGAAATTTTGGGATCGCAATTTCGAAATTCGAAGAACGGGACAAACTGCGGCGCCGCGCGAAATTTATTATCCCATCAACGTATAGCTATTACCTCGAACCAACCCCGAAGCAAAAACAATACCGACGAATGGATTTACGTTTGCTGACGCGTTCGGGAATTTTCTGTCTTCGTAAATTTTACCTCCTCTCCGCGGCGACGGTATCACCTTCATAGTTATTCCACCCTTCGGAAGGTTTTGGGCTCACCCGACCCAATCTGCGCTATCCAAGACTATATTCGTCTTCTCATACCGAAACCCCTTTCTTTTAATACGTCTAATATTCTTTTCTTCTTCCCTGCGCTTTTGCTAACATCCTCCCTTCTACTACTACCACCAGCAGACCGTTACATTTCCATGTTTTAACCCACCCGTTTGTTGTTTCTCCCTTATTAGCCTAATTAAGCTTCCTTATTGTACTTTTGAAAATACCTCATGTTTTCTTTCAGTCCGACTGCAATGGAATCCCGTGCCTTGTTTTTGACAAGTTACGATAAACTCGGATGATCTTAACTTCTTCTTTATAACTGCGCAACCTGTAATGTATTTCCATTTAATTCGGAATTTATGGAGATTCCTAGCGAGAATTATTAGGAATTCGAATAAACTGCAGACTTACAAAGAGTATTTATTTCTCAAAGCAGTAAAATAAATGCAAACAATTACAAAGCATCACTGTATCTCAATTCCCAGTTTATCAATTACGCCATCAAGAAACTGGTTCAAGTAAAACGTGCTTCGTAAAGCAGTAACGCTAATAGCACAATTTATAAGGTGAGAAGTTACATCAGTGAAAGTTTTTATACGAATGCATTATGGATAGTTCCAGTAATTAACGCAACACGACCTTCTGTCATCAATTACACGTATCATATGGAATAGACGAGTTACATCGCTATTTAATATTATTATTTTTGTTGCTAGGATGGGCGCGTTTGGTATAGCCGAATTCTTTACCTTACCAGTGTTTTGAGACAGAAATAGTTTAAGAGAAAAAACTACTTAAAAATATATCCTTTCCCCGCAGCTGTCTCAATTCACACCCTAATAGAGGACTTGATATTCTTAGAAACGGGATCCGAAAAGGCGAAAAGTCTTTAAATTTTACGGCCACTGATTGGAATAATCCCGATACGACTGGGATCATTAATTCCCACCCTTAACACGCTCCTTATCCACGACTCATATCCTCGAATCTCGGAAAAATATAATTATTAAAAGGATTGATATGCCAAGTCTCGTTAGTTTTTCCACATAACTTCACTGCAGAACAAATTTGACAATGATTCCACGTTACTTATTAGGGAAACTGGCGATTAATATTTTAATTTCGTTTCAAGATTCGGCATTCCAAGGTTGAAATAGGCGCACAAAAAAAGAGACTCTGCTATTGCACTTATTGGTTCATTACTCTGAAAAAGTAGGTCAATCCCATTATGCAGGCGATTAGTGATTTTTTTTGCCCGTTTCAGGGCATTGCAGAACGGATCTAATTCCTTCGGAACGGAACTGATTGGACCCAAGATCATTCTTTGCTCAGTGTGGGATAATTGACCTCCAAAGAAATCCTTTATCGCATCCTTTGGATAATTCTTCCTTCCTCATTTTAGGGAATCAAGTAGCTGGTTAATTAATTTCAGGAGACGTAACGAAATGTACTCGTTTTAAAGGATTCTGTTGAAAGAATTACAGATGTGTAGCGTAATAAATACAACAAAGAATGAAATCACTTTTATACGGTCATTAATGAATATTTTTCGCTTATTCATAAGTATACGAATTTTTCTGAAATCACAGCTTTTTAAACATTCAAAACCATGCTTCTTCCGAGAAGGGCGCCATTTAAAATAAAATCACTTGAAATTTAAACTAAAACACACAAATGGATTGGATACCTAATCGTCGTAGGTTTAAAGCTATTCTCTTCCATGCATAATAAAGGAAGTCGAAAGGACCACTCCGGATATGAATCAGACGCGAAGTGAGCAAGAGGAGAAAAGAGTGCCAATTATAAAGTAGTTAACTCCGCGAGCGCAAAAAGAAAAACTGAAGGCCCAAAAGGGAGAGAGAGTGAAAAAAATTTGTAAACTGACCCCACCCACTTCACCCCACTTCCACTACACCCATCAGAGGCACACGTAAAAATCACTTACCCTGTCGTGACTGATTCTTAGATATTCGCAGAAAAAAAAACAAAGCTTGTCTGGGGGGGGGGGGGGGGGGAGGAGGGAAAAGTTGGAGGGGGAGCTCGGAATTACATCAGGAGCCGAAGAATGAGAGATAGAATCCGAAGAATGCGAGAGGCGGCACGTTAAAAAAAAAAGTCGAATTCTGTTACCTTCCTCCCTCTCCGCACCTCCTCCTCTCCCCAAACACCCACATCCAACTTTCCCTGCTGAACTCTCAGTCCATTGATTTTTCCCCGACTTTAATGGCCAACTCGAGTCTCACGAGGGCAAGCAGAGGGCGAAAGAGAGAGCGAAAGAAAAAATAGGTGAGGGAGAATACAGAGGAAGGAGAGGGAGAAATGTGGGAAGAGGTTGAGAGACGGATGTAGAGGCGCGAAGGGAGAGGGGGGGGGGAGGGGGGAGACGGAGGGAGAGAGAAGGGAAGAGAAAGATTGAGAGAAAAGAATGAGGGAGAAAATTGAGAGGAGGGAGGAGGCGGAAAGAAAAAGAGAGGGATGGAAAGTGAGAGAGGAGGAAGAGGGAGAGGGGGAGGGGGGAGTTGGAGACAGAAGAGTGAGGAGGAGACGGAAGGAGAGAACCGAAAAGAAACGGGGGGAAAAGAGGAGGAAGAGGGAGAAGTGGGGAGGAAAGAGGGAAGGAAATTTGGAGAGGGGAATGGGGAGAAGGAGCAGAGGGAGAGAGAGGCGGAAGGGGAAGGAGGAAGAGGGGGGAGGTCGTTGGAGGCAGAAGAGCTAGGGAGGAGACGGAGGGGGAGAGACGAAAGTAAGGAGAGTGGGGGGAGAGAGAGAGAGAGAAGTGGGCAGGAGAGGGAAATGGGGAGAGGGAGTAAGGGAAGGGGAGGGGGAGAGGAGTGGGGAGAGGGAAAGAGAAATATAGGGAAGGGAGACGGAGGCAAAAGAACGATGAAGTAAAGAGAGGGAGAAAGGTGTTGAAGGTAAAAGGGTTGAAGTCAAAAGCAAAGGAAACAAGCAGGTAGGACAGAGGCTGGAGGAAAGAGACGGAGAATTAAAACAGAGAAGAAAGACCAGGGAGGAAAAAAATGTAGAGGGAAAAATAAAAGAGGATGAGGAAAGGAAAATAGTAACAGATGGAGGGAAAAGGAGCGAGGAGGAGAGAGGGAAGCCATCCTGGGAGGAGTGGGAGCAGGTTGTATGTGTTAGCGAAGGTTTTGTGCTGTCGGAGTCAGGGGCGTGAGGGAGGTTGGGGAAATTGGGTGGAGCAAACAACCACCCACTCCACCCCTGCAGAGCGTAAACCCTTTTTAAAAAAAAGTTCCTCCATTCTTCCTCCTCCCCCTGAGACTGCCTCCTCCACTCACTCCCACCGAGCAAGAAAAAAATGCCATCCATTTTTACACCGCGTTATATTTTTCTCATCCCTGCGCACCGCCCTCACCCCCTCTACCCTCACCTCCCCTCTCTCCCACCCCATTCCTTTAATGGACGTCCCTCACGCGATCTCCAACTGCCTCTTAACCCCTTCCACTTCTATTTTGCCCCTCCCTTTCTCTTTCTAATTCTCTCTCTCTCTCTCTCATCCAGCCTACACCCATTCCTTTTATCTCTTCATTCTCCCATTTTCTTCTTCCCTTTTTTTTAAATACACCCTTTTTCCTCCACACCTTCCTTCGGAATACTCCAGTAAGCGGATGTTAAAGGTTACAAGACGTTTCTCAGTGTTGCAGGAAAAGGTTTCTCTCTAGGATGTCAGAATACCGAATGCCGCCCCCTTTTGAACTCCCTCCTCCGGTCCTTTCTCCCGGAGGAGGTATCACCGGAAACCCGGAGGGATACCTTCCAACTCCATTTTTTTCTTCCATGAAAGAGGAAGGCCAATAGGCAGCTGAGACAGAAGCAAAACAGGTAGAATTCCCACTTTGAAAATATTTTTTTTTATTTATTCATTTATTTTGAAGGCCCATTTATAAATTCGGACAGAATTTTTTTTCCGCCTCGTTAAAAACAAAAACCTGAGACGTCGAGCCTGAACGGTATATTAGAATTTTTCTTCTGTATTCGTTGCCTGTGACATGCCGAAACAAATCTTTTTTATAATTGAGATATTTTGATTATTTGCCCATTCCTCCGGCGATTAGGAGTTTTCGTATTATATAATTCTTTAATAGTATGATTTTAAAATAAAATTACTGAAGGTAGAAAATTTTCATAAATCTTGCAAAAATGTCTTTTTCTTTTTATGAGCGGAGCGATATTTTTGTTTCTTTATTATAAATTCCTATGCTTATTTAATTAAGGACTGAAAAAATATTGAACAAGAGAACTAAAATTTGATAAAAAATTAATAAAAATATTCCTAAAATACCACAACGCTTCCTACTAAGCAAACACGATTCATCTCAATTTTTTCTGTGAAATGCTTAATCAGATATATTTTTTTAATCGTAGGCTCTCGTTTATTTGGCCACTCCTATATCAAGTGTTCTGCTTCATATGATACGTTCATCGTACAATAATTAGACATTAAAATAACTGCAAGTAAAGTATTTCATTATTCGTGCAAAAGGTTCAACGAATGTAATATTTCAGTTGATTCAATATAAATTCATATGGTTATTTCCGATAGACCTGAAAAATACCCAACGCATCAACATTTTCTTTAAAATTGATTTTTTAATATCTCAGCGGAAAAATATAAATTGCAGCACCGCTTATTCCTACGAATTAAAAATACAATGAATCAATACTTTCGCGCGAGAATTGTTTCCATTTCATCAATAGAGCGGAGACATTTTTAATTAATGATCTACTAACGGGCGAAATGGAATTCTATTCGCGTACGCTGAAATTCCTGAAGGCTTTGACTCCCATCAATTCGACTGAACGTCAGACACGTACACGCTTCCAGGCTTTATTATATCAAAAGCAAAGAGGAAAGCAATGAGTCATTTTCCCGTGGCGCGAGATCATTAGGGCAAAAGCTTATCCTCTGCATTTCTGACAATGCAGAATTTCAATTAATGCTGGAGGGCATTTTTTAGATTTAATGCATTGATCGTGCTGGAGGCAAAAATCATTTTCAAAATGTTGCCGTAAAAGATGTGTCGTGATAAAAACATTTCTTAAGTGTTTTTTGAATGACTATGAATAGGATGATTATAATTTATTTATTTACTAAATAAAATATCAATAAACTATTAATTTTAATAAAAATTACTAAAATATTTTATTTTTTCTGACATCCACGGTACTCACGCACGGAAAATATTTCAAAATGAACGAAGAGTTGGTTTGGAAAAACCAGCGACACCGATGCTGCTATTCAAATCGTAAAGTTTCGCGAAATATGATCATAATTAGTTTCAGACCCATGCAATGGCTCGCAAATGAAAAAATAGAGAAAAAAACTCAATAAATCAAGTGCTTATTACGTCACAACACAAATATGAGGCACTTGAATGTTAGGATTAAATAAAAATTCAAGTCTTAAGTACAGCAACAGAAATTATTTTATAAGAACACATAAAATAACGCTGCTTTAGAAACCTTTCAGGTTTTTTTATATTTGATAACCATCGAATTCGTCGATATTTTCCAATGGATTACTTAAAAAGGGATTATCGAATTATTTAACCGTTAATCCTTAAATACATGAAATGCCTTTTCTGTATACTTTGATTATTATGCATCGCGTAATAGGATTCTCTTATTTTTTACATGCATGTTAAATTGTGTCATTCAGATTAAAAAGTTAAATAGAAAATGGGATAATAACGATCACAGCTGTTAATAACACATTCAAAAATCGACCAAAATTCAGTTAAATTACAATTTTTGTTATATGAAATTTTATGCTTTTAATTAATTATGGTATAAAAAAGCTTTAAAGTTTAGAAAGCAAGTCAAATAGCTTTTATTTTCTTTTAATACGCTCATTATCGCTTTTCATTCCATAATACATAATTTATTATTTATTTAAACCGTTACCTAGAAGATAATTATTCGAAACTGATAATTATGATAAAATACGTACATAAAACTCCAACACCTAACTAATTTTCGGAAACCTGGAGCCATTTCTGGAACGGTGCCAAAAAACGTAATTTTTCAACTACAAAATTTCGGCGCACGTTGACACCGACTGCAAGACCAAAGAGAATATTCAATTTCCGAACCATCGATCGGTCTCATATATATATATATATATATATACCTATGACGCGAAAATTAAACGTGTTCCGCTAACAAAGGGGAGAAAAATACTACCGAAACAATCTCGTTCATTTAGTATATTCCGTCTCTTTTTGTTTATTTTCGTGAAAAAAAAAACAAAAATTTTTCAAAAACACGCGAACAACGTCGGTACGATCATTTGGTTAATGAAGACAGTTAAACATTTCCAGCACGTACTACTACTCCCGCGATATTTACGGTCGGAGGCGAACAAGGGATCCACACCCCTCTCCCTTTTCCACCGTTCTCTCCCCCCCCCACCCACACCCCGCCACACTTTCCCACCTCCACTTTTCGCGAAGAGAAGGAGAGAGAGCGAAAACGCGAGGGAAGAGTTCTCCCCCTTTTATGATATACGATATAGGTGCGTACATTCACTAAGCTACCCGAGTGGAGAGCCTGTTGTTCTTACTTTCCTACGCCTCCCATGCGGACAATTACTTTCTCTCTTCCTTGTTCCTCCGGAATTCTCTGTTCCTTCTCTCTCTCTCCTCTTCCCTTTTTCCCCAGTCCGATTTTCCCAAACGCACTTTAACTCTTAAAGTTGAACTTAGGACCCGGGGACAGGAAGACGGAGGAGAGTCCCTACGAGGCCCCTGAGCAAGGGAATCCCCCAGGAGGTGGATGAAGGAGGCGTGGGACGAAACGGAAACGAGAGACGGCGGGAAAGGAAGGAGAGAGAATATAAAGAAAAGGGCGATAAAGAGGAAACGGAAAATACGCCGAAAAGGAGAACGAGAGAGAGAGAGAGGGACGGAGAGTTTTCAGGGTCGGTAGATTCGGTTGTTGGGTTTCGGTCCAGGAGAGAAGAGAACGAGTAGAAGAGGGAAAGGTAAACGAAATAGTTGAGTTAATTGAGAAAGGGAGCTAAAACGAACCAAAAGGAACCGAAAAGACCTAATAGCGACAGTTTTAAGAGGTTTGGGGTGTAGGCGGATGGGATGAGAAAAGAGAGGAAAGAGAAGATGAAAAGAAAAGGATAAGTTGAGGAGAGTTTGGGGTCGAAAGGACGAAGGGGAGGAGGATAAAAAGGAGCGAGGGAAGGAAACTGCAAAGGAAACGTATTCAGAAAATAAAGTTAGTGAGGAAAAGAGCAAAGGGGAGAGATGCGAAGGGAAGAAGAGGAAAAATGGCGCCAGGAGGAAGGGTGAAGATAGGAGAAGCCAAAGGAATGCAAAGTAAATTCGAGATACAAACAGGTTTAGCGTGTTTGCAGCATCCTGCAGTTGATTTAGTAACAAAGCTTCATAATTTAAATTTAAATTAATTTTACGGACATATGTGGACGAATTTATTTCTAAATTCATGAATTTATCGACAAAACGCCAAAGGTATTACATGTTTTTGCATTACAATGCAAGTAATTCCAAATTTTATCATAAACGCACGTATTTAGTGGCGAAAAACAAGCTATTTCTTGATATTCGTTTCCCTAAGATTCGATATAGCCGTTAGCACCTAAGTTAACTCTGAAATCAGAAAACCAAAACAACTTTCAGCTCCAGTACTCCGATAAAAAACAGCGACGAAACAGAGCAATCGAACAAAAACATCGGATTCTGTCCAAATGAACGTACTATAACTTTTTCATTTTAGTACCGTTTCAATTCGCTTCGGTATCTAGTCAACGAGTTACTGAGTTATATAGAGATTCCATACAGGCGCAATTGCTTCCAGTTTCAACTACGACAAATTCTATGAAGCTTACGTAGATGTGGGTAGATGGGTGAATAAGTAAACCATAAGATAGAATAATAAGTATTGAGAGATAAGATGGGGATGTACGGAACAAGGAACAGCGTGAGAAAGTAAAGAGAACGAGAGTAGCTACTAAAAAATACTACGAGACTATATATGTTGCCAACTGAAAATAATGTCCTCTTTTAGGAAGGCATTTTATCATTTTATCCCAAATAATCGAATGAAACTCCTTTGGTCCTGCGAAAGTTCGAACACAGCTGAAATAAAGCATATATATTTATATATATGTGTGTGTGTGTGTGTGTATATATATATATATATATATATATATATATATATATATATATATATATATATATATATATATATATATATATATATAGTCTTCCTAAAACATTTCTATAAAAATGAACGGAATACCATGGGGGAAAATTTAATGTTTATTTTATGTAGCATCAAACGTTTAATATTCTATTAAGCATTTCATTAAAATCGGGCAAAGACATCAGCTCTCTTTTTACCCGCTTCAAAGCCACGGCTCCCCGATCGACTCGGCCTACTAAATAAGAGACAAGCGCGGAGCAAAGACAGGATGAAGAGAATACACGAATGACTGAAAAAGTGAAAGTTGGAAGAATAAATACGGAGGATTTTTTTAAAGGTAGAGGAAGAGAGAAGAGACAGAAAAAAAAACAGACGGCCGGCTGGGACTCATGACTCGATATACAAAGAGAAAGGGGAAAAAGAAATATAACAGCGTAATTGGGAAATTGAGCGAGGAGGAATGAAAACAGCTGAAACTAATTGAGAAAATCTTGATAAACATGATGCGAGAGAGAGAGAAAGGGAAGGAAAGAAGTGAAAGAAGGAAAAGGGAACGAGGTAAATGGGTAGATACGGTAGCAAAGAGAGAGAATGAGGGAGAAGATGGAAGATAAAAGGTAGTTAGTCCAGCCGGAGCCGAAATGAAAGGAATCTCCCGTCTCTTGGTACGAGGATATACTGAAATTTGGGCCTGGCAGAAAACGTGCGAACAAGGAAAACGCTACAGCGAGACGGATTTTTCTTTATTATCTATCTATTCCATATTAATATCGGGAAAAGCAATAGGAAGAACTTTTAGTTATAGGGACTAGGGATGGGTGATCTTACAGTGAAAAATCGATTCTGTGAATCGATCTATATCGTATTAAAAAAGATCGATTTACCGATAAGATCGAACCGAAAAGATCGATTCAAGAAAGATCGATCTTCGATTCTAGCAACAATGAAGGTTACAAACTAAAAGAATAATTTTCGTGTTACAATTTTTTAAATATAATAAAGATCGATCTTCGATTCAAGCCATAAGAACCAACATTTTATAATCATAATAAAGTAATAAAAAGAAACAAAGAAAATAAGTAAGGAAAGTTCGCGATCAATTACTGTGTAACATTAATTTCCTCTCTAAAATGATTTTTAATTTTACAGATTTCTGACTGACTATTATTCGCATAAAAAATTTCCAATACGCAGATACAGCCATGCCCTCAGCGAGATTCGAACCCGTGAACCTTACATTGGAAAACAAATACATTAAAGTCCTATACCGGGGAAATGCATTATTAGAGTAAAATGTGAGTTACTGAGATCAATTTATTTCACACACTTCTTAATTTGTCATTAATTAATTGAAAAAAAACGTGCAAACATTGCTCGGGTACAGCTATTAAGGTTAAGTTGTCGACTAGGTTTGATGCCCACCACTAGAGTTCACCACTTTCACCAATCACCACTGCCCTCTCCTTCATAGGCACCCAACGAGGTGGGTTCGAACGATCTCGATTTTGGGCTAAAAGAATCGATCCACATAAAAATCGTAGAACAAAAGATCGATCCAAAAAATCGAATCGGCCTTGTAAAAAGATCGACCCCGTAAAAGATCGATCTTAGATCGCCCATCCCTAATAGGGACTAAAAAAACAGAACGCGATCGAATAATCAAGACGCTGTTTTCGCTGAGCTTTTGCGGACACGTATTTACCTAGGATTACGTAGTTGCTGTTTTTTCTCTCATTCAAATGATTTTTGAGGAGAAACAATGCGAATGAATTTTAAAACGTAATCACGCGTAAGTGTAAACGAAAATGAAATTTGCGTAAAACAATTTCAGGTTCATAAGCCATGGATCCATAAATCCCAAAAATCTCATTAACTAAAATCACCCTCTCGTTTTCAGGCACTCACTCCCCTTCTACTGTTCTTTTGCACGACACATCCAATTGACGTTTAGGCGAAGCGCGAGGTTTGAGGCCTTGTTAGAGTGATGGTAAGAGTATCTAGCTCCCTATGTTAGGGTTCGAATCCTGCTAAGGGCATGGTCGTATGTGTTCGTCTCTGTTATTGCTATTTCGCTCATTGTAAAGGACCGTGAAGTGCTGTTTATGAGCTTGTGAAAAATAAAAATAAACCGTAGAATCCTTAGAGCTTAGAGCAACAGTGACGAGAAAATACGCATTTAGGATTGCGAAAAGGTTTTTCTCAAATTTCGTGCGTTTTCGGCAGCTCAACCGCACGGGCTTGTATAGTAGAACGCGATCCCTTCCACTTTCACCAACGGCATTAATTACTCTGGAGAGGTATTTTACCCGCAGAAAAAATAATAAATTAAAGGGCAAAATTCGATAATATCGTGAAAAAAAGGCTGGAATTTAATTTTTACACAAAGAAATGTGAATGGAGGATAAAGGCAGGCGCGCGTGAGTTAATAACTCATGAACAAAATCAGAATATTTGAGCGTCTCCATGAATATTTAAAGATCCGACCGCAATGAGCGCGCACTGATGTCGGTTCCGAAAAAAAAGAAGCCGTAACGTCAATATTTGGGTATTTTTTTTAATAACGGGACTATTGTGGTAAAATACAATGCTGCGGCAGTCCAAAATCACGGTCTTTATGTACAGTGAAATACTCTTTCTGTATACACTTCTTACTGTCGCATAGATCAGCATGGAACTAGGATAAAATAATAATACAACTCTGGGTTCGATTAAGCATATTCAAGCAATTTTAAAAGTGTTCAAAATACCTTTTTCCTCCTAAAAAATTTACAAAAAACATTTGATTGACCTTTTATACGTACATAATAAAGGTTTTCATGTTATGAATATCTAATCTCGATGCCTTCCAGGCTTTTTCTCGATGTATCTTTTTTTATTAGTACCTTTACTCTTGCATGTCAACCTGTCCTTATGATTATACATCTTTAATTAATTTTATACCCTATAAAATGATATCCATTCAGTAAGCCACAAAGTTCTGACTATATTTTCTGCGCAAACATTCTTTAACTATACGTCAATATTGATGTTTTAAGCAAAATATATTTTTAGCAGACGATATCGGAAGGAAACCTAATAAAGATCGCTTAGGGCATAAATGATAAGTAGCATCTGAAATTTTCTTTATTTAGTTTCAATTAAAACTTCGCGAAATTTAACTGTAACCTCAGGGTAAAATTTAAATTCCTTATAATATATTATAAAAGGAAATATTAAAAATCGACAATTTAGTTCCTGAAATTTGTAGTTGAATCGTCGCGATGAAGAGCTATTTGTAATACAGATCTACACACTAAAAGTAACTCACAGTCTTTTACAAACAGATGGATAGGTAAACTTCTTTATTTGGGCGAGGTACTTCGAGAAATTCGTTACTGGTTTGTTGCTTTCTTAAATTTATCATTGCCTCCAATTTTTATAATGGAAAAATAGGGATAAACTGATTATAAGATTTTTTACGGAATTTAATTTTCCTGTTTCGAACATAGTATAAGCAGTTTCCCTGATTTGACATTCATAGCATTCTTTCATGTATTTATAAAATGTTTCCCGTAATAGCTTACTTTAATTTCTGGAGCGGCAAATTTTATGGATGATAGTTTTATGTAAAATAAATTCAAAGGAGCGCAGCAAACGATCGCGAATTTTATTGAAATTTCGGACGCGGTTTTTAATGAAACGTTATGTTATATATATTTCATAGTCAGAAAGCCATTTGGAACTAAATAGCTTTCTCTTGTATTCTCACTGTAAATAACTATTTTTATTCACTCGTATTTCAGACGTTTGAATCTTTATTGATGTAATTTAAACTAGACCGAAATAATTTAACGGACGTTACTTAAAATAAATTACCGAAGTTTTTATTTGCATTACGGTGATCAAAATTCAGTATCGGGATCCCTGGAAAATCCGCAGATTTTGTCGCTGGAATTGTCAAAATTTCATGAGTAATACGACCGGATGAAATTTTTATCTCTGTCACGGGACCAGGAAATTCCGGTGTTCCAAATTGAAATTCACTCATTCGTTCCAACGCGTGAAAAATATCTCCCCACTCTCAAAAAGCCAGCTCGAATTATAAAAAAAAAAAACATTCGATAAAACGACCCATCCAAGAATAATAAAAACTTTCTCTTTTACGGAAGATGATCAAGCAAATGTAAAATTCCTAACTCATTCCGCGAGGGATAATTCGTATCACCGAGGTATTTCGGTGCGTTTTTTTCCTTCGTGGACTGTACGGAATCACAGAAGTTAATTATCTGAGGTTTTATCCTTTTCCTCCATCGCCTCTGTCTTATAGAATTAAAATTGGCGTGTTTGCATAAACCCCCTGCATGTGAGACGCAATTAAGAAAGGTCAGTACACGAGATGGGCTGATTTGATTATAGCTGTACGTTTCATTCCCGCCAAACGATTTACCCACGGCGGCTCGAAATATTTTGCAGGCGTGTTTTGATCTACTCTCGAAAATATTAGGCTAAAATTATGAAAATTAAACGTCGATTTTTACCTCACGTGCTATTCATATGCGTCCATCGGGATTTATTTGCCCTGACAGAATTAATTTTTACCTAATTATTGCACTAAATACTAATTAGAGCAGAGGAAAGACATCAAACTGTTAGAGAAATTTACAAAATATTTTAGAATTAACCGAAAATGCCACCTCGTGGTTTCTCTCGATATAAATATTACAATGAAGACATTAATAATTATTACCGAAACTTCGTTATATTATTCAGAACATTTGCAAATGCAATATCATGGCTTTGACTTGACTTAAAAATCAAAATTGTGAAATCGAAAACATATAATAAAAATAAGGCATATTTTAATTTATAAGTGTCCTCACTTTCTATTTATATTCAAATTATACGTACATTGAACGTACAGTACAAGTTGATATAATAATTGGAAACCACTGAAATATGCAGCTGGAATTCGAACACAAAAAAATTTACCAACTCTGCTTATAATAAAACAGACCAGATTCGGCGCAATTAATTACGCCCCGCATTCTATTGCTGATAACCCTGAACTCTAACTACATACATCGATGCACGCTCATTATTCAAGATTCAATTGCGCGATCAAAGATTAATTTACTCCTTTTACTCGCATTCCGAATACAAATGCGGTGTTGCCATTCCGTGCCACCGATCAGTTACGTCACCGAGTGGAATAATGTTAATTTCGATATTTCGATAATCTCCATCATGCGATCCGAAATTATTTCCTTATCAACGGACTTCGGCGATATTTCTTTGGTTTGTGAAATTCAAATAAAGTATGAAAATTTTTAACTCGGTTATTATTATGAATAAATAAACGCAGGCGAATTATTTCATCCGACTGTCGGATTAAACCAGCGACGAACAAACTGGGGAATAAAACGGGACGTCGAAAACTGTCTATTACAAAAAAAATCTGCCTCTGTTCAAAGCCATTTGCAATCCTATCAAATTTAATCTTAATTGAATACCCTTCAAACCGCACAGAATTAAAGAATTTCGTTTAATATTACTGGTTACCGATAATGAGTATATTGGATAAATAATATAATATATTTATTAGGTCCTTCATATCCTATCTTACCTCGACGAATTTTAAGTCATTACCTATAAAATGAATGGATAACAAAATTATAATCCATATAATTTCAGTAGGAACTGCCATGCCACTTTTAAAGATAATGATCATTTCGTGACGTTTCTCACAGGAACATTAATTTAAGGTTCAATAAAATCAATAAAACTTATGCTTAAATTAGTTAATCAACCCCTCTATGCGTGATGGTGTAATGTTCAGTCGGCGTTTTCAGTGGCTGAATGGCAAGCCAATCATGGTTCGAGACTTCACTAATGTCAATGCAGCGCTGTTTTCTAAGGCATGGAAGAAACGCAAACTAATAGAATATATGTGAGTGTATAATTGGACACTAACATTTTGAATGCATTTTTGGCATTTGAAAGATATGAATAAATTGTTTATACGAATAATAAGTACGTGATTTGAAGTTAAATAAATTCTTTCCCGTCATATTGACGGGCTTATATACTAGTATTGTTATATTAACAGATAAAAACTCCTGAAACCAATCCAAGGTTTCTGTCGAAACTTCTCTGAATATTCCCTCCATGCTGCCTATCTGTATGCTCTTCAATATAGTTTAACAAATGAAAGCGTATTAGAAAGAAAATCACATGTTGTTGCGCGATAATTCTAACGTCATTCTCCTCGAATGACGTCACTGTTCCTTAATTCTCTTCTCTCGAAATCGACGTCTTCGTCTCTCCTTGGAGCAACACCCCCATCCTTTTAATACGGCAGATAAAGCCGTTTCTTCTGGAATATCTTCGAATTTATAACATAAATTATTTCACAAAAGACCACCTGCCACCGCCCAAAATCTCGAAAAACATAAATTCGGCAAAATAACCCGTCAAAAGTATCGATTCAGTCTCGAATCTTACACATTTCCCTTGAGTCGGAACAAGTTTCACAGAAATTCCGAGAGACAAGGCCTCTCGCTTGTAATTTGGTCGAAGGGGATTCGGAAATGTGATCGAAAAAGAGTTTTTTGTCGGAAATATTCTTTAAAGTAGTTTAAAAGAATTTTCGAGAAAAATACTTGAAGTAGATACTTGAAATCAATGAAGACCACAAATTTTTTTCCCGATTCCCAGGCAATATATTAATTTTTCTTTTATAAAGCAGACAGATTAGAGATACTTCAGATTTTTCTCGCGAATTTTAATGGCAGCCGAGTATCTTATAAACGGGTCAATCGCCAGTTTCCAAGTAACGGTCTTTGGAATTTTAATGGCCAGCAAAAACATACAAATACGCAAAAACTGGGTAGCGATACACTGGTTTAAAGTATAAACAAAAAAGAATGTTGGCGGTATAAAAATTTTTAAATTTATTGCTGTCTTCGAAACAAAACCTTCAAGCTTGTATTCCTAATTTTTAAAAATCACATATAAAGAGTGTGGTATGCATTAAAAAAACAATCATTTAAATCCCCCAGATTCGTGTTAGGATTGCCACAGCAATAATTACATTTTTTTAAATAAAGAGTTATTTATGATACTTATTATGCAGAAATATTGCATACTAACTCATTTGTCCGCCGTGACCTCTTTTCTAGGAAAATTTTCAATGAGATAAAGAAAATTTATCACTTTTATTGAAATGCGATGTAAGCGAAAACAGAATTCTGGAATAGGTGCATTCCACGAAAGTGTGCCTATATGCCGGAGATATATATATATATAGATATATATATATAGATATATATATATAGATATATATATATAGATATATATATAGTATTTACGACATTGAAAATTTAAATCCCGGATTTGAAATTGAGTATAACCTCTAATAGTTACATTCTCCTGTTAAATGTAAATTTGTTATTATATCACTAATTCTGTTTTCACTTCGCAACAATAAATAATAATATCGCAGCTGTCGCAAACATTTAAATTTCAATTTTATTAAATATACTGGATTTGAATCCCACGAAAATACAAGTTTCATTCAGACTCTTAATTCGACAAAGAGCAGTACTCATCTAAACACAGACATGAAACGTGCTATTTGAGGTACACACGGGAAGACGGATAGAACATTTTCAGCCATAACCAATGCTCAAATGTGGCGGGAACTCATCGGAACGCCGTTCCACTTGATACAAAATGAAGCCCATAGTGTTTCCCCTTGTTCAAAAAATAAAATAATAACGTTCCGGTTCATTGTTAAAAATTTCCTATTAGAGCACCAACTAGGACCAAATATTCACCAAGGCTCACCACTTCCGCAGCCTTCCACCAAAAAGACATTAGAGTTACCGCTTTTAAAATAAAAAACCGCGAGACAGGAACGCCGGGGAAAGATCAACCCGCCATATACGATGCGACGCCGTCCGTTCAATTATTTTTTTCCTCTCCCGGCAAACGCGCCTCGCGCACGTTTTAAAATTTTAATCTTAGAGCGGAGATTTCCTGCCCGGAATATTTTTCCCGCCGCTCCTTTCCTGCCAAGTGGAATTTGCGTCGCGCCCGTCCACTGCTGATCACGACAATCATCAAGGATTTACTCCGCGTCTACTCAACCTACGACCGAAGCTCTCGCGTGTGGATGGTATTAGAGAAGAGAGTTAGAGAATGGGGGAAAGGATGCCGCGATATAGAGATTGGGACCAGGATTGATAGACGAAAAAAATGGGATTCAGAAAAGCTTTACAGGACAGCGATAGAGAAAAAAAGGGGAATTGTTTGGGAACAGCGAGAGACGGAGGGGGGGGAAGCAGGAGTGGGTGTAAAAGTGGATGCTAGGAGTGGTTGCGTGCATTAACATAGGGAACCTCCAAAAACTCTTCCTACCCCTCCCCATCAACCTCCCCTCTCGCTTCCACGTTTTTTGAGGCTATTTTATCCGGGGGAGGAAGAGGAAAGAGGAGGAAGTGCGGGGGGAGGGAGGGGGCTTTTCTTTCCCGGGTGCGTGGTCAGCGTTATGCAAATTAAAGTGCCAGGAAGGAAGGAGAGGAGTGGTGGAAGGGGAGGGAGGGGAGGGAAGAGAGAAAGGGAGAGAGAGAGGGAAGGGAGATAGAGGGGGAGGGGAGGGAACGGTAGTCGTGTTCGGTGGCTGTGATATCTGGGGCCGTGGTTGGGTTTGACAGCTCAACTGAGAAAGGGAGTTGAAAAAAAAGACAGATAGAGAGAGAGGGAAGAAGTGAAGGAGGAGGGGAGGAGGTAAGAGGGGGGAGATAGAAAGAGTTATGGGAGGGAGAAGTTTAGAGGGAGTTTCTTCTCGCTCTTTCTCTATCCTTTTTTTTCTCTCCTTTTCCCTTTACACCTGATGAATACACGGCGATGACAGGCTTATAATCCGGATGCAGTCCAAATTTTTCTCCCTCTCTTTCTCTGTCCCTCCCTTCGTCCATTCCTTCTTTTCCTTTTCTCTCTCCGTCCTTTTTACTCCAGTACTTACTTCCTCTTTTCCTCTTTCAGCCACGGAAAAACTTCCGCGCCACGGGATCCAATTTCGTTTCTGATAATCCGGACTTTGTTTTCGAAAAGCCGGCGATGATAATTACGGAAAAGCGAGAACGATTTCTTTCTTTTTGGCCTCAAGAGTCCTCCTGGCCGGTCAGTTCTATCGCCTTTCCCAGAGAAACCAATCCAAAGGGTGTTATCGGAGAGGCGGAGGTAAAATAAAAAAAGAAAACGGGAACAAAAATAAATTTTGGAAAGCGATTTGACTTGACCTCGGCTTGTGCACCGCAAAAGAGCGAGGATCCATCTAAAAACATATCGATTTATTTTGTATATATTAACTACATAACCTTCAGTTAAAATCCGATTTATGAAATTTTTTAAATAATTCCTAAATTTTGAATTGTCGTTTGTAGAGGATGATTTACCGTGCCGTAAAATAAATACTAAAATTATATTATACAGATTTCCCACACAAAATACTGATCTTTGCTAAACTTAATTAAATTCACGCCCTCTTTTTAGAATGAAATCTAATAAATGGAAAGTAATAATAATAATTTTTGTTAGCCTAAAGAAAAATTAATATATGATCTCTACAAATCTACGCACATGAACGTTTCAACCGAAGTAGAAGGCATTCATCCGATGCAATTCTAGGTTTTTGTACGAAATTTCGTAGATTAATGTTTATTAAATTACAGTTAAGTAAGACTTTCACGCACTAAAAACAATTTACTTGCAAAGCTCTGCCTGTAATCATAAGCATTGTTAGAAAGGAGTGCTATAGATTAAGCAAAGGAGAATTCTACCTCGACTATGAAGTCTCCTGTGAGTATTTCATCAAATTATATCACTTTGAAGATTTTTCCCATTTAAGGCAATCTTTAGGAAACCTAAGACCTATGAAACATAAACCGCCAGAAGTACTATACGATAAATAATTTATTATATGGATTTTTATACGAAGAATTTTATATTTTCGTTGAAAACCCGACCTTTCATCTATAGCATAATTAAATGGCTCCATGATGTCTTAATACAAATAAAGAAATTTTTTTGGTGTAGTGACATCATGGTAGTTTTCCACAGGAAAATGTGTGGACGGAGATACATAATCTAAATTAAAACTCTAAGGTAGAAATTATCAGTGTTTTAAAGCTCGTGGACTTGATGGGGTTAATTCATAGAAATAGGAACAAAATCATTAATATCATGATTTTAAAAATTCAATCAATATGTTTACTGCACAAACTGGGTTTAAAACCAACGGCGAATAATTTAAACACGCCCATCATTTAAATTTCACGCCTGTCGAACCACCTCAATCATAAAACACGATTTTAGTCAACAAAAATCTCCATCCGGGCCTCGAACGTAAAAAAAATCCACGAGGTGTCATCGGAAATTACATTTGACAAATATTCCCAATTCCTCAATAAAGTCAGATTCTGACGTCAGCGGCATAAAAAAATAATAACCACCGTATCCTACGCTAACACAACGCGAAACACATTTCGTCCTCCCAACCCTCTATGTCCCCATTTCCTTTCTCTCTCTGCACACCAGCTTCCATCTCGTTCCTCTAGAGACAGGATGTGCCACCTGAACGCATTTCATATCGCCGGAATAAAGCGACCTAAAAACCTATGGTATTCCTTCCGTTATCTGCAAAACGCGCGCACGGGTTCTTTCTGAAGGAAGCTATGGCCTTAAGGCGACACCTGCTTCGTGCCATCCCGACGTCGAGACCTTGCACCGAAGGTATATTCTATCCCTTCCCAAACCCCCCTCCCAAAACGCTTACCCTTGTCTCTCTCTCTCTCCTATACCCCACTCCCACCCCAAAATCCCGACCTGTACAAGGGCGCCAGACCTCCCTCCCTCGCCCACATCCCACGGAGAATCCTCTGTTACCCGGGTGTACCCCGGGGATACCTAGCTCCCCCATCCCCACTCCTCCCCCCCCCCCCCCCCGCCTCTCCCGACACCCCGCCCTCTCTCTCCTCTCTCTCCAAAAATCCTTTCCATCCGTACTCCCCCGCACGGATTCCTTGTCAGGTGTCGCCTCTTGCCCAGTGATACCCAGAGAGAGAGAGAGGGAAGCAGGGGAGGTCGGGGGCGGCATCCTCACCCCCTCCCCATTTCCCCAACCTCTTGAAGCTTATGGTACTACTCCTTAATTAAATTTAGAGTGAGGTTGCCAGTCACCGAGATGGGTTCGGGTAAGGGAGTTGTGGGGAAGGTGTTTGTGGGTAATAGGGTAAGGTTGGAGGAGGTTTTTTTTGGGAGGGGGGAGAGAGGGGAGGGGAGGGAGAGGAGAGGGGGAGGGAAGGGTATAGGGAACCGGTGCTTACGGTAAGGAGACACCATCTCAAAAACACCTTTCCCTCTCCCCTATCATCCCATCCTCCCCTCCCACCCTCCAAAAAACCCCCTTTTCGACACTTCTAAAACCGTCCTAAATGTCGCCACTGGGGGTGTTTTCGGGGGAGGGATGGAAGGGTTGGGTGGTGTAGGGGGAGCTGAAACCAAACCACGCCCAGACTTAAAATCTCGGAGAGTGGCATGGAGAAGGGGGATGAAGGGTGGGAGGGGAGGAGATTGGTGAAAGGAGTGGGGGCGGGCAGTTGCTATAGGTTGGAAAGAGGGAAACCTTATGAAACAATGGAACGAACTCATCCGTACGCCTCTATCCTCTAGTCTAAAACTTCACTTAAGTAGAGGAGACACGTCTTTCTCTTTCTCTCTCTCTCTCATTCGCAAGACTGAAACTAAATCGATTGTTTGAACAGCGGGTATAGAGAGGATTGGAAGAGAAGTCCATTGACCCTCTCTCTCACCAACCCACCCACTTTTTTATGCTCGATTTTAAAGGGTTTCGCATGTATGAGACGAAACGATTATGAAAGGAAAGGGTGGGAGAAAAAGTCTGATTTTATTTTCTTTTTTTTTATTTCCTAGATTGTGCGAATCTTGTTACGAGAAAAAAGAACAACGAATGCGAAAAAAATATTTCGGGTGGAGAATTTTAAAATGAAAAAGAGTGGAAAAATGATAGAAGGACGGAACACAAAACGAACGAAGGTAACACTGAGAAAATGAAATATCGATAGGGATTTCAAGAGTTTAAATAACTTACTATTCCCAAATGATAGGCTGAACAGTTTGAGGTAATCCAGTACAAAACGTTTAGTATATATTCATTGAATCGCCATTGAAGACGGCCGCGCTGTAGCCAGAATGGGCATAGGGTTTTACTTGAATGTTACGGGTAAGCAGAAATATTTCATAATTATTTTGCTGTGATATTCCCTTTACAACTGTCTCCATAGTCAAAAATATTTACATATCAATCAAATCTTACATTTCAGGTGAAAATATTATTTAATAGATAATCTGAATTTATACGTCATTATCAGCATTCTCTGAATCTATTTTCCATGTCTCATATCACGATGATTTGCTAATGAATTTATTGTCCCTCGTATTCAAGATTGTTTCAACTTAAGGTGACATTTGTCTTTGAACGTAGCACGAATCACTCATTCACGGGAGCTAGCTTTTTGAAAGCTAACTGCAAATTAAAATCAACGGAAGAAGCCTTTACTTGGTGGTACTCCATCATGATTAAAATGAGAGAAAATATCCCTTGGTATAAGTTCCACATTATTAAAATAGATACGACCAGTTTCGACTAATACCTATTCATCATCAAGTACAAAAACAAGAAGCAACGAAAATATATACGAAATCGGAGGGGAGCGGGGGAGGGAAATGTGTAGAGGGGACCAATGGATGGGTTGAGCGAGGGGGAGGAAAGCTAATTGCGAATTGCATCACCAAAGATAAATTACGTCCAGCTTTCTACACCCTTACTAATCTAGGGAAAATGTTATCCAACAATAAAGATAAGTTTGACATTTTATTCAGGAGCGGTGTCTATAAACTCTCACGTAATGACTGTAACGCCATTTACATAGGGCAAGCAGGGAGAAATTTCCAAGTTAGGACCGCCGAACATAGAAAATCTTTCGTACAAGGCTCATTCATATCACACTTTGCCAAACAACCATTCCTCCAACTTTAACCCGGAGGTAATTCATTTCGCAACTAAAGGTCCAGTTTAAATCTTTTAAAACAGTTGGAAATACTTTTACACCACAATGATAACACGCACAACCTCGTTAATGAACTTATTCCCCCCACCCACTCTCCCTTGCTTACTTTGTTTCTTCCTAACACCCACCCCTCCCCAATATCTTGACATAGCCTTCCCCCCACCCTCCGTCTACCCATTCATTGGTCTCCTCTATACATTTCCCTCCCCTACTTCCCTTCCTTTGCGTTGCTTCTTGTTTTTGTACTTGATGATGACTAGATATTAGTCGAAATTGGTCGTATCTATTTTAATAAAGTGGAACTTATACCAAGTGATATTTTCTCTCATTTTATACATAATTATAAAATAATCAAGTTTTATTAATTTCAGAATATGCATTATAAATAAATACCGCGAAGCAACAACAAAATCAGTTAATTCTTGAAATATATGGACTTACTATTAGGTACGAGCTCTGCGGATACTTCCGGGCGTTCTGAGATAAAAATCGGACAAATTCGAAAACACTTTTCACTTATTTTGAGGAGAAAAGATTATCGAACAAATTAAATCACTTCCAAATCTGCATATTTTAATTATCGCTCAAGTAGCTGGTTCTCAACTACCGGAAAAAAATTCCGGAGAACAATAAATCCTCTAAATTAGCCCGAGGGGGGGAAATTTTTTTTAATATCTTTTTTTTCTTAAATACACCACGCGTCCAAGCCTAGCAGAAGACTTCCAGAGATATATAGGCACGCTTATAAATATTCCAAATTCGCACTTCGAAAAAGTTTCAGCCCGGCCCCCCTAGCTAAAACTGATCCCTGAGCATAAATAAAAAAGGCCAATCTTTCCTATAACTTATCTACACGCTGAGAGTGCTCTCCGAATTATACCCCACGTCAAACGCAGACGAAGCGTTTTAAAGCCGGCAGATGAGCCACCTCCTCCCCTCTTGTCTTCCACTTCCCTCTCTATACCCCATCCCATCCTACTTTCTCCCTGAATTCTACTCCCCCTCTCCTTCCCATTCCATCTCCTCTTCTCTTTACCAACATCCCAATTTTTCTCCCCTACTCCCTTCCTCATCATCTCTCCCTCTTTTCCTCCACCTCGTTCCTCTCCATTTTTTCCCTGTGCGTGCATTCGCCCTCATTTTTCTCCCTACCTCCTATCTCCTTCTTCCTCCATCCACCCTCTCCCGCTTCCCTTCTCCTCTTTTCTCCCATCTCCACCTTCATTCCCGTCTCTCCTTCCTTTTCTCTCCTCCTATACACCCCACACCCATCATCACCTGTATCTCCTCCCTGCTTTTCTCCCTTACTCCTCCGTTCTCTCTTTCACTCCTTCCCCCCCTCCCTTAATCTCTCTTTCTTCTCCCCCATCTCCTGTCCCAGTGTTTCTCAACCGTGTGTGTGTCGCGACACACTAGTGTGTCGTGGACGAGGTCCGGGTGTGTCGCGAAAATTTAGGAAAAAAAGGCTCAAATTTCACATTAATTTTTTAAAAATATGTTATTCGACAGATTTTTATATCTTTTTGTTTATTTTGTTAATGAATTTTATTTATCCGTACATAGATTTCGTTGTACATACTCTGAAATGACCTCGGTCATATTTGTACTAATTTTATGTTAACAAACAAACATTTTCTTGCATTTTTTGTTATATTTATGATCTTTTATTGTTAAATAATGAATTTTAAGTATTTTTGTTACGTTTTGACCAAAAAAAATTGACTTTTTATATCATGGTGTGTCGCGATTATTTCACGGTGTGTCGCGAGAGCTGGATCATTTAAAATGTGTGTCGCCAAAGCAAAAAGGTTGAAAAACACTATCTCTCGCCCTCTTTCCCTCTTCTCGTCTTCCTTTTTCTGGCCATCCTTCTTCCTCTTTCTCTCTACCTCCTCCCATCCTCGTGTCTCCTCTCTCACCCTTCTTTTTTCTTCCCCCTCCCCTTTCTCACTCACCCTTCCTCTCTCCCTCCTGTTTTCCTCCCCCACCCATCCTCTCCCCCATTACATTCTCTCACCCCCCCTCTCTCTCTCTCTCTCAATCTTTCTCCAATTTTCCTCCCCCAACTCTCTCTTTCTCCCTCACTCCCTTCATCCTCCACCCTCCCTCATTTTTTCCTTCCCTTCCTCCTCACATCCCGCAACCGCCCAAGACGCACGGACGGTAGAAGTTGAGACGTATTGGGACGAAAGAAATAAAACAAAACTGGCAAGAAGAAGGAGGAGGAGGAGAGGGACAGACAGACGAAGGGAGCGAGTTAGGGAGTGATAAAGAAGGGAACGAAAAGTAAAGGAAGCGGAGATTGTCGCATTAAAAGTTTGGTGTTCTCTCTCCATCGCTCGGGGAGAGAGAGAGAGAGAGAAGGGGAGGAAGAGGGGGGTGGAGCTTGGGGGACGGGTCTTTGACGACATGGCACGGGGGAGGGTGGGGGAGGAGAGAGAGTTTGCGGGGGCTTACCACCAGATGGCATGGGAGGAGACAACGACGTGGCAATAAGTTATAGAAAAATATATGCGTGGTTAAGGGGGAGGGGGCGAAAATAAAACAAATCGCGGATAACGACCCCTTTGGGTTAAAAAAAAAGAGAGGGGGGATAAATAGGGGAAGGAAAAGGGAGGTTATAAACGGAAGGAAGGGTTGGACGGGAAGGGAAAAATACCCTAAGGAGTTTCCAAGGGTACCGAGCAACCGCCCCGAAGGAAGAAGAAAAAAATAATAAACTAATATAAAAATTAATGAAGAAGACGCCCCCCCATGCCAGGGAGATCTTTCTCTCATTTTCCCTCCCTTTGTCAAAGTTTACGAGGACTGACTCCACCTTTTTTTGGAGTAATATTTTTCTTCTGTCTCTCCGCTTTAGAGACACCACTCCCTTCGAATCAACGCCACATCGCAGTTCTCCACGGCATTCTTAAACCCACAGATCTAACTTGAGTTCGTTCGATCCTCGCGTCACATGAACCGAATTCCACGAGAACGTGCGGAATGTTTTGATCACTCAGCAAACAGAGAAAGTGGGATCAAAATAGCCGCCTTTCCTGAAAAAACTCATTATCGAACAATTTAAATACATCTTTCGGATGCCAAAATAATAAGACAAACTTTTTCTCAGTATCGAGCGATCTAAATAGAACATTTACGTAGGAAATCTATGGAACAGATATCCTTATAGTCGACTGCAAAATCCGTTGTGATCCATCGTGAGATACACGTATTCGTCTGTTTATAGGTGCTGCTAACAATATACTAAATTTCATCGGAATAGCGGTTCTAAATTGTATCGATAACGTTCGAGAAACATGCTGTAAAAGTGTACTACTGGGTAGCATTACTACTACGTCATAACGGAATTTGAATTTGCTATTGCTAGATTAGCGACGACTGAACTTATAGGAAGCGTTGATCAGAAAACTTGCTTGAGGAAAAACTAGATGACGAGATTATTTTGCTCCCAGAAAGGTCAGAGATCATAATAGGATATTTAAGACAAAATACGAAATATTTTAGGAAGTATGGTGCCAGCGCAACACCTGCTATTACCTGTGAGTTGCCACTCACAATATTATGTATACCATGGGTTGGAAACCTGTTCTATATGGTGGGCCACATTCGTTGTTGTGAATGATTCAGAGGGCTGCAATGGAAATCGCGAGAGCTTCCGAAGGTCAGATTTGGCGTTTCAAGTTACCTGGAGATTTTGTGGTCTCATATAAGCGGAAATCGAATTAAATAGTTTACTAGCCTTAAAACTCCACCAGAAAAGGTTTTTAGACCATAATTTCGCTGAACAAATACGGAATTGACTGTTAAATTATACCGATCAATTTTTCGTCATAGCTTCGCGGAACGCATGAAACGCACCAAGGGGCCGCATGAGTCCCGCGGGCTCTAGGTTGCCGACGCCTGAAGTAGACGTATATGTAGTACATCTACATAATACCCTGCAAAACACCAGATTGGTAAGTGGCAGGGAGTGCAGCGCACCAAAGCCTACCTAATAACTTCTCAAGCGGGTATTACTCTCCTGTTATGATCTCGTATGGTCCTTGGGAAAAACGAACCCTGATACCGCTCTGTCCTACAGTTGATCTCTCGTATTTTATCCTCGTGATCGTGCCTACCCATGCAAGTAGGTGCCTCTAATACAGGTATCCCTCGTATTACGCGATTGGTTCCGAGAAATCGCCGCGTAAAGTGAAATCGAGGATGCGCGCGCGCGGTGCACCAACCCCACCCACAATCAACCGCCTTATACAATGTACGCACATAAAATTACTTTACTAATTGCTCCTATTCCACCGGTCGTGCAATTACATTGTATGCAGTTTTGATTTTGATTTTTTTGAAATCGCGTTATGGTGAAAACGCGTAAAGTGAGATCGCGTATAACGAGGGATACCTGTATCACTGAAACCTCTTCTAATAGAACTTCCAACCCAAATTTCTCAAGAAGCCTTAACCTAGCACTAATTGTAAGTCTGAGGTCCTCTAGCGACATCCAATTCAACTCCTTCGAGATTGATGTCACGCTTACCTTTTATGTTTTTGCTTTACGAATCTGGCTGCTCTGCGTTGGATTCTTTCTAACTCAAGTATATGTCCCTTTTCGTACGGATCCCATATGCTGGAAGCGTATTCGACCTGAGATCTGACCAATGATAAATAACACGTTTCTCGTACCTGTTCTGTGCTACTACATAGGTACTTACTATTCTGCCTACGAAGCCCAATTTCTTATTAGCTGCGCCTATGACCCTTCGAATATGCATGTTCCGCGATAGATCACGACAAATGGTCACTACTAAATATTTAAACCATCCCGCAGATTGGATTGGAAACATTATAAAAAAGTTCAACCTAAGGCACCGCTGTTTTAAGAAATTCCTGACTTGTGACCTTAATAAAAATAATGGTAATAATAAAACAAAGTGATATTCCTCCGTTCCAGCTAAACAACCAACACGTTGAAAAATATATATGGATAAAACATTCAGTTAGTCAGAAATCAATAACATTAATTTGTCAAGTCGGGAGTTTTCAATCCATTTTCGCCCCTCAAAGCGGCTATTTTAATTTATTTTTCCAGTTTTTACTTAATGAACGTGTCGTAGGTACTCAAGGATCGCAATTTATTATTTCCAATCGATTAATCTAAGTCAGTTAATTTACATATGTGGGAAATTAATATTTGTTTGCAACTCGCTGAAAATAACCTTTTCGGTCCGATAAAACTTAATGGAGCTGCGCCGTGATCAATGTTTGTTGAATTGATAATGATTTTCGAACTAATGACGCACTGAAGCATAAAATATGTCGAAAATGTCACCAAGTTTGCAGAAGGACATGGATGTACAAACGAAGGAATCACAGTCAAATCTTTTCAACAAAAATGCCATTATTTCTTTCTGCAAAGTAAAATAAGAATGTAACCCTTACATAACCTACTGTCACACCTCACAAATCAAATTTTTATTTTCCTCCCAATAAAACCTAAACTCTATACGACAACTTCAAACAAACTTTTCTTTTGCATATCCCTCTTATCCGTAAAGAGCTTCTTAATACTTTTAATCCTTAACGCAATAACGGATGGGTGAATCATTCACAGAATATTCTAAACTCCTCCAACTATGATGTCATCAGAATTAATCCCTCCCTCTCCTTTAGCGTACGATTATTTTTCATCCGAATGTCATGTAAAAAGTGATTATCTTCTATGCACATCCACACTTTTATGTGCTTTATATATATATATATATATATATATATATATATGTATGTATGTATATGTATATATGTATGTATATGTATGTATCTGTGTGTAGGACGTACATTGGTGGCAATGGATTTACATACAGAACCCCTGTCGCGCAGCCCTATCTCTTCAGCACAGCAACACCAATCCAAATCATCCTCACATCCACTAAAACACCGCCTCCCATTATTCTCATCTTCCATCAATCATCGCAGTCTTTTGTTTTCCTCTCCGCTACCAGCGGTGAAATCCATCTTAACACCCATCCGCCCTCGCTAGTCTGAAAACTTCTTTTGCTTCAAGTTCCATCTCTTATTCTATAGCCAACGCTTTCCCAGCTCTTCTCCATGAACCCATCTCCCACGTCTTTCTCTATTTCTCTCACTCCCTCTCTCTCTCTCAATCCCCCTCTCTCTCTCTTTCTCCTCCTTTCCTTTCTCCTCCATCTCGGTTTTTTCCCTCTCTCTCTGCGTCGTGTCTTTCCCTCTTAATCTCCCCCCCCACTCACTTCCCACCATTTCCCTCTTCCTCACTCCCAATTTCTCTCTATCTCTATTAAAGTATTCCTCTTTACCTCCCTCTTCATCTCACCCTTCCTCTCTTTCCCTCTCGAACTTTTCGTATCTCTCTCTCTCACGCGGCCGCATTCCTCCTTTGAGTCCGTCATTTCTTCCTCCCTTTCTTCATCCCCTCGTCCCGCCCATGCATAACTATTCTTTTCATCTCATACTTCCTCCGGGCTGTGGTACGAGCGACCCATAAAGACCCCACAGTTGACCTCGCTGAGTGGTTTCGACAAGATCGTGTTTTTTTCGCGAACGTCAAAAGAATTACTTTCGCGGCCTAACGCCGTCATCAAACTTTTGTACTCTTTTTCCCTAAAATGTCGCTGGGAAAATGTAGGGAATGTTAAAATAAAAATTTCCCGCGCGTGAATTCTCTATTCCTACGTAGCGTACACGAGTTTAAACATTTCCTTTACGCGATATTTTTTTAAAATGTGTTTTATTATTTGTTTTGAAGTTCATTTTTTCCTTTCGTTTTCATCTTTTTATGTATTCCAGCGAATGTAGCCGTCAGAATTGAGAGGAAAATATTTAGATTAATTATTTACAATTAGGTATACGTATATGCTGTGTTAATTGAATGTGTATAAATCATTATTTAAAAAAGCATTATAGGTAACTGCGCGTTACGGATTTACAGATATACAGTTGTACAGACCTTATTATTTATTATAGTCACGTATATTTAATATCCTATTTTAAACTATTTTATATAA
Source organism: Uropetala carovei (assembly GCA_036926305.1). Classification (NCBI taxonomy): domain Eukaryota; kingdom Metazoa; phylum Arthropoda; class Insecta; order Odonata; family Petaluridae; genus Uropetala; species Uropetala carovei. The sequence goes on along the minus strand of JAXCHB010000120.1, from coordinate 380,820 downwards.
AATCTGATGTGGCCAACACATGACTTTCTCCATATCTGGGGTATAGATATTTAAATTATTATGAATAGCATTATGCGGCAAAATTATCATTTCGTATCGTAAAAGAATACAGTCGTCCTTATTGCCGTAAATTAGGTATATTTTGAATATGTTTACAGAATTCACCGCTATATGGTGGCGCTGTATACTGGAAATTTACGAATAAGCAAAATATCTTCGAAATGGATGGTTCTACGAAAATTTGTTTCAAACAAAACTTGGAAGAAATATTATTCTCTACAACTTAGGCCGTCACGAAGATTACCAATAACGACGTTTTTAAGGAGATATTTGACGGAAACCGAAAAAACCGATTATTTATAAATAATTCCTAAACAATAACTGCTTTGGAAAATTGTTTGAAATAAAAGATGTAGGAAATTATATTTTCTACATTTTTGTAATGGTCAATGTATACAATAATGATGTATTATAGGAGAAATCGGGTTTCGAATAAACCTCGACTTCCGGTTAACCGGTATTGTCCAAAAACTAATGTTCTTTGTGCTCATGCGAAAGTGTTACATATGAAATTTGGTTTTAATATGACAAGTACTTTTTGAGTTAGAGCGCCCACAATCACATACATCCATCCATCCACACACACACACACACACACACACACACATCATTCCGAAATTAGTCTAAACGTGTTCTAGGGATCTCAAAACGTGTATTTCCGTTGAAATCTCGAAGTCGATTTTTTTCGTGATCACAATACTTTCCCTATACTACGTATGGAGAAAGTAATAACTGCGGTTTAGCGTGTTTCTCCTTCGTCTGAAAGCAAAGGCGTGACATTTAAGTGTTCTAGGATCATCTACCTAACTTAATAAGTATATAAAAAAATGTAATTTATTATAAGATTGCAAGGGTATCCTTGAATCTATTTCGCGTGAAATTTGTGATTTTTGTCATAGTCTACACTAATTAAGAAATTTCTCTTTCTCATCCAGATCTATTTCCTTCGCATTATTCCTTTCTCTCCCTTCACCGCCATTGCTCCCCAAATTTCTTCATTTCTTCGCATTAATATTCCCTCTCATACTGCTCATCACTTCTCCTTCACCCTTCCCCACTTCCCAATTCTCGCTCCACTATATCCACCCGTACTCAACACCAACCAACCAACCAACAACCGCAACCAACGCTTCTTGCGTTCGCGTCGAGCAAAAAATAAAGAGTAACAAAACAACACTTTTGTACCCTTTTTCTTCTCTCTCTCTCTCTCACCTCGCCCACAACGATTTTCTTACGACGCTTTTGGATAAACGAGAGAGTCATTATTCTAAGGTAGTACGCGACGGGACCGCAAACTCTTCACGATCATTCTAAACTGCTACTACCTCTTCCCTAGCAGCTCAAACCACGTCGGGCTCGACCGAACTTAATCAACGCTAAACCTTCTTACGCTCGTTTTCTCAACCGGGCGCCAAATCCTATAATACTCATTCATCACTACACTCCTTCGGGTATCGCGTCAACCAAACAACACCCCTCTAATATATCTCCCGCGTCACTCCCCCCCCCCTCCCCTCCCCCTACTTTTATCCTCTTCCCTCCTCCTCCCACCCTTCCCCTTCCCCTCTCACTTCCGCACCTCTCACAACTCTGAAAAACCCCTTTCGCGCAGATCCAACACTCACGGAAGAAGCCTCGTCACAAAACGTTGCTAACCCACCCTAAAAACCATTCCCTTCTCATTCCACGGTGGGTCGTATACCCATTCCTACCACCCGCAGGGACACTTGAGAAAGTTCCTTATTATTCCATTTCGGCATCTTCATCTTGATTCTGGGTAATGCGGCGGGGAGACCTCGTCTGAGCGACGGGGGGAAAGGGATGAGGAAGAGAGAGGGGGGTGGGGAGGTGTAAGATAGGGGGGATGGAGTGATAGTTAAAGACAGACAGGAGAGGGGGAAGAGGGGAATACAGTACAAAGAGGGTGGGGGAACATAGAAAGGGGGAAGAGACGAGGTAAAAGAGAGTTAAAAGGAGGGAACGATAGGAAGTAGAATGAGAAATGAGAGGGTGAAGAAAGGTGTGGGAAGGCGTGGGAAGAAAGGTAAGACAGGATTCAGACGATAAGGAGTGTAAGAGGAAAAGAGAGAGAAGGGTTAAGATAGAAGCAGAAGAGAGAGAAGAGAGATAAGCGAAAGAGGAGAGGAAGGAGAAAGAGAAGGAAGAGAAAAGGATAGAGAAAGAGAGAGAGGGTAAGACAGGATGCAAAGACGGAGAACGAGATAGAGAGAAGGGTAAGGGATGAGAGAGAACGGGCGTTATTTTTTTTCGAGTTCTTTTGGAAGTGGAAGGGCATCCAAAGAGAGGGACAGAGAGAGAATTAGGGAGAGAGAAACTCGGAGACGAGGGCGAGAGAGAGAGAGAGGCGAAATATAAAAGTAGGAAGGGTTTTTTTGGGTAGGGAGGGAGAGCATGGTTGAGAAGGTCGTAGCACACCCTTGAGAGTGAGGGTGGAGAAAAGGAGTGAATTTAATGTGGTGAAGTTTCTTAAGAGAGTAAGTAGGCTAAAAGGGTGAGAGGGGGAGGAGACAGAGAGAGAGAGAGAGAGGCAGTCAGGAAGGAAATAAATTTTGAAGGGAAGTGTTTTGAGTACGAGGAGAGAGAGAGGGGGGGAGAGAGAGAGGAAGAAGCAGATAAGGGGTTGGGCAGCGTGAGAAAGAGACAAGGAGGAGTGAATAAGGAGGAGGGCAAAAGAGGGGGGGAAAAGTAGGTGAAGGAGGGAAGCAAAGACCATGATTAAAGAAGAGACAGGGTAGAAGGTCGTGGAGGTGCGAGAGAAGGTTCTGCGTGTGTGCGCGCATGAGATTCTCGGGAGGTGAATGAGGGTAAACGTAGGTGGAGCGAGATAATGACATGATTAAAAGAGAAAGGGGCGAAAGCACGAGAGAGAGGAGGCGGAAGGTGGAGAGGAAGATGAAGAGACTCGGAGACGAAATAATGAAAAACGGAGGAAGAGGGAGGGAGGGAGAAAATTAGTATGCCGCAACGGGGTCGGGAGAATTTGAAGGAAAAAAAAGGTGGAATATAAATGTAGGAGAATAGTGGATTAAAGAATGCGGAATAAGATGAAAGGAAAATGAGCGGAATGAAAAGGGAAAACTAGAAAGTTATTTTAAAAATCTAATGCGGTGTAGGGTTTGGGGGGGAGTGAGGGGGGAGGGGGAGGAGAGGACTCTGGCCTTGACAAGGAATCAAACCAGCAACTCCCACTTGCCCAGCGGATGTTGTACAGTTGACCCAGCAACGCATACTGATGCTACACTCTCAAAGTTGGGAATTTATGGTGAAAAGAGGTTATATAATGTGTGTGTATATGTGTATGTATGTATATATATATATATATATATATATATATATATATATATATATATATATATATATACGTACATACATTTGTCCCTTTCAAAACGGTTGGAGTGAAGTTCTCTGAGAAGGCGTAGTTGGAAAAAATCGCGTCGCGCAAATTTAATATTCAATGGAAAAATCACGTCTTCGCACTAGCTTTCCAACGCTAACTAGATACGTACCGAGCTCAGAACCGAGTATAGGTAATTAAATTTTGCACTTTTTAAGTAAATAAATGTCATACCAATTTATCCGCGGGAAATTATATCTTCGTTGGGGAAACCCGTGTTGAAGAAGGATTCATGGCTTTTATTACAGTCGCTGCTTCTGTAATAAGAAACGCGATGACTAGACCAAATTAAGTTTATGAAATGTCGCCGTTTAGGTTTTTAACCGTCCAGTAAACATTAGTTATATGGATGCCAATGTCATGGCATTAAGCGTAATATACTGTGTATGTGTGTACACACACACACACACACATATATATACATAAACATATATATACATATATACACATACATACATGTACAAAATACATATACAAACGTAAAAAGGCAGGAGACTGATTTATAAAAAACAATTAATATTATATTAAAGTAAAAGGAAATAGAGAAAGGATATGATGACAGAGGCCTCGGAGAATAAGAGAGAATGCGGCAACGAAAAAGTTGCGAAGGTGTGGCAAGAAGAGGGAATATAAAGAAGGGAGTATAAATTTTCTCGGGAGATGAAGGAATAGCTTAGTGAGTTATTCCGAGGATGTTATGGTTAATAATCCTTTGTGCCGAGATGGCGCATGAAACCCGCCATTATGAATTACTTAGGTCGAGAGCTTATGAAATTTTCCAAGGAGATTGTTTTCATTTTGACGCTCTTTTATAACTAAATAATGCTGGGTCAATAACGCCACACTAGGACTAAATATTAAAGACACTCTTGAAGATATATCGTTGTAACAGTTAAGGAGGAACATTCACGTTTATAAAAAAGTGGCGAGAATAGTTAAATTATGGCTGACAATATCACACTTTGAGGATAGTTTCGTTTCTCAATTACATTTCAACATATCTCACACGATACTACGCCGAATGAATTACTTCAACTCCTTACATTTTGTTGCGGGGACTTCAAAAGTCCAGCACTTTAACCTCCATAGAATGGCAAGAAAGTAATGGAACTATGATATCTAATAGATGTTCGAAATGTCTTCTAGTTGGGAAAGGGTGGAGAAGCACCTAGAACTTATCCAGTAGAAGATAAGAGGAAAGTAAGAGAAAGTCAGGAGGCCTTTGCCAGTTGGAAGAAGTGCAGTGATTTTTTTTACGGGTTCTTGTGAGATATACCAATGAGTGTGTCCCGCAGTTATTTTACCTCCACTTAAATTGTATTTTTATTGAACATAATGCATAAGATAGTTGTTACAAGTCACGTAAATACGCACAATTTAGTATGTTATTTTTAGCTCGCCATTGCAAGGAATGTTGTAGCATTAAAATTAGAAAAGTGAGAAACTGTAAGGCATGTAATCTCCTTCAAGAGTATAAACAAGAAAACCCAAAACATATACGTAGGCATGCAGGGCCGTCCCAAAAGAGGTGCGGGACCCAGGGCAAATCGCCCTATGCGGGGCACCGTTATCATTAACCGCCAAATGAAATTCAGACTAACCTTGCGGTAATACAGAAGCGCGGGGCCTCTGAAATCGCGGGGGCCCGGGGCGGTCGCCATGACCTAGGGACGGCCCTGTAGGCACGTATAAAAAGCTAATTTACGTGAAGAAAATTCTATTTCCGGGCACTTTTAACCATCAACCAGTTCATCATCATTTAGAATGGGCAAAAATGTATCATAGCGAGACCATAAATTGAGCGCAGAGTAAGCGAACATTATGAGCATTAATAGACAGGCATACGCAGAGACATAATTCCATGCAGCTCAAGTAGTCGTGAAGGCGACGAGTTGTGAATGGAAAATTAACCGCAGAGAAAAGGTAGTGAAGGCTTGAGGAAGAGCAATAAGGAGGGCACTTCGGAGAGGGTGAGAGAAAGGGAAAAAGGGGAGAGGAAATTACGGATGGAAGAGCAGAAAAAAGGAGAGTGAGATGGGGAAACGAGAATAATTAAAAGTGGGAATAAAGTTTTTCCTTTTATTTTGCGAGGAAGAATTGGACGGAAAAGTTACTTCGTCACGAGGTTGAAGTCTTAATCTAGTGCTCAAAGTTTTTCTTATATTTTTTTTTGTTGGCGTCCCGTATACTTCGCTTCATTAAGTTCTTCCCTTAAAATGACATTGATTTCCCGAAGCGGTTGGAGTAGTTCAAAAGCCGAAGGAAAAGTACGGTTGCCCAAGGACACACGCACAAACTGGGATGCAACGCATATTAATGGTTCGGAGGAATGTGACGGGACTCGGTTCTGCGGAAACTTAACGTGACGATTCTTTTTCTTCGAGTTGATTGTGAGCAAAATCTAAATTAATTAATTTTTATAAAAACTGAAATTTTAGGAACGTCTTGCATTTCAAAAACAAACTCTTAAAAACTGACGATAGTACTACTAATCTAAGGTGCCTCCAATAGCCATAAGAAGGTTATGAAAAAGAGATGCCTGAGATACATACTTTTTTAATCTTTTGATTTTTATGTATTTGCTCTTTAATATTTTTCAGCCATAAGACGAGCTAAATAATTCTCTTACAATTTTTACTCTTAGGTATGGTAAATTACTAAAGTCTGTCTAAAGTTCGTCTGCTTATGAAGATGAATTAATTTATACTATTGTAAGTTGGAAATCAAACAATCATTATTTAAACGCGGCTAAAAATGCAACATGAAAGACGATAAATTTTAACGGTATGAGAGCTCTCGAAAGTACTGTCTTGAATTCAAACAACAACCAAACTTTAGGTGGCAGAAATTAAGAGCATATTAGTTTTAGTGATATGAACACTTTCAACCCTTAAAAGTAATTTTATTTTATCTCCACATTGCGGCATGAGATTCATGGGAAATCTAAGATGGCGGCGAATGCACAACTAAGAGCGAATTGCGTATTTTTATTTTATCCATACCCTAACCAATCACCTTGTGTTTTTAACTACTAATGAAGTATTTTCGTAGCGGTACAAAATTACCAATTAAGTGTATTTTCCTGTGCGAAGATGGTTCTAAAACATAACCACAGTGAACCATACAAAGAATTAATTTAAACCCCGTTTAATGGGTAATTTCATTTTCGTTTCTTATTATTGGATATTTGACTATGCAACCGATAGGAAGATCCATTATGCATCGTTAACAAGGCAGTGATTTATTTAAAGAGTTTAAAGAGTTTTATCGCGCGGAGTGTATATCCATAGTTGAAATGCTGCAATGTTATCACTTTTTTATTTCTGTATTTATATGCAGTGATAAGAAACTTCGCTTGTGCAGTAACTGAATTTGATGAAATATTAAGTAAGAATGGAAATTTTTTTAATAGCACCAAACAACTTCATAAGAGGGTATTATTGAAATAGGGTAGGAAGAAACCGTTAGAAAAAACATTCCTATGCTAAATCCTGTGCCAGGGGAATAAAAATACCCCGTTCGAGCACTCTCGGGAAAAATATGCTCTAACAAACTTATATATTATGCGCCGATACGCTGTGGTCGAACAAAACATTTATTAACTCGTAGTATTTTTCGGCAACCTAATGGCTATAATTTTCTGTTATCTTGTTATAAACGACGCAGAAAACATTTTAGAGAAACTCTTAAGCAAAATAGGTGACATTAAGGTTGCATGGTATCAGGAATACCTCACCAATTAATCAACTTCGCATTTTCTTTTTAGTTTTATAGGCCTTTTTTTGTATTACGCCGCTAAGGAGGTTTTAAAAATTTTGTTTTCTTCGTGTTCCTTGCATTTTGTATAAAGACATATAGAGGCCGCGGAAAGATAGCAAACAAACGCAGCTCGCCGCTTTTCACGCGCCTTTTACGTGCCTAAGCTGAAGGCAGGGAGATATCCACAAGTGAAACCATGTATTACAATTGGAGACGGAGGGAGATAAAGGGTTGAGAAATGTAGACCTTGTATTTTTCGCCGAAATTCACTCCACGCCTACGAAGTGGGCGCCAAGTAGATTATCGGGTGATATATATATTAAAGAGGGCGAGAAATACATGAAAGGAGGGTCGAAAGGGGGCTGAAGGATTTAAGTTAGATGAATGTCCGCCGTGCGAAGGAAAAGGGTTGGCAACGTTCATTCTCAGAGGCTAGCAAAGATGAGAAATAGGAGGCAAAGGGGAATTTGCTTAAAAGGATGGAGCGAATGCAGAGGATGAGATTAGGAGGGTTTCTACACAACAAAACGGTGATGATAACGAAAAAAATAGTGAAAAAAAAAGAGGAACCAGAACTGAGATTAAAAATAATTTACCATAATATAAATTCATATATAATTTTTAAAATATCGTTCATTACTTATATAATATTAATTAATTAATTATGTCAAGTGTACATATATAATTTTATTTATAAACAGATAAATCAATATGTTGTTTTCCATTGTATTAAAGATTTCAAAATGAACAATTATAAAATGTTTTTCGAAGAATTGCCCTATGACGATTGACTTTTTCAAGGAACACTTCGAAAAATTAAACCCCTGAGATAGTGTAAACGTAATTCTTAAACGAGCTTCCTTTGGAGTTTAATGATTAAACATAACTTCATTTAAAATATACTGTATTAATTGTTAATACTATTCAATATTAATATATTTTAGTAACGTTATTAATTTCATTCAACCTATATGCGATTATTTATTTGACCACGCGGAACTAGTTTATAGTTCAGTCGAAAAATAAAAAGCAAAAGCCTGACCCACTTATCGAGTTGATCTTAATTTATTGGATCAACACCGTTGGTGACTACCTTATTGCTGATATTCGGTTCGTTTTCCTGACCTATTTTATGTTTATTAAAACAGCATATTTTGCCGAAACTTAACACATCACTAGCAAAAAATCATTCGGAGAATTTGAACAAATTATCCAATATTTTTTACGTGGGACGCCATTTTATGATAATATTTCCCCCTTTTATCAACGCTTTCCTTTAACTTCTGTTTATCAACATTCTACTATTTGGATCAACAGTCAAAAATCCGATTAAGGGATTCGTGAACGTGAAAAATTTTCGCAAACTTTGATAATCTTCCGAAGCGTAACGAGCAACTAGGACGGTCTAAAAAAATAACGAAGGACCTAAGATGGAAAATTTATTGTGGAATAAATTCCGGAGCCCGAGGAGATATTTATGAGGAGCGCTACGCGCAGGAGAATATCGGCAAAAATGTGGAGAAGTTAACTTTCCGTGAAGAAGGGGATGGGGAAAAAAAGAAAGCGATGATAGAGGGCGCAGCAAAGCTGGAAAGAAATTGAGGCATGGAGGGAAAGAAAGGATTTGTAAAAATATCGAGAGATGGAAAGGAAAGAGTTTGAGGGAGAGAGTATGTTAATAAATACAAGCATATGAGGGACACTGGATGTTCCAAAATGATGACGTACTGAAAACAAAGTAATTATTTTATTACTTGAGATCACATAAAATAACAGGACCTCTGAAAGGTTTAAATTTTCATTTAAGTTTATTAATTAACTTATACATGCGTCCCATCACAAATCTAATCCAAATACTTATGTATTTTCCAACACAGCCGCAGGGATGGTTAAGATCGATACTTAATAAGGAGTTCTATAATTATAATATTAATATTAATGTAAGCTTGAGTATTAACGCGAATAAAACTTTAATCGCATCACAAGTTATTTTCTTTCGGATTCTGTCACTAACTTTTTTGGTGTATTTAATTTAGGAAAACCAAAGTGTTTTACATACATATGCACATACACATTTACCCGTAAAATCTTGTGAAAAACGAAAACTCTGAGATAAAAGTTACGTGTGCTTTAAGGAAGGACGGAGTTATCCGATTAGGGAAAGGTGGAAAGGGGGAGGAGGAGAATTAGGAAGAAGATTGCTGCCGCCTGTGAAATATGTTGGTTCCGCGAGGCTCTAGCCTGGCTACCAGAGGAGTAGAAAGAATAAAGTCCGCGGAGATGAGGCATTCTTTTTAAGCACCGGCGATGAAAGATTCAGGGCCGGCGGCTCGCGGAAGGGAAAGGAGGAGAAATTGGTTAGACAGATGGGGTAATATAGATGAAAGAGTACCTCCTGCGAAAGGATTCGGGCTTAGACATCTTGTGCTGTAGAAAAGATTTCGAAATTGGTTCAGCTAACGAAGATGATGGTTCCGCCGATTTTAAATCAATGAAATATGTACATTACATTATACTTCTGGTTATTATAACCAATTCTAATCTACGGAAGTTCAGCTAATCGAAAGCCCGGATAACTGGACATTTCATAAAAGTAGATTTCTGCGATACCATAAAGTATTTTGGGCATATTCATTAAATTCATTAGTAACACATTATTTGCATCGAGTATAAAGTGAAGAAAATAAATAAGTTACAAAGGGAACTCGTTCTCCTGCTCTGACATAGGCTAGCTTTGTAGATAGTGATACACCAACTTTTCAAATATATTTACAAGAGATTTTTTTCGAATTAAATATAGCAGTCGTCCTAATTTATTAGTCCTTGGAAATTCGTTGCAATAATTTTTCTCTGACCTTCATCCAGATAATTGGGCATCCGGATAATTTAAAGTTCGTGCAATCTGTAAGGCAATGTTTGTTTCGAAAAAACTAAGCCGAAACTCGCCATGCAATCACGGTGGGATTTATATTTCTATCTTGCCATATTCAAAACAATGCACGGTCCTATCACCCGTCTGCTGGTAAACTATCAAACCTAAATTTTTCCTAATAAAAATACTGCATTAGTTGTTCTTTATATTTAAATATAATTTTCGCGATAGTAATTACTAATAATAATTTCATTTTATAATACTAATGGAGAAAATTTTATTATAAATATGATGGAGCAAAAAATGTCATCGGCTTACTCCTATTTTAAAGGCGATCGTCCTTCCTTTAATTTAGAATATCAATATGGACTTTCCTTAAATTTAAACAAAAAATTTCACGATATTTTTCAAAAATAGTTACGGCGAATTATCTGAACGTCTGCACCTCTTTATGAGTAAACATCAGAGAGACATTTCATAAACAACCTCGGCGAAAAATTATTACCAGCGAAATGAAAAATTTCAACGCTAATACCCCATTCAAAAACACTTTCCGCGTTTCCTTTTTGATGTCCCGCCTCCCCCTCCTCCTCCTCTCGTTGACATCAAGTCAAACAATCTTCTCCCTCCCCACCCCACCACCCCCCCCCCCCAACGAACAAAAAATAACAAAAATAATTCGTAATGAAACGGTCGTAAAATCAAATTCGAAAGGTCTTGGAAAGAGAGTATGTTTGTCCCGAAACAAACAGCTGGGAAATTACGGCGAAGGAAAACAATCGAAGGACGTTGATACCCCACGGATTTTCGGTGGAAAATGAGTGAGAAAAAGAGAAGAATATCATGGTAAGGAGAGAGAGAAAAGGTGATAAAGGGAGTACAAGGAGAGAGAGAGAGAGTGGATGAGAAGGAGAGATAAATTATGAGGAAAATAAAACAAGGCTCGGAGGACTTTAGGAGGATAAGAAGAACGGCAACCCTTCTCTTCTTTAAAAGATAAAGACGGAGAGGTTACCATGGCGTCGGGTGAGGGAATGGAGAGCGGGTTGGGATGAAGGGGTGGGGGGGAGGGGGGGGGGGAAGAAAGAGGCAGAAAATTTTCAGCGAGCCCTACCGTATAAATTTAAAAGGAGAACGAGAGGGTGGGGCAGCCAGCATCGTGTAATGAGGAAGGCAAAGAAGGAAAGATGGAGACAGCGACTATGAGGGGAAGAAAGTAATGCTTCTGAAAACGTGGAGGGAAGATTCGTAGACGGGAAGTTTGAGGTCGAATCTGGTCTCGCTTTATGTTATTTTTTTCGGATTTCATTTTGCGGAGTCAAGGACGTGTTATTTTCTTTTTTTTTCCGGCTTAAAAATGCATAGGCGAGTGAAAAAGTTTCTCTATCTCAGGTTATATTAATAAAAAAAAACGAGAGAGCTTAGTTATTGACTTCTAGCCGTTTTTTTTTTGGAAAATTCACTCGCGGGTGTTATAAATGACGAAATTTGAATTACATTTAAAGGAGAATGTGAGTTGACGCGGCGTCTCTCCACTTGTTAATGGGATTCTTGGAAGAAAAGAGGATCCTAAAATTGTAACTTATTCTATCTGCTGCTCTGCATTGAAATGGATGCTATCAACTTTATAAGATTTGGGAGCGAGTGACGATCCATTAATCATCATCGTATAAGCATCGCCTACTCTTCTATATTATTTCGTTATAACGTGCTGATTTGGTTACATCTTGAACCAAGGAAAAGTGTCATACCATATACGAGGGTGGTTCGAATAAAAACAGCCTAAAGTCAAATAAAAAATTATTTTTTGAAACCTAGATTCAAGAACCATTTTACTTTTCAAAATAGCCTCTTTCTCTTTCGATATATTTCTTCCTTCATCAAACTATTTCCTGGATTTATTTATTTATATTATTATGTAATTATTATTATTGAATTATTTACTTTTGCTGTTTTCATTTGTACCACCTCGTACATACAATTGCAATAAATTCCCATTTCGGTTATGTAAATCTGTCCTTGGAGAAATTGATGTGTATTATTAGACATAACACATTACAGTCTATTTCGCATAACATCGGGGATGTTAGGATGAAGTTGTATGAGCATCGAATATTTTAATTCCTCATATATGAATGAATACCTAATGTGAGAAAAATTAACGATTTGATGTTGGTATTGAAAACAGTTATGGGGTAGTTCATATTAGTATATATTACTTAGTAAAAATAGAAACATACCTGAAGCATAGGAATAATTTATAAATTATTCTTCACAAATTAATTGACCTTAATCACTACGCAATCAAACAAAAATGCCCATTACACCTCTCTCGCTATCCTCTCACACGAATGAGTTTATATCAACGGAACTTTCTAGAGCAGTATTGACACGATAGTTGCACGTGCCCATGTTAAACAGTTTTCGTCCATCACCAAATTAAAAAAACCTTATAAGGCTGAATGTAACCAACAAAATTTTCACAAGCATGGAACATAAACTGCAAAGTAGTGAAGGAGAAACAATCTAAACTTGACCGAGAATGGAACCCGTCCGGACAATCCCGGTCAAATTCTGAACGTTTCTTGTTCTTTAAAAACCTAATCTTTTAAAGTTATTTTATGAATATTTTTTCGTCAAAAATTATCAAATGAAATTAGCTGTCAGTAAACGAGTTAAAAAAATAAAAATTGTCCGATTGTTCAAGAATGTCACTGCCGTTTTTTGTGTACTTTTTGACGACTTTTTATGTGAAATCAGCAGGAAATTAAAGAAAGCATTGTATAACCTAGTATAACGAAGGTAAAAATCGTGTAAAAAGGTTTAAAAAACGCAGAGATTATGTAATAAGTAGCGTAGAGTTAGGTAAAATATTTTTCAATCTCCTTCGTTTTAAAACTTTTTTCTTGACTCGAGAAGTTGAATGTATAGTGTTTTTAACAATTTTATCCCTTGTGTCAAGAGTCACAAAACATTTTATTAAAAAAGAACGCTTGAAACGTTATAATCACTGTGAGGGTCACGTACTAACTTTCATATGACTGATGTGTGTAAATTTCAAAGATCTAGTTTTAAGAATTTTTTAAAAACATTTGTAACGTTTCATACGCCCATACTAAAGTCTTAAAGACACTCATGAAGTAAGGCCGGCGAGCCGTATTCTGGGGAGTACCCCCTTACGGTTAAAAAGTACGTCGCTCCCATGTACGATTCGGCAGATCACGATAAACGTGGAAGTAGATCGATTATGCCAATTTCATCCGTCATCATCGCTGAGGCACGAGCACGAACGCTTTCAAACCGAAATCAAAGCGAACAGAAGAAGCGCAAGGTTTAACGCCATGCATTTTCGGAATGACCTCGGACGAATCGACAAACCGAATGTAAAATTGAATCTAAAAGTGATTTTAGCCCAGATGCAACGAACGAGGATGGAAATTCGATACATGTGAGTTGGTGCCGTGGTTTTAGCGGCAGCCAGCTGTGAGATCCGCTTGAGATCGCGTCTCTGTTATAATGCTGTTATTATCCTGGAGGGGGGGACGACGAGATATTGTAGAAGAGAGTAGGAGGTACACATGCCTTTGAGCTAATTTGACGTGAGTTAATAAGCAGTCCCGAGCGAAATTCGACAAATAGTACTGCAGAAACGTGGATGTTTCAATTGTGACGGATTTACTCCGCCGAAAATATTTCTGCGCCAATTACCGCGAAATCTATTGCTGAAATTCGCAATAATTGAATGTCTTCGCTTCTATTGAATCAATCATCTACTGGGTTGAATTTAAGAGGCTTTCATCTAATCCAGTGTTTTATAACATTTTTGTATGCGAAGCATCCTTTCAAAGATTAAGATAAATTAGGTTGCATATTTATACATATAGTTATCAAGATGTTTGGGCGCATTCATTTAGCAATACAACATCGTCATCAATTTATTAGAGGAAATATTATTAACCTAATTACCTATCAACATTTTCAAATCATTAATTTATTAACCCAACGCATATAAATTCGATTTCATTTTAACGTGTAGGTAATTATATTTGACGAAAACAATTTATAAACTAATCAAATATAACAAACGGCACATTCTGTAACCTTTACGCTCATAATTAAATTTATCTTTCACACGTAAATTACACCTTGCAATCATTCGTTTAAAAATTGAGCGAAAAATAAAATGAATTGAAATCGAAATGAACGCATACTACATCAATACAACTGCATTATTTACAAGCGGCAAAGAATTTATCGAGAATAAGCATATGCACATCTAATGGCATCCCGATGATAAAGGAACCACAATCGAGAAGAATAAAAAATAAATCTTGACCAATACGATTCTCTCCTTTTTTCATCAGCCCCATCTCGGACGAGTTTTTCCGATGGAGGGAAAGGATTCGACCCGTTGAGAAAACCGGAATGAGCGATCGCTACGCTTAACCTAACGCGACAGTCATCGTCATCTAAAAAACTGCTTGATCAACGCGTGAAGACAAAAAATCATCTCGTCCGCCTCTTCTAATTCCACACTCGATACGACCCTCTCGCTCCATCGGGTATCACGAGGGCGAAATTTATTGCCAAGATGGCCATCTCAGTTACTCCTGAAGAACAGGGCCTCGTCGAAAATTCAGCGAAACATCAAATTGCAGCTGGGAACCTAATTACCCCGACGCTTAAGATCAAGAGACGGAAACGCTCGCAAATACAGCTTGAGCGCAAAAGGGGTGAAGGGATAGGGCTGCAAGGACCAGCTTCCCAGGCTAAAGGAGCTGGCACTCAACCCGCGCGACCTCACACGGCACACACCACCGACCTTTCATCACTCCGCGCGCACCCCCTGCATAGCACATCCCTTCCGCATTTCCCGCGACCCATTTGCACGGGAACCATCCGAAACCCATTATCTAATGCGGGCAGGATAACTCGAAGGATACTCTGCAACAAGCCAACAGCGAACTTCGATCGAAATGTTTTCAGACGGCCCGAGTAAGGAGCCCCAAGGCGTCAGACCTTTCTAGTTATCAAGAGGAAGAATAGGAGAAGGAAAGGAGATGTCGGAGGAGAGAGGACGAGCATAGGACTACGTTAAACCCTTTCCCTCATTCAATCACCGAAATATACCTCCATCACCGAGATAGAGAGGGGGTTGACAATAGCCGCCTACACACGGCTTCCCTTCCGCCGTTGTGAAGCGCCGCCACCCTGGCGGGAAGACAGCGGAGGAGAGGTATACTCCTTCCTAATACTACGCCTCTCCTCCATCCCTCATATTCCCTGAGGTATAACCCATCTTGCGAGGACCTTTATCCATCTCGTCAAGATCAAATCCAACGACCTTTTCCGTAACACCTGGGGAACTCCCCGCGGAGAATGAGAGAGAGAGAAAAGGAACGGTTGTGCGGGGATTATAAGGGGAAAATCTTGAAAGGGGCAAAGACTATGGAGGAACGGAGGAAGAACGGATGAAAGGAGAAGCGACGAAGGGAGAAAGGAAGAAGAAGGAATTGCAGAAGAAACGGGTGGAGAAGGAACAGAGATAACAGGATGAACACTGGAGGACCGAATAAAAAGCAGGAGAAGTAACTTAGGAGGAAAGAAGTAAAGAAAGTGAGAACGTAAGTAGAAAGAAGTAACGGAAGAGGAACTGAAAATGGACTGGGGGACGAACGCAGGAGAAACAGAAAAACAACGGAGGGGGAACGGAAAGTGGACGAAATAGAGGAGGAAGAACGTAGGAGGAACGAAGAGAAACGGAGGAGAGACGGAGAAGGAAAGGAAAATTACGGAAGATCTGGGAAGTAACTGAAAAGGAACAGAGGGTTATGACGAGTAGCGGAAAAAGAACGGAGAATAAAAATAAGGAACTGGAAAAAGGACGGAGAATAACAATAATGAACGGGAAAAAGAACGGAAAATAACGATAAGGAACGGAAAAAGAACGGAGACTGGCAATAAGGAACGGAAAAAGAACGAAGACTAGCGATAAGGAACGGAAAAAGAACGAAGACTAGCGATAAAGAACGGAAAAAGAACGGAGAATAACGATAAGGAACGGAAAAAGAACGGATTAGGACAATGGAGGAACGAATGACAACAAAGGAGGAGGAACGGAGGAGACAGGTTAAGGAGATGAACGGAGAAGAAAGGAGAACGAGAGGAGAAAGGAATGCATTCCCTCCCGTTTACCTCCGATAAGAACGGATGACTAAGCAAAGGCCCTTTGCTTCCGCCCTCGGGTGATTTGTGTTCAGCCTCCACGACCTTCGATCCCTTCGCTTCTGGGGATAAGAGGAATTGGGCAAGGGAACACAAAAGGCGAGCAACAATGCGGTCGGGTCCGAAATCTTATAAGGGACTGATATTATTACCACGTTCAGGATCCGCGCTTAATTCAATTAACAATCCACGTCGGAACTACTTCAAAGAAGGGCTGTCATTCGAGCAGTTTCGTATTCATTATAATGATTTCGTTACGATTTAGCTTAAATTCAGCGTAATACACACAATAAAACTTTTATACTACCCGCAAATCCGTCTTCATCCAGATTTCAGTCGATTTAGAATGCATTTAACAGTGCGTGCTTTATATCTTAAGACATTATGACACACTATTTACATTTTTATAAGAATATATTAAGACTAGGCAAAGTTAACGTTGTAGTTTAATATCCGAGGAGATAAAGTATACCGTATTGGGATTTAGTCAAATTAAATATTTAAGAATTATCCATTTTCAATGAAATATGGTATAAATTAATAAAAATTTGTTATACACCCATTGTTTTAAGTAATTTAACCCTACTAAATAGATTTAATTTTAGATGAAATAAAATTCGATTAGGTCCAGACGCTTTAAATAAAGCTTTATTTTTTTAGAACGGTATAAAAATATGAATTAGATTGCACTAGCTCGACACTACTTGACGCATGTGAAAGACGGAATTTTTATGAAATTTCGTCAAAAGCGAGCAAAAAATTAATGACGCCGAAAGACATTTATCCGAGAGGTGCATTTCTGCGACGTGACGCGATTTCGCATGTAGTTGGCACGAAAAAAGCGTATCAGAGTAGAAGTTGGAAAGAGCTTAGAAAGTGGGAGAAGAGATTTTCTTTAAAATATTCTGATGGCCATTTAGAGTTATAATTGCGCCAAAATCCATTAAAAAGTTGCGAGATACGCGTCTTAATCTTCAAAAGTAACATTTTCCCGGGAAGACGATAAGAAAGAGATGCTAGCCTGGGCGTGGCGCGCCTACTTTGAATATGACAGCTTTCTTTTTCTTTTCTAAAACGTCTCCGTTTCCTTTCTGGAATATTAACAAAGTGTACCATGAGATTACTTTACAGAAAATCACATTTAAAACTCCACTTATATTCGGAAGGAATCGTAACTGTCCTCGCCATGAATTTTGCTTAAATTAGAGCGAAGTAAAATTTCACGAATTCTATTAAGGATTTCCCAACCTTCCCTTCATTCCCCCCCCCCCCCCCTCTTTCTCTCCCTCTCCCTCCTCTTTCCTTTCGTTCGCGCGAACTGTGCTCTCCTAAATGTACTTAACAAATGCTTCCTTGCATTTTTGCCATGTGAGCCGATGATAACGATACAGGTGCGGTCACTCGACTGAAGATCAATTTCTTCGACATGCACAGGCGAGGGGGGGCAACTGAGAAGCCGATGCGGGTTAAAATGTAGGCTGAGGCGATGCTCGGTACTCACAAAAACGCGATTCAGAACTCCAAACCGATCAGGCACGGCTATTTTCAGCGGCAAGTGGTGAAAAAATAGTAGAAAACTTACCTGGAAAAGAAAGAGAAACAGTAAGTTATTGCATAGGAAATTACACTGTATTACACATAAAATATTTAATATTTGGGTTAACATCTTGTTCTTTATCCATATAAAGTAAGCGCGGTTTAAAATCCAAAACAATAATATTTATAGCAAACATATTATCCGTTACTTCCTTTGGTGGTGGAGACCCATTATACTTAAAGGATATCAAGTCACCTTGCAAAATATTAAAGCTTCCAAATTATTTTGTAATTTTGCAAAATTTTTGTCGCAATTTATTTCCAATGACTGCAATTCAAAGGTTTTTTTAAAAGCACGATCGATTAATATTCTTTGGGAGGAAATAAACACTCGGTGTCATACGGAACTCTTTTCGGCGGTAAAATCGCTCATTTAAATCTATTCTTGTCGTTCATTTGCGTTGCGTCTTATATTTAACACAGTACATATTAGATTAGAATTCAAAACGAACTTAATACTGAATTTCCATAAATTGTGCGTTATGGTTATTTATCAATATTCAACTGAGGACAACGTCGAAAATACTTTAACTTGTCCGCCTGGTTTATGGCGTGGAAAGATTCCTACACGTTTGGAAAGATCGCTATATTCAATATTTTAACGCATCCTCTGGGATGTCTATATTAGTTTTAGAGGAGCAGCACCAAAAGGATCTCTAAATTATTAGGCTCATTGTGAACCGTAGAAAAGTTCCTAGTTTTTTCCTGCTGCTTTATTAATGCTGCAGATGTTTAATCGAATTATTCTTAAGTGATTGTTATTTTCATAGTACGCAGAAGTAATTTATTCTCCATAGCCTCTCATGGTACACGTGGCGATAAATCAATTTCAAAAAACCCGTAAAAATTTACATAATGAAATATAATTTACTTTTAATGCTAAAAAACAACTTTCACACCGCGTGATCGAAAATCGGCGTTACACGAGAATATACATTAATCTCACTCCCGACAAGTACTTAGCGGTCGCCAAAGCGGTCCACTTGACCTTTCCAGCTTTCCTTATTTGCTGCTGACTGCTGGGCAGTTTTCACATTAAATTACTTGAGTACCTGCCCCCTGTCCTCAAGACGACGATGAAACCGACTGAGAATAACTAAACTGAGCAGAGGTTTAAAACATCGCCAGTAAGAAAAGGTGACGTGCCTTATTTGTCTGAAACTGCCCAACATTTTTCAACTGAGTGAGCCAATGTGATCATTAAGGTGTGACCAAGAAGTTCTCTTTAAATCATAGCAAAGATTTGGTTGAAAATTTTCATGCACCGTACCAATAACTTTCGTTTCTCCTTCACTCTCTCTCTTCTTTCAAACATTCGTATACCAAATATTTCCGCAGGTACAAAATTTAAAAAATTACCAAGTATGGCTTACTTATTTGACAAAACTTCATGTTTCTGACGTGGCTAACCTAGGTTTAGAACTTAGAATGTAATTGTGTGATTTTATTAACAATATCGTCGCATTAATGTAGCAAATATATACATATGTATTTTTACTCATTATAGTCGGGGGCTTTCCCCAGGTCTTTGCTCACCCCTCACCCCACCCGTTTTCATGCGGTGGTTGTTTTTGTGTTGGCCAAGCAATATCACTCCTAGTTTTTACCACTCTAAACTGAAACTTATTGCTCTTTATATAAAATCATTCATAAGCCTTCTTTAATAATATATTTCAATTCTATCACGTAAATTGTAGCATATTACCAAGGGTTAAGGGACTCCGCAGTTTCAAATTCGCACGAATCAAGTCGTTTGTCTCTGTCTCTCTCTCGTTCTCTATCTCGATGTATTTCTGTTCGACGACCTTTTTAAGGCACGAATTTCCGTGTAAAGAAAATCACCGGAAACAACGTTCAGTACCGTAAAGAAGAGATTGAATAGAGATCTAGGTTAAACTTATCCGTCAGAGGTAGTTCAGCGAGAAAAAAACGGGAGCATCATGCATATATAGATGGGAAACATGCTTATAATAGAACGAAGCAGAATTCAAAAGACTTAAAATTTTTAATTAATAAAATATTACCCCGCCAGAGATCCTGGAAATCCTGAACCCATTATCCGTGCGAAAGAGGTACGCGTGTTAAAGGGTATAAGGGTTATGCCCATGGGACGCCATTACGTATGAACCAGAAGCACTAAAAATAAAAACCCGCAGCCCTTCCAATTACGAAACCAAAATTTCGAGGAAAAAAATAATAATACTGAGATTAAAAAAATACACACAGATACATATACCCTAACTCCGCGGCTTAAACACGCCCTTCGTAGTCCTTACTTCGAGAAGCTCTCCCTCCTCTCCCGCCGTCTCTAGGGAGTCATTTTAAAACTGGCTCTCGTATAACTCCTCGTTAATATTAATTTTTATGCTCTACCTACCACCCTCTTTCTCTCTTTTCCCCGAACGAGAGAGCAGGGCAAAAACTAAAGGGGGAAAAAATCACCGTCGAGGAGAGGGGAAAAAACCCACCCTCTAAATTGGAAAACGATAATGTTACCTCGCCCCTTTTTTCACTAGCAATTCATTTTCTGGGCGGAAAAAAATTTACGTGAAAATCCCAAGAGGTTAACCCAAACTCGATCTGAAGGTTTGATGAATGAATACAGAATTAATACAGAATAAATACATATTCGTACACACACACAAATCTCTCGAATTACACGGTTTCACCTTACACGTTCTCAGTTTAGCACGATTTACTTTCAGGTAACAACGCAGAATAGCACTGACGTCAATGTCGCATTAGCATGGTCTTGAAACGTGCTATGAGCATTAAATAGCGCAATAATAGGTAAATATCGGCTCTTTAAGGACTTAGTTAAAGAAGCATTAAAAAAAGACTCAGCTCAACTCGGAGGTTAAAATAAAGGATAAATGAAGCGTCGCTGAATACAGTGTAGCCAAACTGTTCCATTCTGAGCTCAAGATGGTGCTCGAATGCAGTCTCCTGTACTTCTATGGGGACTTACCGACTGTGCACGGTTTCGCTTTACACGGCGTTCTCCTGGAACAATTGTACAGTGCCAAGCGAGGAATGCACAGTCGAACTTCTATAAGTCGAAGGCCCATAACTCGAAGTTAATTCACTTTACAGAACAAAATCTTTTTAATGTTATTATTCTTCTATAACTCGAATTTTGTATAAGTAACGAATATCTTTTTGTTTCCCTTGAGGTTCGACTTATAGAAGTACCACCAGAGCCAGATAAAGGGGGGAGGGGCAGCAGGACCATTTGCCCCAGGCCCGGAAGGGCCCCCAAAATTTATTCTAAAGGTTATATGTGTTTAATATATTTATTCTAATATATTGAACAAATAACCCTGGCGCAAATAAGCACCGATCAACAGTTGAAGGGGAAGGGAGGGTTGGACTATGTAGAGTGGGGTGGGGCCCCACTTGTGACTGACCCGGCCCCATCTCACCTCTCTCAGGCCCTGAGCACCACTGTATATGTATGTACGTGTGTGTGTGTGTGCGTGCGTGCGTGTGTGTTTGTTTGTATGTGCACAAATGAGTAAATAAGAAAGTCATTGCATATAAAGTTACCCATATCCTTAAAGCTCTCGTACAGAAATATAAACTAAAATTGCGAATGAGATGGGAAATAAATATATCAGAAACTGGTTTGGATATGGTTTTAATATACGGAATTTCCCCAAGCGCCCGTTGATTCCGATGGAATTCAGAAGGGCAAAAAAAAACATAAATGTAATACGATCTTTTTTTTTAGGAGATAGAAAGAGAGAGGAGAGGTGGAGGTGTAGCCGGTCACATCCTCCAACGTTTTCTAAAAAAGGGTTTTATTCCCTTTTTCGAGGGTCATTCTCTCGCTTTTAATTGAAGGTAATTGCTGGCACTAACTCGAGAGGGCAGAAGCGGTGTAAATGGAGAAGTGTATGCATGTGTGAGGGAGAGAGATGGAGGAGGAGGAAGAGGGGAGTGTATGACGTACGAGTAGGGGCTTTTAGGGAGATAGGTAGGATGGAAGGAACGGGAATGTAAGGGAGGAAAAAACGAGGCTGCAGTAGTGGGTCCCTTCGTATATTTTTTCCGAATGGTTTTACGAGTGTGCGGCTATGGGAGACATGGAGAGGGATGTTTGCATATTTTCCTAAGAGGAGGAGGATGTTGGCAGTGGGGAATGAAGAAGAGGAGGGTTTTTTTTTATACGGAAAAGAATTTTCGAAAAAAAGTGCGAGGATACTATGGTTCGTGATGTTATGAATGACGCGATTGTTCTTTGTTATTTTATTCCCCCCTGAAGGGCGAATTTTCATTTCCTCCTGACTATTATCTACCTCACGGGAGACTGTGAATGAATGATATTCGTGCATTGCAGGGGATGTTTGATAATGGGATAGTTTCCGGTGATATAAATTTTAAGGATCACATAGGGAGAAAGTCGTATCTGGATTGATTAGAAAATATGAACATATTTTGTGGATTTTGCAGGTTATTATTTCCTCATTAACGCCTTGAAGGAACATAAATGAAAATGATAGCGTTAAATCAAAGAAATGTGTTTCCCCGATAACTATAAAAAAGATGCGAATTTTTGATGCTAGGAAGCCGTCATCATTGGTAATTCACCAAAAGTAGTTAATGAAATCGCGCATCCGATTTTCTTCATTTTAGAGTAATATATATTTTTTCTTTCTCCATATACGTAGTATAGAGCAAGTATTGTTTTCTTGAAAAAATCCGAATTCGATATTTCAACGGAAATACACGTTCTGAGATCCCCTGAACACGTTTTGACCGTTTTATCGATGATGTCCGTGTGTCTGTCCGTATGTGTGTGACAGAAATTTTGTGGACGCTCTCAAAAACAATTCATCAGATCAGCATGAATTTCTATATTTGTGATTTTATATATATTCTTGATATTCGAAAAGATTTTTATAACAATCGGTCAGCACGAAGTAGCGGTTTACTCCTGTCAAATTTTAGTTTTTCTTCAACATTTCGCATAAAACTGAATTTTTGTTAACACACACACAAACATATATATATATAGTGGTAGATATTATTTTTTTACAACTCTTGTTTGAAATAAATTTTTATATGAGGAATATTTCAAGAGATATTCTATTTTCTTCGAAATTGACGGTTAGTGGGCAGTTCGCGCGCGTGGTAGTGACGGCAAAGGTGAATTTACGAAACAATTGTATCGCTAGCGCTGAAGCGTGTAAGTTGAACTTTTCCTATTGCCGTATTTATGTGATTTTAGTTGATAACTTACGTATGGAGAAAGTCATGTGTTGGACACATCAATTTATTTCAATTTGATTACAGCCACAGTCATAGGCGATCCTAAATTAAGCGCGCACCGTATTTGACCCACGCGCGTGACAGTCTCGGTGCATAGGACAAAGCCAAAGGCGAACTATTGATGGTGTGATCAGAGGGATGTTTCTATGAGCGCGAAAATTAAAGCGATTGCGTCGCGTAAACGATTCACAAAAGGTCGGAGCTCTTGTTAAGAATATATTTCTTTTTGAATATTTTCCCCTATTGTTACTTTTTATGGCCAATTTTTCCATATATTTCTATATCACGTTGAAAGATATTGTTACTAACATTCAAATGGTAGATATTTATTCTTGCCTCTTTGTTCGCACACTACGACTAAATATTGGCAGGAATTCTGACTCACTGACTAGATAACATTATGATATCAATGCAATTGTTATCCATGAATTGATCTGCATACTCCTGAATTTATTTATTTAAGTTGCTTATATACAATTAGTAAAAATCAACAATGAGCCAGGAATTAACGATTTAAATTAAATATTTAAACCAGTCAACGATGATACAAAACAATATGTATGGTTCGAACATCGATTCATACTCCATTTTGGAAAAAAATACGAAAATTTGGCGTATTATATTGTGACAAAAACCAGGTAAAAATATACGCCGAAAGAATGGAATAAAATACACATTCCAATGGAATATTCACCATATTTTGTATACTTTCCCAATCTATCATCGAATGCTATGCGCCGCAAAATAACTTTGTGCGAAAAATGACAATTACACAAATATTCACAATAATATCAAATTCGATACTTTTGCATGATTTTTCAAATGGATTTCCTTCAAAATTTCAGAATTAATATTTGAACAAGGCGATAAAAACACATAGACATTACATAATAATAAAATACATAATCGATTTTTTATTTAGTTTTCAAATCAGTTCTCTGTAGCCGCCATAATCTTTATTATTGGCTGAATCCGCTTTGGTAATGCGCCCGCTCGATAAAAAAAAGCTATTGCCGCCTATAAAGATTATTTCGCAAACGACATGGGACATATCGGATACGCGTAAGCAAGGAAAATGGCACGCAGCTACGGCGCAACTAATCTCAAGTGGAGCTTTTTTTTAAAATGCAGAATCCCATCAAATTCAAAGTGGCCATTCCTGTTTTTCTCCCCGTCGCGAAATCCTGTCCCACTAAGCTCCATCTATTAAAAAAAAAAACTTTGGCATTATCTTCGGATAGGATGCACCAAGCGATACACTAACCTCCCATTTCAGGAAAAAATAAAACAATGTTGATCCCTAAGGCGTTCGCGCCTGAGATTAAAAAGGGACGCTTCCCTACCACTCTCGCTCGCCCCCCCCCCCCCCCCCCCCTCACACCTCCATTCCTACACCTCTTGACGACACCCTGATATGTTCCGACACCGCGAAAGATCCGCATCCCTTTTACTCCCAGAATATCCAGCGTGACACGAGTGCTTCGCGAGGCGTTACGTCCCCTCTTTTGTACTGGAAGCGGGGTTGGAGGAGGAAGGGAGGGGCTGTAATCGAAGGAGAAGCACGTTCTCTCTCTCTCTCCCTCTCCTCCCTTCCTTTTCCTCAATTTCCTCCATCCACTCCGCTACACTACCTCCATCTTACGATAAAGCGTTGAAGGAAGCAGAAAGAGATGAGGAGGGGGGAGGGGGGTGGCAGTAGAGTTTGTGGGGATATCTCTCACGGAGCAAAGATGACTCAATCTGCTTCGCGACAAGTGAGAGGGTGTGGGTGAGAGGAGGGAGAGGAGGAGGGGTTTTCCGCCCGGGGCACAGGTTGTATCTCTCTCTCTCTCTCTCTCTTCCGTTACTCTCCGCCTGGATGGTGCATTATGGGAAGGCAGTAAGGAGATGCGCAAGGCATGTCGTCAAAGTGCCTCGTGTATGTGCTCGCGTATGCCGTCCGGGTAAAGTGGTCCCTTAAGTATTACGACGAGGATATTCGACCGTGTACACGCACACACACACGCTGGCTCGCACCAGAGCAGACACACACACACACAGTCATTCACTTTCGCGAGCCACTTCGCCGTTTCCAATTTTCCGGATCGTTTGTTGGAGGGATTCGATCAAAAGGAACAGGTTTGCGTGGTGGTTGGGAGGGAAGGAGGGAAAGAAACGTGGACGGTTTGTTTTTTGCGTGGGTCGTTTTTGTTTTTCTATCTTTCTCTCGTCTCGTTACTCGCGAGATGGGGTAAATATTGACGGTCAGGTCGTGCGGAAATGACATCTTCCTACTCCTACGACGGTAGTAATCGCAATCTTAACTTGCCGTATGGAAGTACATTGTGACAATTATTAACCAAAAAAAAGTAACGATTCTAATTTTTGCTGGGAATTAACTGGTAATGTTCAACAGCAAAAATAGGCACCGTATATTGTAAATCCTAAGATAATTCATTCCTTATCATTCCTCTTCAAGGTGTAAAATGGCACATCATTAACAATAATTAGTTGAGTAAATTTATCGCATTTAAACTGAAGTAAGTAGCTTTAATATCGAATGGTGTAAATAAACAGGAGGCCAAAATAAACTGAACCACTCTTTACAATTTCATGATTTTATCTAATCAGTAGATAAAAGCTTGAACCTAACTTTGCACGCGCAGAAATTAACACAAAATGCAAACTAAATAAATAAGATGTGAAATCTTTCAGATCAATACGTGTGTATTTGTAAAACTAGTTAGCCGAAAGCAAATAATTACGATGAGCTCTTCATATTCAGAAAATTAACTTGCGTAAACGTGTTACATTTTGTTGCACTTGCTTGTTGTCACAACAACTTTGTGATAAATAACGCCTCAAATTCCTACCCTAAAAAGAGTTTAGGAAAAGGTCTTTTTATCTTTTTCTTGTGTCATCCTCGACACAATTTTCGTTCCCTTAAAATGACACGTACTGAATCCAACTTTGAGGAACGCATTAAATTTAATTAAATAATATAAGTTTAGTCCAGAACAGAATTGCTCTGTTCTTCATTTCCTGTTAAACCTGATAATCTAACTCCACCTACTCTTTTCCCTTAACCAAGTAATTGTTCACCCACCGCCCTCACTCCATCCAACACTAAAATGTCTCAACCGACAGAACCTTATTTCTTTCCCTTAACTATATGCATATAACACTTTTGTTCTCTCAGTTATTCTTACACCCGATTGTTCTCTTACTATCAGATACCGTGGCTCCATCTCGTATCCTTCACAAACATTTCCATACGTTCCTTTTTATCTGATGATCGACATTTATATTTCCATTTAAATGCTAACCGCCGCATCTATTTATTCGATATTAAATAAGTCTTAGTATACAGATCAAAAAAAAGTCATCGAAAATTTACGTGTACCCATATGTAAATGTAAACCTTTCTTGAATAATTTTGTTTTGAAGAGATTAAATTTACAGGTGACTCGATTTTTCTGTTTAGTTTTCAATGTGAATATTTTTGATGGCGTAGATGATTACGTAAATTATAAAAAAAGGAGGAAAGCCGAACAGTTGCCTAAAGGGTCCTAACAATGCGACTGCTTAAAGATTTTTACATACGCGAGAATAGGGATCAAAGGATAAATGACAACACACAAGCTGAATAAATGCCATTTCATATTTTAAAATATTATCAAAATTTAATCTGTTGCTATTCGTATACTATAATTATTTTTTATCATGCTTTAAAAGTACGAAAGATAGCCAAAATAAATCTTTACTGAAAACTGTATACAGTAGTAGAGTAAAATTATTTTTAGAAATGCTTAATTTTAGTGTTTTATATAATATTTTAAAATGGATCAGTACCTAAACAGTTTTGTTCCATAACCTCTGGAGAGCTTTACGGATGAATATAATGATCTCGCTTATCTCCATTCAGCTGACATTTCCCTTCTCAACCTTAACATTATCTTTTTAATCATGCGTGATATATTTATATCGTGGTCTCTTCTGTTTTACTGCCCTGGTCATCCTTTGTATTTAATCTTATCTTGGCAAAACTCTCCCCAGACATATTCATTAATTAATCTCTAAACATGGACGATAGGACTTTGTGAACAAGATATCATGATACTCATGAAGGCCATCTTACACCCACGACAGCCCAAATAAAATTTAAAATATTATTCTTACTCCATCTCCGAATTGTATAGCCCAGCGGTGACCAACGTTTTCTACATGGCGGACCACATCGATGGTTGCGAATCCTTCGGCATTGAAAGTTACCAATTCTTCCGCCGACCTGATTATATTTTAAATCGGAAGTTACCTGTATATTATGAGGTGCCACTTGAGTGAAAATCAAGTCAAAATGAGGTTTTAATGGTAGGAATTCCAATATTAAAAGTTTTACTATCCAAGTTTTAATAAAAATGCATGAATTTGTGTGTTAAATTTTTCGGATTGCTTTTTACGCGGGCCGCACAGTGGGCACCACTGGTTTAGCATATTATACATACATTACTTCGTCTTTGAGGTCAAAGGAGCAACATAACCGCGGCTCTTAACATTACTTCAAGATTTCCATTTATAAATTTACGGTTTCCTTGTCTTTTATAGCCTAGCAATTGAGTATTAGTATATCTCTACATAAGTAAAGGATGAAACGGGCAAAAGGATTGCTATGAGAAATTATTCCTGCAGATAGCGTCGAGATGTTGAAACAGTCATTAATATCAAAGCGGAAGAGGAATCTTAATGGAGACGCTTCCAAGAGAGAAATCTCGAAGGAGATGCCGGGCAAACAAATTATAGGTATTAAGTAAGGTCAATGGCGCCACCCCAATCTTTATGAGGAGTCCATTCTCGCTCAGTTGGTTAACCACCCAAGTCCTGGGTTTTAAGAGATTAGAGGAGAGAAAATATTATTTGAATAACGGAGGACCAGCTCTTACCTTTTTAGTGAGAGGAAGTTCTGAGGTTAATAAACATTTTAAAAAACTTCATTCATTAGGAAGGTCACCGGCATCTGTTTTTCCGGTAAAATGTTCTTTTATTTAATTTTCATGTGAGACCCCACCAGATACTATTTAATTTGTGTTTCTTTAGTAAAATAGTAAAATCGGTGAATAGCCTTTTCTTACGGAGAATAAAGCTACAAAAATCGAATTTATTTTATAGGTGTTTTGTGTGGTAAACATATTCCCTCTGAGCGGATGTTTAGTTACGCAAGAATCGTACGGGTGTATAAAATCAATTTTCGAGAAACGTTTTTGCTAAGTCGTTGTTTACGATTTTCTAGTAACTTGATAATGGAGGAAAGGTGAATCACGCAGATAAAAAAATACCAAAATACCATTAATAATTTTACTTTAAATCTGAATTAATTTCCTCTAAAGTTTTTCTCTTCTGTAAAACGCTTTGTATTGTAAAATATCTGAGGAGGAAATGCCAGCTGAAATTTTATAAAATATATATTTTTCTCTGTTTTTTCAACGGATGATTTTCGGTGAGACAATGTTTGCAGTATATAATGGAAGGAATTCTGTATACCTTTTACATATTTCAGGACTCCTTGAATATTCACCGTGTTTAAAACTTTAGCGAAGATATTTACATAATATTGCCCAGAACTCCTAAAGGTGAGGCTAAAAACGTAAAATATGGACCCTCCCACAACTTTTTTCTTCGCGCGTAGGAACTAAATGTTATTATAAAATATGAACAACTTACTTCGATTAAAAATATCACATAGGTAATTTCCATCAATTCAATTAAAATCCGAATTCGGCACAACGCAAAAACGCTACATTGCGTTTTTTTAATTAAAAATTTTGGTGGGTCTCATTGCCGTCTTTTCATTCCACAGTTCACAGAAAATACAATATTTTTCCTGAAGCTATTCGTTAGCGGATCAACATTGATTTTCGGCTCTTACTTCCTTATCTGCCTCCTGATGGAATAAAAAATTAGCGGGTCCCGATAAATCCTTTCTATTTCCACTTTTCCGCAAATGAAAGAGTTTGAGAGGCCATTATTTATGGGATAAACATTGCCTTTATACTCTTATTTCCTTATCGGACGCTTCGGCAAACCAGTCCTTCCAACACTTGTATTAGGAGGCCATTGCCCTTAAAAGGAAGCTCCACCAATCACGTCTGTCTGTCTCTCTCTCTCTCTTACGCAAGCTAAATGCTTCTCTATCTTTCTCTTTCACTCTTTCTCCCTCTCTCATGAAAGTTGATACCTCTCATTTTTCTTCCTCCTTTTACAGGGAAGAGTTTCCGCATCTTTTCATCGCGTTCGCACCCTTTACTCCTTCAAAAATATCTAACGAAATATCTTTTTTTTCTTATCGTAGGGAAGTTAACTCCACGCAACTAGCAACTAAATTATTCATTTACTCGAATAACGAAATGTTTTAACTGAAAATGCCTCCTTTTAAAAAGAAGCCATTATTGATAAGACAGAGAATTAACGAGCTCTCCTCATGGCTATATCGACGCTATGTTTTTACAAGGGCAATAAAAAAAATATTAGGCAAACCAAATACACATTTAGGTTACAAAGCAGCAGTCATCGGTGGATGTTCGCCGAAAGTACATTCTAATAAAGAAGTTAGTAGATTCTAATAAAGAAAGCGTAATATAATTATGATATAGAATCTACTAACGGCGAATCATCACTGATGGCGGCTGCTTCGTCACCTAAATGCCCATCTGGTTCTCCTGTTTTTACGGCCATTGGAGAAACATAATTCAATAAGTCCATCATAATTAGGGAGTACCTGTTTTACCTGATACATAGAAGTAAATTTTTAAAATTCTTTCGACAATATGGGTGGTCTTCGTACTAAGCTGTCATGTCGGAGCAACTTTATCAAAGATCATCTAAAAATAAAGAACCAGGCAGAAATCAGGGTTATGCATAATGCCCTCATTATTAGGAGATTTAAGGACACGGTCCCGTAAGCATGAAAGGAGTCTAACATAATCTACACAAAAATCGCTTCTTATTCATGTTTTTTTTCTAAAAAGGTTCTTAGGAACAAGAAGACCTCTCTTTATCCAGCAAATCTGACGTGGCAGGATGTTTAACGATTTAAGCCGCTGCCTCTCAAAAATATAAAAAGAAAAATAACAACCCTTCCGATGGCAGAACATCTTAAACTTCTTCCATTTTGACGAGAAACCCCTGAATTTCATTGACCCAGACTTTAGGGATAACTTTCGGATTGATCTCTATCGCTTTCAAGGGTTTTTTCTTTTTGCTTTTGACGTCGAATTCCTGGATATTTATACCGATTCGAATGGGGCATACGACGGAGATCCAAAGGGAATCCTCTCAAGCGCAGGCATGAATATATTTTTAAATTCGACAATTTAAAACACGAGTTTATGCCGTTGATATTCTGGGAATGACAAAAATGAAAGAAGCTTCGATTATGCTAAAATATATTATGGCGTTAAGCTGGCATTATGGCTGGCATACGAATCTGGATATGCTAATGAGCTCATAACGACCATGACAATATGTCTCTATATTATACTGCCAAAAAATTTCAATATCTCAAAATAAATTGTCATAATTACAACTGAAATGAGGCGCTCTTGATCAAATGTATGTTAAAACAACTTCTGGAGGATTTACTGTGAGTCTCTCTGGTTATTGTGATACAATTTAATGTTAAACATACTTTCAATTTCATACAGTTAAATGCATCTCTAATTGAAATAGCAGTAATTGAAAATAACAAAATAAAATCGCTGAAACTACAGCTAACATTGACTAATGTACAAAATTTTTATTAATTCAACAATAGTGGCTAATTAAAACCGATGAGTAGACCTTTAAAGAATTACGTACAGAAAAACTAATACTAACGAAAAGCATGTAGTAAAACCTCGTCTAGCGTAAATTTCCCCATACACGGCAAAATAAATGTCACACTCATTTACCCAACACACATTAAAAGGAATTATACGCGAACCTGAATTTGGCACGTAGCACATTTTACGCATGTAGGTATCGTGATGAAGCCAGTAGCCAATAATTTGCGTGACATGATTTTGCTCAACACGGTTTTTTCTAAGAATCCAATCCCGACGTTGGGCTAGAGACTACTGTATTCTCACAGCGTACCTATATTTTCCGCATTATCGGTTCCAATATAACTACTACAAAATCACGCTTTATACAGGGTCCTTTAGATTGGCCTAGTAATTCCGAAATGCGCCGCACCTGCACGTCCTAAAGGTTACATTTTTCTCATATCGTTCAGATAATACACACCCCGCATCCTTACGGAAGCTACGTAGATGGGAATACATTCCGAAATTTCGCATTTTATCGGATCCTACGTGACAACGAGAACGCTTTCAAAAAACTGCGATACGGCGAAGCCAACTCAAAATTTCCGATCTTTTTTTTCCTTCCCATCCCCTCTTTCCACGCCGCTCCGCCTCTCTCTGCAGTTTCGCATGATGAAAGAGCGTGTGGCTCCTTAACGCTGAACCGCCTTAGGGCATCTGGAAGATCCTTGGGAAAGATAAAACTTCGTTTTATTCTCCCTCTCTCTTATCCTTTCTGGAAACATCAGAAGCCCCTCTTCGCTCCACCTCATCAAGCAAACCGACCAGAAATTCTCCGAACCAGTTCTCCGTGGCCATCATGCTCTACTTGGCCCCGCATCCATCCCGACGTCTCCTGGTACTGGAAACTGATCATCTGATCTCATCCGCTGAAGAAGAAGTTTTACGATTTTCACCCTATGCCAAAAGCAGTGAATCCGAACAACCCGACCGAGTTATATTGGATCGGAGGAGGAAGATCAACTCGTATTAACGCGGTATTCGGAGCTTTTTTCAATTTGCGATCGGAGTCTGAAAAAAAAAAGAAATCATCTCCATACCCTTAGGCGCAAGATGGCAGCAAGCACTCGGAATTTTTAACGCGTTGACATAAATATCATTCACAAAGGATCGGAAATTTCTTAAGGGGGGATTGGTGAATGTGACTGGATGAGTAAATGCTTGGAAAAAAAGGAAAAAGATAGAAGCGTATTAAGGCACACTTTTACCTCGAACCTCGCTCCTAAAGGTTACATTTTACATTCGGATGAGAAAAGTTCTCTTTCAGAAAAATTACACGACCGTCGAATTCGCGGAACGGTATCCAAGCCTTAAAAAATATGAAATGTTTCAGCTCGATTCAGGGTTTTTTTTAAAATAAAGAATCAATGCTGAACGTAGCACAACTAAAATTTCCTGCTCAAAACGGCGTCAAAATGTAGCTTCAAAGATACAATTCAATATGCAGTTCGTAGGAGGCAGATGTCTTAAAGATGAAACATTTTCGAATGTTTTTTTTTTAAATTGACGCGATTATTTTTTACGTCCTCTATAATTCAGTGATTGATGTTTCCATATCTAATAGGTAAGTTCCATCAATTGTTTTTATGATTACGCATGCATGAATATAATCCCGGGTTTGGAATGCATACCCCATCATAGCATGCGGTCCTATGGAAAAACTACCCCGATTTACACGATCTTTTTCAGGAAATCACGTACAGTGCAAAAGCTTAGGATGGGTGCGTTACACTGTAAGCTTTACGGTGTAAGGGATTCGACTCTGCAACGGCCTCTGCAACGTGCGAGAAAGCCATATATATATATATGTCCGATGGATTTTGCAGCAGAATTTGCACCAAAATTATTCCAGTGCAATCGGAATACCATAATGGAATCACAAAAATAATTTTTTAAATCGAGAAAGGTCTTATGTTAGTTTTATATTTTTCTAGAGGATGAGAATGCTTCGGATCGGACGTGGACCTGGATGTGACTGTCTTCGTTGCTGTATTTCCCTACCAAAAATACTGAGATCTAGCTCAAAATAGATAAGATAAATATTCTAAATATTCCTCCATCGGAACAATATATACCGTGCACCATGCGTAATAACAGCATCTAATGCTAAAGCGAAACTTCCACGAAAAGTGTCTCTATTTTCTATCGTTATTTTTTGACGCAACGAACAAATTTAATTTACTACGTTGATTTTAGGAAGTGATTCTTGAAAAATACAGCAATTATGATAACGGAACACTGCAAGTGGAATTTTTATATTCCTTATGTGGAACATTGTTTAAGGCAACGTTTTTTGGGCGCAACAATTACTATGGTTACTTCGCCAAAGAGACTAATATCTTAAAACTGTTGTATAAAAAGAATTTAAGAGTAACATGCAAAGGATATGGAGGGCAGGGCGATGCGAGGAACTCTCGACTTCGCCTGTAATCACGGGCCTATTTTCGGACATATTACTAATGATCACAAGTGAATTTTAGGGAATATCTCAAACTCAAATTCTGCCTCTCCCCAAAGATTATAAGAGACACACCCATTACTTTGCGAAGGTCTACGTTAAGGAAAAAACTGACTCCCCTAGCATTAAAAGACTTTCTTTCAATATTTCAAGGCTTTTTTTTGATTTTTGAATATTAACCGGACTCGGCGGTGAAAACGTGGGCGAACGGGGAATAAAAGAAACATAATTGATTTTCCAAGACTTATAATCACGGAACGGTTACGGAAAAAATATCTAAGGTAAGAAAGATCAGACCAAGAGCAAAAAAGAGAAAGTGATAGCTCGCACATTTAAAAAGATATTTTAGAGGAAAAAACCAACAAAGGTTTACAATTATTGGCAATGATTAGCTCGGGCAGAAATGTTGCCAAATGGTGGACAAACAATGTGTTTCCATCCTACTAAAAATTGACTATATATTTAAAATTTCTGCAAATGTATTTCGATCAAAATAAAGATATCCAAAATATACACATTACATTACACACATACATTGTTACAGAGTAATAATCTTTCGAAACTGAATCGGCATGGTCATGTAACCGTTGAAACGCACGTGGATTTCCTTCGCTAAAAAGGTTTTCTGATAAAATTTTCGTACAACATTCGAATTTTTTGCGTCGGTCGGCGATGTTCCTAATCAAAGAAGGAGCCGGAGGAAGCTCGAATCCCACCGACTCAGGAATCCAATTAGATAGATTACGAGTATCTTTCGCGGAACTCTCCGGATTTCGCAATTTCAAAGCGAGCAAAGAATTCAGATGACAAGAAAATCACATGTGAACTGAAAAATAAAGTTGTAAGAACGTATTAAAAACCAGAAATCCTGTGTATCATACCGGGTAAATTAACATATATAACATCATTAACATTAAATCAGAAAAAATAAAAAAACGCAAATTACTTCTCCACAGGAGCGAGATTAGCAAAGTAAACACCTACCTAACTACGTACACAGATACGTATTATTAGACGAAATAAAACGGAGGTCTGTGTTAAAGGTGCACTCGAACATAACCTTTGCAAATGAGAATTCAATTGCATTATAATTGAACGCGGAATACCATTATAGTCTCGGTATTTCAATTATTGACGATGATTATGAATTCCGACAGAATTTCGCCCACCCGGAGTGCCATCCGGCGTTTGCGGGTTTTCCGCACACAAGAAAATGTCGTCGGGAACATAAAGCGTTTCCACCTCACTCGTCTTTCCGATAGAATGAAATGCCGCTAAAACGTGTGCCCTTGGCATTAATAATGTTTCGTCGATGAAATTCCACCCATGATTCAATTAATCTTTTCAAATTACGCCATTTTGGTGACGTCATTCCATTATCAGTATCGCGAGATTTCGATCGACTCACCCGGATGTAAACGGTTAATTGAAAGCGCGGCGAAAAGAAATATTTTTTCTTTTCCAAATGGTAAATTTTCACTGATGGTTAATTCTTCCCAGCTTAAGGTTAAATCACGGTCATTATACGCTGTTACGATCGAGACTTTTTATAAATAATCCTTGAATGTTAACGTCAGCTGCGCGGGATGGGTTACTTCACGGTTCGTTTCATACCGAACCTTAAATTATCCAGCCGTTACAGCACTAAATGCGATATACTCTTTATCTATTTTCGATAAATTACCTCATCGAATTCCCACGAACAGGATGCGGCAAAGTTTCAGCATATATGGAACGTTGGTTCCATTATAACGCGATATATTTTTTTCAAAACGTTTCCCAACAAATGCTCTCGTCCACATGTCTCATCTCTTTCATGGTTTACAAAAAAAGGCTCCTATCCTATGAAACTGAAGCAAAAGTCGTTTTCTCAGAATTCCTCGCGCCTTTTCAGTGTCCCGCGAGTTGTCAATCATAGGCCTAAGGGACCTTGAAATCTTTAGAAAATAAATAACGCCAAAGCATAATGCGCCACTGTATAACGCTGAGAACTCTAGTTCGTAGGCAATGTGAGCGATGACAGGGTGATTATCTACCCATAAGATACCGAAAAGTGTTAACCATGTGTCTCGTATCCGTCGCTGACTCTTGCTGATTTCATGAGCCAGGAAATTTCCTAGTACCGACTTATTTTCACGAAGAAAGAGTTTATTCCGAACTGTGCGCACTGTAGCTATCAAAATTACCAATGAGATTTCAGCAATAAATCCATCGCGATAGTTCTTATTTTCACAATTTGCTATTTCGTGTTTTTGTTTCTTTACCGGGAAAATTAATGGAGATATATTCGGTTTTGATTGTGGCTCGTATGAATTTTTCGACACATTAAATACCTTTAGTTCAAAATTCTCTGATATTTCTACAAATCAAAATTCATGATTCGTAAAATAAAATTCACACGTTGTCGTCTGCTGAAACAGTTCTCGAATGAAGCGGTTCTCCACGGGTGTGTCGCCGAAAGTTTTAATAACAGGTTGCAAAAAAATTAAATTTCATTAATCAGAGCTTTCGTCGTTCTCTTGCGTTATTTAACATCATTAAAAGCTATATATAGGTTTAAACTCTTAATTATTACACATTACTCATCCTTTGTTTTAGCTGGCCGGATTGTAGGTTGTAGAGTTTCGCGACCGAAAAAATAAAGATTGAGAACCGCTTCTCTAATGCAGTGCCGTAACTAGGGAGGGGCAAGCAGGGCATCTGCCCCGGTCGCAACTAAACAAGGGGCGCAAAAAATCCAAATAGTAACTAAATAAACTAGAGAAAATAATTACTTGAAGAGGGAGGGTGCGCATATTTAGTAGTTTGCCCCGGGCGCTAAAATATCTAGTCACGGAGCTGCTCTAATGTATAGTACACGTGAAAAGTCATCCTAGATTCTTATCCAAACGACCTCAAAATGATGAGTTGGCGTAAGAAGTCTTGTCCTACATAAATCACATTTCATAGAACCAAGAAAAAATGGAGAAAATTCTGTATTTTAAAAATGTCAATTTACTTTTACAAAATTGTTTTTCGGAGTAAGACAAACATTATTTATTAAGTGTGAAAAGACAACAACTAAAATAACAACGAAATCGTTTTTTGAACAA
This sequence comes from Uropetala carovei, assembly GCA_036926305.1. Classification (NCBI taxonomy): domain Eukaryota; kingdom Metazoa; phylum Arthropoda; class Insecta; order Odonata; family Petaluridae; genus Uropetala; species Uropetala carovei. The sequence continues at coordinate 344,237 of JAXCHB010000120.1, read as the reverse complement.
ATCTCGCATTACGAAACTCCGTCTAATAAGCGTTTTTTTTCTTCTCTCCCTGTTTATCAAAACAGCACGGCTCTTTCAAGAGAAGATTCATGAATGGTCCCTCAAGAGGAGGCGTTTCCCGTGACGCATTACTCTCAGAAACCCGCTCCGACCAATTCGACCACGGTTCCAGAAACCACAAAACCACAAAAACCCTTTCCTCACCCTACCCCTCCCCGTGGCAACCTCGGAAACAGGACTTCGTCATTCTTACCTTCCATGGCCCCTCGAGCTGTTCCTATTCTCAGTGGCCACACCCCCAAATCCCGCAAAAAGGCGCCATAACCTTATTAGCGTTAATATTACGTAGCTCAACATCCTAGAACGAAGGTCACCGCACAAGGAAAGTCTGGCAGCATGCGATCACCACAAGTTCTGCTAAAAGGACTCCTTTTCTTATAAAAGGTGGCCCACGCAGCCTTCTCAACTTAAGGAGCTTTCTCTAACCCTTGCGGTAAGCCTTCTTGGCCTGAGGTATCAGTCTTATCTCGAAGGGTTGTCGTAACGTTTCGCTAGAGCATCAAGGATTTTTCGGTGTCGTCTTTCGTCTTACGGTACAGTGGTCACAAAATATGATCGGCGACTCTTAAGTGGAATTTTAGGTTTTTTTCCTGGAGGGAGTTTTTGTGACCTGCTAACGCGAGCCTATACGATCTTTTTTTTTAGCTATTTCATATAACGTGATTACGTCACTATACGCGAAGCGTCGAAAACAACGTTTAAAACAAAAATGTTTAATATTCGATTCTCTTCGCTTTTATCTCTTTACGTAATTTTTCTAAAACCATTTCAATGAAACTCAACCAGAAAAGAAGGATAAAAAAAGTATCACTTGAACAGCAATCGTGAATTTCATTTATAATAAGAACGGGATATTTTTAACGGTCCGAAGGTTACACTGATAAATATTTGAATTTATTTATAACCTGAATTAAAAATTTATCATAAAAAATCGCCTGAAATAAAAGTAGCAGATCCCAAGGTTTGATTACAAAATAAAAATATTGCTGAGTCAACACGTAAACGGCAAGATTTCTTCTATCAGTTATTTATGAAATTAATATAATGCTCCATGAAATGCGGCATTCTATTATTGACACTTGATAGGAAAATGAAAATAAATTTTTCAAACGATTCCTATATTGAAAATTTGTCCATTTTCCAATCAAAGTGACAACTATTTTAACTTAAGGCAAAGGTTTTATAGGTTCCCGTAGAGAGGGAAAATTTTTATTCCACCTACAAAAACGAGACAGGCAAAGATGGAATGGAACAGATAATAAATAGTCGTATAAAAGTTGATCTCGCCGAGAGATTAGATTTTTATTTAGGTCCGTGTTAGCTCACCAAGCTGAGCAATATCGCGATGGAACCTTCGGGTCGACGAGATAAAAATTTGGTGCGAATGCCTTCGCGGACGTTTTCGTTTTACCTGCCGCTTTTGTTCGGTCGAGTTGCTCCGCAAAAGTACGGCGTCATCGATATCGGTTTACTTTTTTTTGCATTTGTGGACAAGTTTAATTCGTGAAATAATTGCACGGATCCAATCGCTGAATCCACCATCCACATAATTACATTAGACTGTATAATTATTATTCCTCGATATCTCAATTTAATTTGTCGGGAAAACGTTCAAAATAAAAATATCATCCGTATTGTTATGAATTTTTTCGTATGCAAATACATTCGAGCACATGGATAAATCTGTACCAGCATATAGGTATGCATGTGTTTAATGATGATTTCAAAAACGTCTGAGCCAACGACGAGCTTTTGGGATACCTACGCTTCATTTTTTACTCTCTCATATACGAAGTATATTGAGAAAGTATTGTTATTTTACTTTCTCCATGCGTAGCACAGGATTTTCATTAGAAATTCAAGATCTGAAAAGCCTTTGGCTGAAAATGTTCAACCGAAAGTGGTTTGTTATTGTCGCTTCTCCGTTTTTTTCCCAAAATATCTCCTTTAAAGCTCAGTATATATATATATATATATATATATATACAGGGCCGTGCCGATGGGTGAGGCGGGCGCCTCTCGAAGAGGGGCGCCAAAATTTGACAAAAATTAAAACCTACCAAAATAAATTGAAAAGGCCAGCGGCAAAATGTCTGGGCACGGCCCTGTATGTATGTGTGTGTATACACACACACACAGGCCGTTCCCGACTTACGACACTAATGCGTTCCTGATAACCGCATCGTAAGTCGAATATCAATTTCCCATTGACTTACATGTTACAAATTGAGTTACTTTCCAGGCCCTTGGAAAATATGTACCAAGCCGTATTTAGGCTATAAATTAATAGCTTACGAACCAATGAGTGTTATATATTGTATAATAAACATTTAAGACCTAAAACAATCAATAAATTAATACCTACAAGTAATGTTCCCTCTAACTTTTTAAAGTCCTGTGCGGCCGACCAAACTTCGTGAGCAGTTGTAAGCCGGTGCGCAAAAAAAATGTAAACCCAAAAGGTCCATTGACTTCCCTCTAGGTTTAATGTTATCTGCGATTTTTCATATGATATATTTTGACTTGTGCGCGGCACAACAGTGGCTGTGCGCGGAGGGAAAAATGGCGTGCGCGGCCGCGCACCCGCGCAGCTTAGAGGGAACATTGCGCTACAGTGCGGGCGAGTCGTATAGTCCAACTGAATATCGGGCGAATATACCCACAAGAAAGTAGACTGGGATGTCGAATATCGTATGTCGATTTCGAGGTATCAATTTATTAAAGTCGTAGGTCCGGGTTTATCATAAGTCGAAACATCGTAATTTGGAAACTGATTGTATTTCTCATACCAAAGTTGTAGAAAATTTTATTTGATAGGAGTTTTTAAAAACATTTTTCATAAAACCGATCGTTTAAGAAATATCTCGATTTTTCGTCTTAAATGACGTTAAACAGGTCGTTACGTGATACAATAGTTTCCGTTGCAATGATAAAATTTTCTAATTGCTAGTAGCGATGCGTACCCTGCCAAGGGTAGTTTTAATTGCGCATCGATGTTTTGTTATCCAATAAAAGATTGAAAATAATTTAATCACACTTCAAATCGAAAAAAAACATTAAGTAAAAAAAATTATCTTTTATTGGATAACAAAACATCGATGCGCAATTAATTACACTTGTGAATAGTTTTTAAACACTGAATAATTTTCACAGTGAAAATAATTTAATCACATTTCAAATTGAAATAAAAACATTAAGTAAAAAAATTCTGTGAAAATTATTCAGTGTTTAAAAACTATTCACAAGTGTAATTGCCGATAATTGTTTTTGATAGGACTGACGTCGAGAGGATTCATATTCATTACTCTGGAGGGAGAAAGTCTTGCGCTGGACAAATCACATTTTTTAAAATCAATTATTGTTTTTGAAATGACTTTGAAGACATTTTTTTAACAATCCTTTGAAATATACCTTGGTGCAGGGGTGGGCAAACTTTTCTGCATGGTAGGCCGCATCGGTGTTAGCAAATTCTTCATCGGGCCACATTGAAAGGTGCCAATGCTTAGGCGGGCCAGTTTCGAGTTTAAGTCGGCAATTATTTAGATTCTTGGGCATGATACATAAGTGAAAAACAAGCAAAAACGAGGATTTGGGACTAAATTTTCAAAATTAAAGGTTTTATTATCTTAATGTCACCAAAAGTAATATGAAATTGCGTTAAATTTTGCGTGTCACTTTTTCATCAAAGCTTCGCGGGTCGCATGAAATGCTCTGGGGCCCGCGGGCCGTACTTTGTCCACCCCTGCCTTAGTGCCACCATTTCGGAGAAAAAGAGGCGTTAATAACGGTTATGAGGAACTCGGGTGGAATCGTATTTGTGAAATAGAATCCCCGCACCATTTCCCGCTTACCTCCGCTTCACGCTCTAACCATAAAAGCCGCGGAATTCTCATTCTCGTCGTTTAAAACTTCATTATAACCCACACGGGTAGAAAAAAAAAAGACGCGTTCTACGAGCTGAGAAAGCGGAACTTCGCACCTGGGCGCGAATTAGCGCAATGCAGACGTTTCCTTGCTATAGAACTGTGTGCTGCGTTACTGACGCTCTTGGATCTAATGATTCCGATGACCGACGTCGAAAACAACAAGCCGAGGCACGCGATTGTAAACCGTGTTGCAAGACACTTCCGGGGATACGTGTGGTAAAGAAAAGGTTCAAACATAATTTTCATTGTGATGCAGATGCGTAGTTAAGCACTCGTTACGGAAGCATCACTGTGATGCATCAGTAAAAGGCGTGGTTGCATAAGAATTTGCTTATTCATCGATCGTGAGCTCATAGACAAAGTCACCGTCGTAAAATTGGTTCATATTGTTCATTACAGCAAGCTTAAAAATATCAACGTTAATGCTCTAAGCTTCAAATGACAATAGACTTAATGATTATTTCTATTTAAAACCTCTTGAAGAAGTTCCAGAAAAATTCGGTTTTCCGCAGGAAAATAGAAGTAATGTTTTGTAAAAATTATTTATTAGGCTAAAAAATAGTTTTATTTTCTATAGAAGGCTGTGAGTTGTAATTTTAAACGCATCAAAAGATCTTAGTCTCCCGGAAGGAAATAACAATGCTCATATTTTTTACTTACGTTACTGAAAATGGGAATAAATAATGAAGAATGTTTTAATTCGTGATTATTATGTTTTATCATTCCGGCAGGCATATTTTAAAACCTCAAGAATAAAATATAGCCAACAATATAATATATTTATAATTAAATGTTGTTTGCCTGCGAAACAGTTTTGCATAAGTTAAAAAAAACGAGCGTTTCGAAACTTTGCCCTTTGGACATAATCCTTCACTAGCAATTTCATGACAGCGTTTTGCATACGTGAAAGAGAAAATTCACCGTGAAATACGGGAGGTCGTGAACCCGTCTTTTAATCGAAAACAGCATCTGTCAACCTTGAATCACGCCGCTATATTGTACCATTCAAGCCCGACACCTACCCTCGCTGAGGGCATTAAGTAACAGCAGGAAAAAAAGAGGAACAGGAAATGAAAGAGAAGGAAAAAAAAACGAAAATCGAAACTCGACGCGCGCAATCGTTAAACAAGGGGAAGACGGGAATTTGTTTGACTCTCTGCGACGCGGTCCGTGAGAAGGACCTGTTCAGCGTATCTCAACATCTTCAATCTTGTCATCCCGTTCTGACGCGAGTCATCAAACGTGGGACGAACACACACGCACTCACTCACACACTCCACCACTCTTTTGAGAGGACTCGAAAAAATTGAAACATTTTCTCCCCGACATTTTTTGTCCAGTCACTCTTGAATGGGTTAGCCACCCGCCTACTGTTCCTCCCACAAGCTTTTTTAAAAAAATAACCACCTTGAAAACATTTTCCACGCGTCACTTCACGTCCCCGGTTCACTCCCCGAAAATTTTCTGTCCGACTGCTAAAGTGCCTCCCTTCAAGGTCTCTCTTGACCATTCGAACATCACCTGTCCTTAAAACGCCCCCGCAGAAAGATCCTGGGCTGGGCAACAACCTCTCTCACTCCTTCCACTTCGCAGAATTGCCTCCGGTCGCCCATTGGATGAGGAGGAGAACGTCCGGCACGTTCTACGTGCGTGAGGTCACGCTCTCCGAAAACACGATGGCATGTGCCTCTTCCTTTGAGAGGATGGGATTGAACCACCGCAGGTTCGAATCTCGTGTTACGTCTCGGGAATAAAAAAATGAGAGCCTTTGGTTCAACCTGTACCGAAAAAGGACGGGTCCATTTGTGTCACTAGAAATCGGGAAATTTCTTAAATATAATAAGGCCCGACGGATTGGATTTCGAACATTTTTCTTTTGGAAACACGCAAGCTCCGATTATACCTGTTTTTTTTTGGAAGTCAAATATTTATGGCATCCGTGTATATTCCGAGCGTTGTAATAAGGTGCCTATTGCAATTTTTACTGCGGCGGAAACCATAGCTACGTTCCCGATAAAATTATTAACTAAAGCATTTCATTGCATAAATATGGAAATATGAATTTTTAGAACATTTTTCGTGTCAGCGTTATAATAGAGGTATCAGTATGGATTGAGAACTCGCGAACAAAACGAAAACATTGATCTAATTACTTTAACATATGGCAATATACAGGACTTATAGTCGGTTCACCAGCTAAAGTCTCTTGGCCTACTTAGAGCAAGTAGCCAATCACGAACGTTTCCCCTTCCATCGCCCCTCTCAACTTTCTTGCGGGAGAGCAGATACCGGTGCGCGTTGCCAGCTCTTGCGGATTTTCGCCTTCAGCTGATATACTACGCAATTTCTCATGGCAACGCATCCCGATGTGATCTCTTCGAGAGCAGGAGTGAGACTGGGTTCCTCCCCACTACCTTCCCAAACAAACCGTCTCATATTGGATGCTGCTAACTGGCGTACGTCTTCAAGGCCAAGACGACTATAGTTTTGAAATATTGAAAAGCCATCACATAATATTTCCATTCTAAAATGCTCTAAGGAACTTTTTTCAAAACATCCTTTCACTAAAATAAAATAACTTGCCGCCATACATTTTTAATATTGCTTTTTGCGTGACATAAAAAACAAACATTCGAAACTACAATCCGGAACATTTAGTGGCGTAGTTAAACTTGAATAAAAGAAGAGCGCGAAGGACCGAAAGTGAAATATCTAAATTCGGCATGTGAACATCTAAAATATTCAAACCGAACCTGCCTCCTTCAATTTTCCCCGAATACATCGAGCCGATCGGTGTTAATGCATAACTACTAGTTTTAATGTTTATTTAAACTCTCAGCGTGACATGGTCCGATCTTTCAATGGCTTCATGTGAGGAATGAAACCTTGATAACAAAAACACACCAGGGAGCCATTCGGATTTCCGAGAATTCAGCTAATTCATTCCTTTCTCTTCATCTCTCTCCCAATCTCTTTAGAAAACTCTCAAGAAAACGAGAAAGGAAAACGTTCTTCAGCATCCCGTTATTTGCGATTACCTTCTTCAATTGTCCGTTTCTGAACGAGAGTTGGAGATCCTGATGAAACCATCAACATTGATTAAATTGTATTCATATTTGGATTGACGCGCTCGGGCTGACAATGGCGCTTGATTTGGCGCGGTGCTAAACTGGATATAAATTGCTCACCCGATAAAAAGTATGATTTTTTTTTCAGAAAAGCAAAATTTTTTTTCCGTTCACACACATATATGTTTTTGTTTCATACTCCTAACCGGTAGCTGCCTTTTAGAAAAACCGCGTGTGTTTCGCTTACAGACGGGCATTACGGACGCTCTTTACGGCCCACTCACGGTCGCGCGGTGACCGCTAAAGTAACGAATTCTCACGCGTTACCGCAGGCACGTTCGTGGCTCAACCAGAAGTGGTTGTGGACCCATTTCGTAACGAGCGCTTCGAATTATTTTTAGAAAAATTTTCGGGCCGAATTCGGCACGTCCGTATCCGTGGACTTTTAAAATTATAAATCCACCAATAATACGCTTATGCGTGCTATTCCTCGATATCAAAATTCAAACAAAAATCTGCCTCGAATGATTTAAGCTTGAACGGGGCAACTAAGAATGTAACTTACGTCAACCGTTTTTTAGTTATAAAGAAAATATAATTAATGTTTTCAAGAATAAACTTTAAGCTGGCGCATTATAAAGAGAACAATTTTAATGCTTAAGATTACGAATATAAATGATTTAAACTGCGAATTATAACTCGCGACCCATCAGTGAATTCATTTTGAAAGCCCAGAGGGCCCCCATTACTAAAATATTTCCGCTTAGGGGGCCCATCAGCGATTCTTGCCTAGAGGCCCGGTACCTCTGGCTACGCTACTGTCCACCATGTACTTCGAATATGTATTTAATCAATATTTCCCAATATTTATGGGATTATTTAAATAAATCTTTTTTAAATAATTTCACAGCAACGTGATTTCCAAACAATAAAGACCTTGTCTCTATTTAAATTTCCTTACAAAACGTCACGTGTTTCGCTCTGTAACGTAAGAGTATGTATTCGAATAAATGAAGAAACACAATCGATGCGAGCAGTCGCAAAACTGTTCGAATTGAATCCCGTTTAAGCCGAAAGGAGAACTTTATCTTCTATTTAGGGTATGAATCTACAGATAAAGCGAGCTGCCAAAAGCCCATTAGTACGTTACGCTGTGAGAAAGCTAAACGGCAGAACTTTACTGCGGAAGGTTTGATACTACACTACAATGACGTATCATCATCGCGTAGAGCCAGTCAGGAGAGAGAGACTCAAACAGATGGGAACAACTTTAGATGGAATGCAAAGAATACGCAGCATAATATTTATCCGAACGTTTTACCAAATGATATCCACACTAACTATTCAATTCAGTAGGTAATTATAACATTCCATTTGCTGGAAAGCTAATTATGTTACTCGTTCGCATATTTAGATAACAAGTAATTCCCATGATCTATTCGTTTTATAAATTCGCAGATTTTGAATTTTACATTGCTAGCTGAAAATTCATTTTATTTAAGATGTTTCCAGACCAGAAGAGCAAGATTGAGCCATTCCTCTATATATATAGGACACGATTACAAGTACCTCTTTCAATAGTACAAACAAAATTCACACATTTTACAAGACTTTAATTTTATATACGACCCTATAAATTTCCGACAGAAGTGTTACACGAGGTTCGAAATGGTTGTCGTGATGGATTGCAACAATCTTTCTATCGCAGGGTTTCTATGCTGCGGCGTCCAAAATGACGACCCTTTCGCAATTATGGTTAACCAAAATAGCGCGCCAATTGCTAAGAGCGAATACGACCTTCGGTGCTTCCTCCGGCAGACGTGCCTGAAACGAGAGGCGCGTAACAGAGCGAGGATGCTCCATTTATCTCGATAGGGTGGCTGAGAATCACTGCTGCACAAAGCGATCGCAGCGATAACACAGGCTATCCTTTTTAAACACACACTTCGTCTTTTTAAAAAAAATCCAAGGTTAATGACCCATTCGCGGTCACGCCGTAGTAAAAGCATCTTCGTGACTGATAAGTTAGCATCTCGCATGTAACGCTCAGTTTGCCGCATATTCACACAGAACAGCAAAAAAAAGTCCGGTAAATCACAATTTAAAAACAAGCGCCGTTTAAATTTTTGTTTATCACAGTTAGGGAAATATTACTAATTTCTTTTTATTTTAAATAATTATTTGGTGGTGATAAAAAAAAATATGTTAAACACATTTCCCAGGGAAAGTAGTTTTTTTATTTGGAATAACGCAGCAATTTGCGTAGTTTTTAAAAATATATTCAACTGAATTAAAGTAATTTAGCATATGCCCTTACCCAAATCATCGCGTATTATTATTCCCAAGAATGACAAATAAAAGGCAAATAATATTGCAGCCAAATTCAATTATGTGGCATACACTTGTAAAACACCTCTTAAATCATAGGAACTGTGCCTTCTCATCGTACCGAGGCTAAAATTGTAAAGAAGGGGATGTTTAATATTTTAATGACAATTAATATTACGAATATATGATACCGATAAAATATTCGGGACGGAATTTCGTTCGTCCTTCAATTTTATTGAACTTAGCTCCAACGCCATCTGTTACATTCAACTTTATTTTGTAAAATTATGACGCATATTTGTGTTTCGACGTGTTTTTTTTACAGCTGAAGCGGATGTTTGGCAATGCTAACACGCGGGACCATAATGAAAACTGCGGTTCCTCGAAAGCTCAAAAGTTGCCTACGACTGAGGCGTATTTCTAAACCTCAAACAAAAAAGAACACAATCTAAGCGTTCAGATGGCCCGACCACAAAGTTCCGCATTACTGGTCCAGCAGTAGAGGGAATTTTTTTTGCGGTTGCCCGCAAACTCAGCCGTAAATAATAACAGGGGAAATTTTTTCACCCACCTGCAAACGAAAAATTTGGATTAGAATATGGGACGTGGACATGTGTTCTTCCGCGGTTCCGCCTCGTGTTTGCCGAAGCGATGCACAAATGTGACGAAAAAATAACGCAATTATTTAAGGGAGCAATAATATCTCTTATGCATTCTTTTACTGGCCATAGCGTGATACGGAAGCACTAAAATAAGAATACGAATGTATACAGCCGCTCTACAAATATTACTCGAATTTTTCATGATTCCATGCACGGTTTCGACACTGCTAGAATAGGTGATGGAGTTTTGTCTCATAACATCCATTCATACAATTTCCTAAATGATTCCCGAACCCTTTTATATGGCAATCATTAGATATAAATGTATTTAAAATAAAGCTAACTAATTTACTAAAACGATGATACTTAGATTCCGTTCACGCGAGAGATATAAATTGGAAAAATTTCAATTTTGAAATATTTCAAATGAAATGAGGATCCTAATGACTGCGCTCTCGGTAAGATTCGACCCTACGAATCTATTTTCAAGGTGTAAATGTCCCATAGATCAATGGAAGCGTATAACTTGTAATAAGGAATCGAATCAAAGGTCACATTTTCATTCGTCTTCTAACGTTTATTTTTAAGTATCTATTTAATCACTGTATTTCGTGTGTAAAAATGATTGAAGCGGACAAAAACAGTATCTTAAGCACACATTTGCTACATTTACGAGGAAGTTTAAGGTACGAAATAAACAAGAGGAATAAAGGTAATTTTTAAATGATGGTCATCATAATAACATAATGTACACTCAAAATCAGAGTTCTCAAACACAAAGCGCGCGGTTCACATGATAATGGGTCAATAGACTCCTGGGCGGCATTCTGTGTTAAGAACATTCATATGCACCCCCTAATTCTATGAGTTTTTAAAAATGGGATTAAAAGATAAACTGCGGACATTCCGGAATCATTGATTTATCACATTTCTATCATTTATTGATAAATAAAAAATATTTTATAAGAGATACAGTGAGTTTGGGCTGCATCACAGCATAAAGTATCCTAATGTGAGGGTCGCGTTTTCGAACTCCTGCTCAAGATCTAAATAAGCTCATCCGCCATTAACATTTACTTGAGTGCAGCGATTTAGAAGGCTCAACTTTACAAAAAAATGTAAGCGACAATCTTGAACGACATTGATAAACCCGCTTTTTGGAATTTAAACGCTAGAAAATAAAATACAGCTCTACTTTGGAGACGGTTAATGCAAAGAAATGTCAGTTATCCATAATGATATACACAGCCAAATCGGGTTAATTTCATCTAGATTAAGATGCAGAGCAACGCTTTCGCATAAGACATGACTGGTTATTGAGTACTTTTCATTTTTTTTTTCATTTTTAGTGCTCTTGAAGGTAGGTTGGAACGGTTTAAAAAAACTGGTCCGGAAGCTGAATGGAGCAGTAAGATCGAGTTTTTTATGTCATGCTCCAGCGAAAAACCAGTTCCGATAAATTATGTCTGATGCAGCTAATGGCGCATCGCCAATTTATTCAATTACCGCAAAACACGTGCCTGTAAAAGTACCAATCGCTATCCAGAGGAAATGGAATAATTACTCTCTTCTCAACTTTGACAGGTGTGTAAGGGCATTACGCGTCTAGCGTAGCATATTTTAAGGGAACAAACGCCGAAGTTAGCGTTCGATCTAACTTTTTGAAAATTGATTTTTGTCGTTATCCGATTAATATAATTGTGAATTAGAAAAAGAAACTATTTTTTTTAATCCGACGAGGCAATATTCAGTACGATGACATAGTACCGGCACTAATTCTTGCCGTTGTTTCAAAAACGGACGTCAGAAATTTAAATACTGGTTCTAATATAAGCACAAAAAGAACGAGGAGAGTTTTTTGGTCCGAATTGAGACCTGGATTACATATCTTGAGTTCCCAAAGTATTTCGAATTCTAAAAAAATCTGATGTGGCCAACACATTACTTTCTCCATATTTGGGGTATAGATATTTAAATTATTATGAATAGCATTATAAGGCAAAATTATTATTTCGTATCGTAAAAGAATACAATCGTCTTTATTGCCGTAAATTATATTTTGAATATGTTTACAGAATTCACCGCTACATGGTGGTGGCGCTGTATACTTTAAATTAAGAAAAAGAAAAATATTTCCGAAATGGATGGTTTTACGAAAATTTGTTTCAAACAAAACTTGGAAGAAATATTATTCTCTACAACTTTGGTCCTCACAAAGATTACCAATAACGACGTTTTATAAGGAGATATTTGGCGGAAACCGAAAAAACCGATTATTTATAAATAATTCCTAAACAATAACTGCTTTGGAAAATTGTATCAAATAATAGTTGTAGGAAATTACATTCTATATAACATTTGTATCGAATTGTATATATAATAATGATGTTTTAACGGAGATATTTCGTCAAAACCGAATCGGGTTTCGAATAAACCTCGACTTCCGGTTAACCGATATTGTTCAAAAACTAATCAGCTCTTCATGCTCATGCCAGTGTTATATATGAAATTTGTTAATGATATGGTAAGTACTTTTTGGGTTAGAGCGCCCACAATCACATACACACATGCAGACACACATACATCATTCCGAAAATATTCTAAACGTGTTCTAGGGATCAAAATGTCTAATAAACTATCGGTTTTTCGAAAAATGCCTATCACATACACACAGACAACATCGAGAAAATAGTCAAAACGTTTTCTAGGGACCTCAAAAAGTGTATTTCCGTTGAAATCTTGAAGTCGATTTTTTTCATGAATACAATACTTTCTCTATGGAGAAAGTAAAAATACCAAAAATTGAAAACAAATACAGTCTTATCTTAGATATCCCCACTAGCCATAACAAGAGATTCCTATGGTGTTGTCTACAAGCAACTTCGTTTTCCGATGATAGTGGAATTTTTAAATGGTTTTTTTCTAGTACGGAAATTAAAATAAAACTCCTCAAAACTTTCGCCGGTCAAACGTTTACATTAGTAAATGCCACTTACGCAAAACACGAATGCAATGACATGCAATCCATGAATTTTCGAAGCAATCAGTCTTTGTTACTTTTCTTCGAAAGGCAAATCACTGTGTTTTTGTGAGTCAGTAAAAGCTGCAATGCAATACATTACCCGACATTTGAATGAAAAACTACTTTAAAATGCATACCAGACCGTAAGTATGGAGTATTAACTCTCGACACTGATATCACAATTTTAAGTAGGAATAATGCGCTCCGGAAACTTAATGGGACCGCAGCCAATAAATTCCTATCTTAAAAGAAGGAAGGCGGAGAGTTCGTTAGACAGCGGAGGTCACGAAAGGCGCTTCTAAGAGGGCATTCATGTTACTAGGATGTTTATCATCTAGATTAAATTCAGCATAGAGCGTTCTTTCGATGACAATTCCGCTGAAAATGAAAATATAGCGTTAACTCCCTATGGTAATCATGACAAACGACAAATTGAAAGACTCTATTTCATTACCACTCTTGAAATTCCCCTTGTATGAGTAATATACAAATAATTCTGTTAAAAAAACTTAAGCCTTCTTTCATTCTTTTGCAGTAAAATAAATTTTTCTTTAATGTCCCACAGTAGAGAACTTTGAATCAGGCTTTTAGCAATGGCAGAGGGCTTCGACAGTACTTTTGTAATAAATCCTTTAAGTTTCACTTTAGTTTGATAGTAAAGTCCTAGAGCCAAGTTAAATCCGACACAATACCATCAAAAATAGGAGAGTAATTAGAGTTCTGTTGAATCTAGCTCTGACCTAAAGTGGAGGGAAAGATGTTGCCAAACTGTGCACACTGTCACAACTACCAAGTATATAAAAGGCAGGGACACTTGTATTCCATGATGTGGCAACGCTGATGCTCAGTGATTGGCTGGAGCCTCATTCCAGGGGCTTAGGACAGTTCGGCACGACCCGACCGGTTCGGCGACGGGACCATTCGGCGATGGGACTATTCGGCGACAGCCGTGTTCGGCACGGCACGGTTCCAATATATTTTTTGGAGAGAATGGCGTCATGATAATATTAATATTAAAACAGTTATCTTAACGTGAATTCACCGATTCTATAAAAATGAATATATTTAAACAAAAATAGATTTAAATAAACTTTCGTGAGAAAAAGCACACGATAAAAATTATACGATGAAAAATCACCGGATGATATGCACAATTTATTATATTAATGTTAATTTAATACAAATGTTACTGTTAAGTTAAATTAGCTGACGTGATTTCATCGAACCAATATATACGGTTTAAATAAAAATTATTATATTTTTAAAGAATTGCTTTCAAATTTACTTTCGTGAGAAAACGTACAAAATATACTACTACATATTAAGCTAACGGGATGTAGAACAAAATGTTCCTGCAAACCAGAGAGAGAGTGGATTTCGTATGAGTGTGCCACAATTTTTCATCATGCTCGAAAGAAAAGTAAAACATAACAAGCTACTACTATATCCTTTTGATTAGAAGCAATATAAAATAACGTGAGAAAGTAAGGAAACTATTAAATATGTTTCACGATGTTACGGCTTCTCTAATTCAAATGAAAAAAGGTTTAAGTGGGTAAATGTATACAAATACGTATTATATTTTATTATGGCGGATTCATGATCATATATTTTAAAGTAATCTTGCATGATAACGGACAAAAGAAATGTAATGGACGGGTATTTCCAAAGCTATGGAAGCTATAAGAAGCTGTTACTAAACTTATTTTTAAAGTTTAAGTTCCTATTTTTTATTGTTGATTTGGTAAATGGAATTTCGAAATTATTAGGGTCTAAATAAGATATCGAGGAAAATCGGAAAAATATTTACTAGGTATCAACTTCTAAAACATTATGCAATTATATTTGTTTTCATTGTAAAATTATTCGGCTATACTGGGAATTAGTTAATTCAGTGTGAAAAAGTCAGTGTAAGTAAATATGATTGAAAATCGTATATAGTATCGTATTCACTTGCAAAATGAAGCAATGAAATTGTGTCTTCTGCTTTAACTTTAGTTCTGATATTAATGATTAAAGAAATCTTAAGATAAACTACTGAGATTGTAACTGGTGATTAAAGTTAAAGTTTATTGCTGGTATTTACATAATGCTCATCATAATAGTACGCTTTTCTACAAGAATGTCTGCACCTTGATTTACTGAAGAAGATTTACTTAAGAGACATAAGTGAAATATATTATACTTCATGTAAAACGGTTGGAAAAAACCTCTTTTGAAAATATGGAGATAGGGTAGTGAGTGGAGAATTTTAGTTAGCTTAGTTGTAGCTATTCTTCTGAGTTGTAACTGTTGTTTTAAATTTTTTCATTTGTATACTAATAATATTACAATAATACATGCCCAAAAGCTCACTTAGGTACTGGTCGGTTATCCCCCCGCAAAGGGTACTATCTTGTTTTGGCCCCGCAAATATTTCTCATTGTAAATATTTATTGTTGAGAGGCTCATGGGATCGCTATGTAATATTTTTACCCTAAAGCTTGCTAACCCATGACTGATGGGCCTGTCGCGACATTTACAAACCCGATCACCGGACAACGGGGAGGGATAGTTTGGTTCCAGCCGAGGCGAAGGGCGCGGCAGCGCCCAGAGACGACTACCCATTAAAACAAAGCGAGCCGAAGGCTCGTCAATATATCCTTTCAATGTTACATCCTCTTGACTGTTACGACGAAAATGGAACCAATGTAAATAAATATAAATGATGAGGGATATATTAGGATTTTTTTTAATTGATGAAACTGCTAATCAAACAATTCATTCTTTAACAATATAATCATTTTTATTTAAACCGTATATATTGGTTCGATGAAATTAAGTCAGCTAATTTAATTTAACAGTAACATTTGTATTAAATTAACATTAATATAATAAATTGTGCAAATCATTGTGCATATCATCCGGTGATTTTTCATCGTATAATTTTTATCGTGTGCTTTTTCTCACGAAATCTATTTTTGTTTAAATACAGTCATTTTTATAGAAATGGTGAATTCACGTTAAGATAACTGTTTTAATATTAATACTATCATGACGCCATTCTCTCCAAAAAATATATTGGAACCGTGCCGTGCCGAACACGGCTGTCGCCGAATAGTCCCATCGCCGAATGGTCCCGTCGCCGAACCGGTCGTGCCGAACTGTCCCATTCCGTCATTCCAGTGCTCGCTCACTCTAATTTTCTCTTGGCAATCATTGTTCAAGTTAAGCCTCCTTTTACTATAATACTGCCAATGTTGCGCTATGGAATTAACACACTTTGTTACTCTTACTCAGTCTCCAAAATATTTTTTGCAGTTTACTGCTCGTTTCAACATATTCTACATTTACCATGTTCTGTTTTCACACTTTAGAAAAATAAACGTGTAATCCTAACGAGTGCAAAAAGGATAAAATTTCATCCTAATTTTGAAGTGGGTAGTGTTAAGTGAAACGCAAATTTACCTCAGTAAAGTGGCGGTTAAAATGTGAGCGAGAGTATGCCGCTACCCCTGTCATCGCTGTGGCGACCGTAAATCGGCGTCACTGCAAACTAAAAATTTCCCACTACTAAAACAAACTGTTATTTATTTGTTTTTTCAACCCATATTTTTGAGTCGCGTGGTTTAATTGTAACTAAGGGTATATAAGAAGGTTGCATAGTAATATTTAAAAAGTTCCCATCAGCAAGAAAGGTGAAGTTATGTCTCCGCATAGGGTTAAATTAAGTACTTCTTCGCTCAAGCTCGAGTACAGAAAGGTAATAATAATCAATCGTTGAATAGCAATTACAGTTACCCGTGTCCTGCGCTCAGATAAAACGCAGGATTCTCATCATGTTCCCAAAAAGCAAAATGCCCCATTAACTTTGTTTTATTAATACCGGCAGAATAGAACGTGAAATTATCGTATTAGTTTCCTCTCGACGGCCACGAAAAAAAAGCAATTTACGCTCGAGTCAAAAGATGAATTAATCTGACCCTATCAAAAAACGTATATTGTATTCTTTTCGAATCAAAGGCAACGGGGGGAAAATGTCCTAATCCTCTACCTTTGTCGGTTTTTTTTATTTCCGCGCATTTTTCACTTTAACAAATCCCCAACAAAGAACAATACAGACCCTGGATGCCGCCCTCGTACACACACATCAAAAGCTTTCAAAACTCTCTCTCTCTCTCCCACGCGCTCTTCTCTTCTACCCCTTCTTATAAAAAAACTTGCCCTTTTCCTCCCTTTTCGGGTCGGCGGACAAATCACTCCTCTCGTACCCACATACGCCACCCATCAAAACCACATGCAGTCTCACACGCTCTCGAAACTGCCCGGACACACGTCAGACCCACCTATCCGCCAATCCGTGAAACTCTCGCCACCTCTCCTCCCCTCCCCTCCCCCCCCAAACCAAAAGCCACACGGGCTGTTGACCATCCTTCAAGTCCTTGCGAGATAAACGGACAAGAGTGAGGATAGGAGAAGGGAAAGGATAAGGAGAAGGAAATGGAGGAAGGGAGTGCGAAGAGAGGCCCCTCCCCCACTAATTCCCCAATTAAGGGGAAACTCGACACCCTGAATTTGCAAGTGCCGTACTTAAGTTCTTCCCTTCGAGTCCCTCTGTCGGAATTCCAAACATCTAAAAAAACCCCATCTCCACTTAGAGAAACCTCCTCAAGCCAACAGTTTACCTTTAAGCGAACAGGACGAAAAGGCTTTGGAGGGAAAAATGGGGAGGAGGAAAGGAGGGAAATAAACGGGGAACCTAAAGCGAGTTGAGAGGGAAGGGGACGGACCTTTTTGCCCCAATGCAAACTGCTTAAAAGGTCCCTACTAACTCTTTATTCCCCCCCTCAGTTCGTCCTCGACGGTGATCGTTTCCCATTGGCAGGAAAAAATACATTCAAGGGAGAGAGAGAGAGACTCCAGAACGGAAGCGAGTTTAAAAAATAAATAAATAAAATTCTTTTAATAACAATTGAAAGTTAACGAGAGAGGAAAATAACGAGGGAGGATGTCCTAATTTTATTTTTAATAGTTCTCCTTGCATTGAGGATTCGGTAAACTCCCCCCATCAATGGATAGAGAGACAGTGAAGGGACCGGAGACGGCAGAATTTCATGGAAGCCTATCCTCATTAGTGGGTCTGTTATTTTCGGACTCGTCTGCAAAAAAAAGAAGAATCTAGAGACGGGAAGAGAAATAAGGACGGATAGGAACGGACATATGTGGATAGGATTTCTCGCATGGTCACCCTAGAGATGAGGTCAGTGCGAAAAGATATATGACCTCGATTTCGGCGAACTCTGCGGGAAATTTAAAAAAATATATCCTCGAGTTTTTTTTTTTATCGCGGTTTTTGAGACAAACGCTGGCAGCGCATTCCGGATAAATACGATCCCCGGGTGATAAGGGTTAAAAATGAAAGGGCCACAGAGCATATTTTCCATTCCTGCTGCTAAAGCAAACACTCGGATGGAGCCGCGCCTTCTCGCGGTACGAAATCATTAATATCGCCAGAGGGTTCAAGACGCGTCGACGGTTCTGGAGGTTCTGTTTTTTTTTCGCTCATTTTATTCGAGAGGCCGATCGCATTACTCTTTTAGTCTATCATCTGGTTTTTCATTTTGCGTCTCTCATCGTGCACTTCGTCATTAAAACACGTGCTGACAAACTTCCTTTTGAAGGAGCGAGAATTAACGAACGCTTGTTTTTTTTCGTCGATTTTTAAAGGTTCAGTTTATGAACTGGATATTACATTTATGTGTGTTTCGAGGAGTTTATTTTTCTCGCGATGCTACGGGATGGTGTTTAAAGCTGATAATATATTCCAGCGTTCACAGCCGGGACAAAATATTTTTGCGCTCCAAGCAAGGTTTGATATTTACACGTCTCAATTTTACCTCTCGTATCAGTAGGTTATTAACAATTTAGCAGTAAAATAAAGTATATTTTATAATATAAAACGTTACACTTAACTATCCAAATTTTCAATAGAGGTGCCCTCCAGAACAGGGCCATAAAATCGCCCGGTCTTCGTTCTCACGTATTACACGGTATGGAAACCTTAAAAGTTCAAGTCGGACTTAAATAGGAAAGCAGAAGACACCAGAAAAATATTCTGAAATGGATAGGAAAAGCGACGTTTTTTCTGCAGAAGAAACGAAGATAAGATGACGAGGATGGGGTAGTACTCCCGCAATAAGCCTGTTTGCAAATTGCGTACAGCGCACAAGAGATGTTTTCTAAGTGCAAAAGCAGTCGGTAATGAAATAATGTCTGCATTAAATGGTGGCATTAGGTAATTTAATTTATTGCATATTTTTATAATTTAATGATACCCTAAAGAATTTATGATTAGTTTCGTTACTTCTAAAATTTATTTCAATTTCCTGAGATTTAACCACTTTGTCGTACCTTCCCAATGACTGTTCCCATCTTAGTAAAATTTGCTGATATAAATTAACAATATTGGAAAACTAATCATCTTTATGCACTTTGATAAATTTACCACAGATAGAATAAACGGCATTTATATTACAATAAGCACTCCACTTGCACTGTAATTTCCTCCGGCAGAAAGTTCATAGCCTAACTCGTCACCTGGCAACTGCAGTTAAACCCAAGTTATACAACTATAACACTATGGATGAGAACGCTTAATTGCCGTTACTTAGCAATTAAAGTAAGTTTGAAAAGTTTAAATTAAATCAACCACCGAAGATTAAAACTTTTTCAATTTTTTTTGTTGAATAGTAGATTCATACTTAAACTTTCCAACATTCGAGAACATGTTCGACATGACGTCGAGACGAGCATGGCGCTGTCAAGCACCCTATCGGAGGTAGAGCGATAATACATCTCCATTGAAATGTTTGTGTAAGCATTATCCTTCCTTTTTTCTCTGATTCCGAATAAAAGATACGACGTATCACTGCCTACCATCGATAAAAATGCCGTTACACGATCCATGGAAAAAAAGCATCCTCAAAAATCCTCCGTATGAAATGTTCTCTTATGGGAACCATATCTCTGTGGCGGCGTGCAAGGGATTCAGGAAAGAAACTAACTCGAAAACGCATTCACTCTTTCTTCTATTTTATTTTTAAAGCTCTCAGTCGATGCGAACCAAATCTTTTGTAACGAGTTTCCCCGCATATGTTTTGCTTTTATTATGCATATGAAACGAAACGGATCTTCCTTCACGACAAAAAAAACAGACTTTCGTTTCGCTTTCCGCAACTCATCCGTCGGATATAAATTGATTCCGTAGATAAATTCCGAGAATAAATCGATGAATTCCGTTCCAAACATTTTTGTCGAGCCCTCAAGAACTTCGACGGTCGAGTGACACAAATATTTTATGGAGTATCTTCACGTTTTCGTTGTGAAAAGAATAGCGGGACGGGAGGCATTGGGGAGGAAAAATAATTTTATTAGAAATAGAGTTCACTTTTTTAAAAATGAGATAGACTTGGCTACAACATCACTTTTGAAATAAATTACGTCTCGGATATACTGGTATGTAGTTGCTCTGTCATTTCTACTTATCACAACGAGTAAAATACGTCAAAAACATATGTATGTATGCGGATCTAAGTTAATTAATGTTATTTACAACTTTATCTGGGTAATTATCAGATATTTAGAATTCCCGCAAACTTTCTTTTGGCTTTGGGCGTGTCAAAACAACAGTAAAACTACAGCAGGTTCCATAATGTTTTTCGCAATGGCTTTGCTTCCCTCGTCGAGCAATGGACGAAATCTTATATAATTACGCATCATTTATGCCTTCTTATAATATAAAGAAATTTCACGCTCAATACGAAGCGAATACAATGCGAAATTATTTATTAACTGTATTTAAAAAGAGAGGTATACGCTTAAGTATGGGAAAAGGAAATTTTAAACGAATCAATGGGAATAAAAGTAATCCAGCGCCATAATTCTCCAAAGTCAACAGTTATATAACCAACACTTTCAATAATAAATGTCTCGTGATAATTTTGTATTTATTTCCCAGGTACAAATATGTACCATAAAAACATTCTTTGTGCAAACTTAATGAGTGAACTCGTGAGAGTTATTTTCTGATAGATTCGGCAAAATATAAGAACTATCCAGCTCGCGAACAAGAGATTGCTGACCTCTGATCTATGGAAAAGGCATATTAACAATTCGAGGGAAATTTATTCAGCTGTGAACATAAGATAAGAAAACAACCAGCATAAACAAACGGACGACTCAACTGACTTACTAAGCAGATTTGGTTATCATAAGCAATACAAAGTCTCTCTGACTGTATGATGCTCGTTAAAATCCCCTGAAGCGTTCGATGTGCGTTCCCCACTAAAAAAAAAGAAAAGTCCATTTTCTTTCCCCTGGGGTCAAAAAATATCTGTTTAGACGAAAACTAAAAAGTTTGCATGAAAAATGACGCTCCATCATCGCATACAAACAGAAGCATTAAAACGCCATTATCAAGTCTTTTTGTGCTTGACTTCGGCTTCCTGCTGCGTCAGCTCGCAATAGGGAAAGCGACGAAAGCGATGACCCAAGGGCAAAGTAATTGAATTCGACCGCCACACGCAGACGTTTCTAAAAAAAACACCCGGTCAGGGACCCAAAAATTATTGGCTGATGAGCTATACGAGCTTAAATACTCCCACGCGATCGCAACCCACGCGGTGTGGCAGATGCTAGGGCACGAACGCACAACGTTTAAATGCGAAAGCGGAGTAATCTCGCATTTGTCCTTAAGGATTAAACGACCTTTGAAACTCTTCCTGGAGAAGCTTATCAAAGAGGACGGGAGTGGGAGAGAGGGAGAGGAGATGCTAACCTTTCCAGCAATGCTCGACGAAACAACAAAAAATAAAAAAACGAAACAATTTCGACTCACGGATTATGATGGCAGGAGAGAGAAAGGAGGAAGTATCTCGACTCCTACAAAGAGACCTTAGTTTCTCACACGAGTTTTCGAGGTGTAAAAGACAAGATCTTCGTCAGAGGTAGGAGTAGGAAAGTGGGAGAGAAGTGTGCGAGGGAAATGAAGAGAATGGTAGGAGGCGGGAGAGAGGAGGGAGGGAGAAGGAAGGAAGGGAGGGAGGAGGGAGGGAGGGAGGGAGAAGGAAGGAAGGAAGGGAGGGAGAAGGAAGGAAGGGAGGGAGGAGGGAGGGAGGAGGGAGGGAGGAGAATAAGGGAGGGAGCAGGGAGAGGGGAGTAAGTGAGGAGAAAGAGGAATGAATGAGGAAGGGGCGAAGGAGGGAGGCAGGAGTGGAGGAATACGGAGAGAGTGAAGGAGGGAGAGATGAGTGAGTGAGGAGAGAGGAATAAAGGAAGGAGAGACGGATGACAGTGGGAACAGGTAGAGAAAGGAAGAAGATAGAAATGAGGACTGGAGAAAGTAGAAAGGAGATAGGAAGAAGTGATGATTGTGAGAGAGAGAGGAAGGAGAAAGGAGGGAGGGAGGGAGGGAGGTAGGGTTGGTGGGGAGGGGGGAGGGGCGATCAAGTTGTCCCTACACGACAGAAAGGCTGAGTACCCAGAAAAGCACCTAGCTGCCGCTGCGGTGTCTTCCGGCCGCCTCCACCCACGGCCCCACAGTACACGGGGCTGAGTGTTGCGCGGGAGAGCGAGCGACCACTTTCCGTGCTGCGTAAGCCGATTACCAGGGAAGCAAACCCTTTTCCACGCACGTCCTCACCAGCTCCCTCTTTCTACCTCTTTCCCCACCCCCTCTTCCCATTTAAAACCACCGCTTCTCCACTTTCCCCCTCATCCTCTTTGAAAACCTTTAACCTCCTCCTCTTGTTCCACCCCCGCAACCCACGGGAATATCCCTCCTATATCAGCCCGCCCCTTATATACTGTACGAGGGCCTACCTCTCCGTCTCACCTCCACGCTAAAAGCTTACCTCGCCGCAACCTGCTCGGGCTGCGTGTAAGAAGGCTAGTCGACCCTTCTCCCTAACGCCTCTTACCCCTTCACTTCAACCGATGGATTAGTTTTAAAGAAGCTATCGCATTGCAGGTTTGTTGAGAGGTACTCTCTTTTAAGGATTTAGCTTACATTCTCCGTATAAGGTTAAGATTCATCCTTCTGGGACTCTCGACGGAAGGGCTCCAAAGATTTTTCGGGCGAACTTTTGGTTCGAGGACGCTGTGCAAGAACTTGTGACGTTTAAAAGGATTTTGTAATTAACGCCGGGTCAATTACCTGAGAGTGATAATTACAGCTCCGCTTATAAGGTACGTTACAGGTTAAGCAGGTGTTTCCCAAGAGTCGTACACCAGGAACAGGGGTGAGCCACCAGACATTAACAAGTGTGCCGCGGAATTTTGGGAAAGTCACGCGTTTTCAGAACAGTCGAGGAGGGACGACCGAACTTTAACCCTTTCAGATCTGAATTATATTTTTCACTGGCTGTTATCTTCTATTTGTTGCCAAATACTTAAATTTGCAAGCATTAAATAGCTACACAGAAAACGAGCACAATCGTGGAAAATGTGTTATAAATATTGTATAGTAATTTTTTTTAAGATAATGGAAATAATGTCATGTAAACAACCGTGTACACCAGGCCTTAAAGCAGTGTTTCCCAACCTTTTTAGAGTCGCGGCATCCTTTAAGTGACTTTCCAGAAATTGGCGGCACCCCTCCCTATCCACCGTCAGTAATAATCGCGGTGAAGTTGTACCCCTAACCCTAATCTCCATATCGCCTTTCATTTTGAAGTGCCTTTGCGACGAAATGAAGGTCGACTTAACTCTGGTTTGCATTTTTGAAAGCCGACGATGCAAAATGCAGCTAAAAATGGGAAAACAGAATATATTTTGCGGCACCCTTCAGAACACTTCACCCAGGTTGGGAAAGACTGCCTTAAAGGGTTAAATAAGAATGAGCGTGCACACCGCCGTAATTTCTGATTATACCATCGGTGTGGGAGTTGTGAGAAGTGTGAGGCAGAAAAAAGGTCAGACCTGGGTTATCATAATTGTATAGAGTCACATCATTTCCCACTACGTTAGCGGCCCTCTATGAAGGGTGATAGTAGTAATTAGTCTTGACGTAACACTCAGTTTCATTGTATTCCATTCCTGCTGGGATAAAGCGGCTATGTACTTAAGAGACAAGTTTAGATCTGACATTGTAAGCGTGTCATAGATGACAGTGTTTTATATTTGTAAATGTGGCGTAGAATGGAAAAGGTTGGGTAACGTGTCATGGCAACATTAACTGTATAATTTGCATCACTAATGCCATGTGGTGAGCAATGTAATTGTTTTAACTTCCATTTATCATTTCATTTAATTGCTTGTATTTCTCTACAACTAACTCTAATATTTTGTCACATTACATTTCTCTGGTTAACTAAATGTTTTTAATAACAATGAAATTAAAATTGATTAAAACTCATCAAATAAATAAATCTGATCGCTATCGGTTTTAATAGCGGTGCAAATATAACTGATAAGCAGGGTTGTCCCTAGGGCATGGCGAATCGGGGTGACGGCCCCGGGCCCTGCGATTTCAGAGGCCCCGCGGTTCTATATTACCGCAAGGAAAGTCTAAATATAGTTTGGCGGTTAATGATAACGGGGCCGATTTTCACTGGGCCCCGCACCTCTGTTGGGGCAGCCCTTTCGATAATTTTTCGTTTAAACAAATCTCTGATACGTAGCTAACAATTTTCAATTTATCGTGCCTCATCATATCACAGTTTAACACCACGATAAATGAAGTTTCGCCTAATCGGTTCAGCAATTGGAAATGGCAATGCTATAATTTCGTAGATAAACTCAAATATTGGAGTCGGCGACGTCAACTCCACCGTTAAAGTGCGGATTAATTTACTTTCTGGTAATGATCTGAAATTCCCAATTATTAAGAACGTTTTTATGCCTAAAAGAATAGGCGTCCGTGTGTCGGAATCGTATCTCTTTTCGAATTAATTAAATTAAAAATATTCAAAACTTGTTTACCATTCAATCGGGCGAAGAAAAATAAAAACTGTACTTAACTCGAATTTGAGATGTGGTGATGAATGATTGCGCCGTTGACTCATACAAATTACTCAAATTATTCCCAGTCACAAGATTCGAATCCAACTCCACACTGCTCTGATTAAGGCATGATGACATTCTATCCGTATGAGATAAAACTCCCTCAAATCAAAAATGCATTCTGAAAATCTTGATTTTGTAATAATTAATGAGGGATATCTACGTTTCTGGCATTAATTAAAAGAAACCCTTAAAACGACCTAAAATCCTATTTCCTGGCACATTTAGACTTAAGTGGGTGTTAAAACTACGCTTGCATGATTTATATTCATTGGAAATCGTTATGCAAAGTGCTGAACGTGATAATCGACGTGCAACAATGAATCACAAGTGGCTCTGAGATGATCTCTGGGATACCGATTTCCAGACATTCCGGCAATTCAATGGGCCCTCGTCGTCGTGATCAAGGAGAGCAGAGTTCCTAATTGGAGGAGGCTATTAATAGACGGAGCGAGGAATCCTTTAACACCAACTCAAACCCGAAGAGACAGCCGCGGGCGTATTCACTATGGAAAAACAGGTGCTTGCACTCCTTTCGGACAATTTTTTTAACGGAGCGGTTACTCGTGAAAGTAAGAAAATTATTTAGTCAGATTATCATCATCCACGATGGAATGCAGTTTGCCTTAGCTGCTATAGCAGTTCTCACAAGAATTATACGACGGAAAATTATCAAGTTCACAAGATGCTGACAGAATTTGCACCGAGCATGCTCGATGTCAAGAGACAGGTTTTCTTCTCACTAATAGGAAGGAAACTCGAATACTGCAGGCGGGCTGTAGAGAAGGGTTGTCAAGCCTTTTCGCATAATGGCCATATACCAAATTTTGACCAAACCCCCTCCCAGTGAAAACATTTTAGAAAGGTAATCAGTCATTGCCCAGTTACTGTATAGTAATGCGCCGTATGAACCAAAAATAGCGATTAGAATGCATCTGTTTATCACACTAGTCACTACTACTATTTTCATTTTAAATTTTTGCACAAAATTAACCAAAAATTTTATTTAACTAGGAGATAATTTTTGTTTTCATTAGAATTACTACTTTCAATTTGGTTTCATTTGCAAACAATGATTTTAACTGCATAATAAGTCATATGAAAGGGAGGAGGGCCGGGCTCTGGATCGTTTAGGTACCGAATGCTGGGCAAATTTCTATACATCTACATGATACCCTGCAAATCACTAGACTGGTGGGTAGCAGAGGTTCTCAACCGGAGAGGGGCACGCCCCTCTAAGTAAGCGTACGAAGATTCCAGGGGGAGGGGGTGGATGAAGCATTTTGGAATAAAATAATTTTTTCCTAAATACTGCAAGAATTTTTTACGCAATTTGTGCCTAACGAGAAAGAATAATATTGTGGCAACAGCGTGTCTGACCGCCTCGCGAGTTGGCCGACTTGAAGTAGCCATGAGTGATTATACTGTCATTATCCTGTGTCTAATTGTCAAAATATTATTGTTTTATGTTAAGCTAGGAAGTTTTTGCAAGGTAAGTTGGTACAAAAATATGCCTAATTCATAACAATGACTCGTTTTCGAATATTCTAATCTTGTGTTTGGTTGATCTCGATCAAAAAAACTAATAAAACAAAAACCACAAATATTTTTTTATAAAACCCTTAAAAACATTAAATAAAATTTTCTGGGGTAGCGGGGCGTGGGGATTTTAGAAGATCAGAAGGGGAGCACGAGACGAAAAAGGTTCAGAACCACTGCTCTAGACAGTTGTTCTCAAGTACGGCCATCGTGGCCGCATGTGGCCACCTGACAATTTCGGTGGGGCCATAAGAAAACGTCAATAACTGGAATCATTTAAAGAAAAACAATTATCAATGAAAAATAAGTAGCCGTTGTCATTAAATTAAAGGTATGCAGAAGATTTCACGTACTACTTGCTACATTTTCTTTAACCTTTTCTTGATGAGGCCACAAGAAAATATCTCCTGAGAACCGCTACTCTAGTGGGTCAATGGACGAAATTGAATTTTTTTATTCGATCAAAATCGTAGTCGAGGCAATTCAAGCCATGTTCTCTGCCTCCAAACGCGCCGACGAAAAAAAAATACATCTTCAAGAGAAACGACTCGACAGATGGAACTGCTTCCTGAGGGCGAAAGAGAGAAACCTCCGCGTCTGCCTTCACCTTTTCGAACCGGCCGAGTACGGACGAGTATTGCAATTGACGCGAATATCTTACAGCGAAGAGGAGGAGACTATAACAAGAGAGGAGGACATTCTCACGGAAAATCTGAGACTCCATTTCACTAGGACGCTGGCGCGTCTTGACTGCTCGTGAAACAATAGCATTCCTTTATTCCAGATGCGCCGTTAAATGGAATTCCCTTGACTGCGGGCCGTGTTTGAAGGAGCAAGGAGAGAGAGGATCGCGAGTGAGGGAAGGATTTGGAAGGAGTTTAGGAAGGAGGGGAAGAGATTGAACAACACCCCTTTTCGAAAACACCCTTCTCCTAATCCTCTTATCTTCGGAAGTGGGCGGTAGCCTGCCTTTGGTATCCACTATCCCATTCAGCCTAAGTCTACCCGCGTTACTTGAAGCGGGGGGGCATTCTTACGGAGGGATTTTCTGGAAAAGGGACAGATATTATACCACATTTCCTTTTGAAAAAAAAAGAGAAGAAAGGACGGAGGAAGGGAAAATAAATCTCCTCGTGGTTTGACGGATCTTAAAAGTGTTTCCAAATGGAGGCAGTGAGGCATGGCAAAGTGTCCCACTTATATAACTTCGGTCGTAATTCTCACTAAAGAATTTTGGCAAGTATTATCAGTTTACTGAGCAAGTCAACACAAGAAAAAATCGTAACAGTTAACGAGTACGGGAGCGCGGTAAATTCGAGAATTTAATTCCCAAACAAATATTTCAAATATGTATCCACGTTTCCGACAAATATCCCGATGGAAAATATACAAATTTTCCTTTAGCCTTGCCTCAAATTTTATTATAAATTAAGACAGTGAAGAATCACAGCGCTAGCTTAACTTATAAGATTTCTCGTGGATTTAAGAGCACATTTAGTTAGGTATCGTTAATATAACCCAAATTCCGCGTACCTAGGTTTGAATAAAATGCATCTTCAATTCAGTATAAGCAGCAGTATTTGTGATATTAATTCTACAAATTTTTTACACCTTAAATCGGCAAGTTAACCACATTCTGGAAATATCATGCATAAAGTGACCAGACGTACTGATTTAATCAGTACAGTACTGATTTTAGAGATTGTGTACTGTTTTCAAATATGTACTGAATTTTGTACTGAATTTTAAAGTTGTATTGATTTTAAAAGAAGAAAAAATCTATATTTAGTTCATTTACTGTCGGATTGACGGTTGAGGTGGCTCGGGTGTGATGTTGCCAGGATGTGTAAAGAGGACTTGCCGCACCTCCACCTATGATTGGCTGTTAGGGAGGCGAGTTTTTCAGTCGTTCCTTCCAAACCCCCACCCCTTACCTACAACTATAAATCTCAATTCCAAAGTTATGTCGTCCAGACAATAGTAGTTATGGTTGTGTATGTCATGTCATGTGACAAGTTTTATACAGAAATTTTAAATGATGAAAGAATTTTAAAAGAAATTGTTTCTTCCAATAAATATATGAAATAAATAGTGACATATTTTGTTTTTTCTTAATAGAGTATACTGTATAAAATTTCAATATATAAAGTATTATATTGAAATGTATTTTTCTTTCATGGATAGGTATAAGAAATTAAAAAAATGTACTGATTTTACATCTAGAAAACCTGGTAGTTTTCTTTCATGAATATAAAAAATTAAAAATGTACTGATTTGACATCTAGAAAATCTGGTCACTTTAATCATGCACCTGCTACTGTTAACGTTAAAATGATGGACAAAAACGAGAAAATGGTTATGAACATGACAAACGAGACAGTAATTAGTACTATTACATATTCGGATTCTTTCTACTTTCTCATACGAAGTAACGAGAAAGTATTGTTATCGCGAAAAATTTCGACCTCGCGATTTTTACGGAAATATACGTTTTAGGTGTCGCTGAATCCGAAAAAGTGGTTTTTGAAATGCCGTCTATCTGTCTGTTATTGGCTCTGGAGCCTGAACGGTACAGCGAAAATGGATGAAATCTCGTACTTAGGCATTCGATCATACTGAGCAGAGTATATGTAGAAATGGTTGACATTGCTCAATAATTAAGAGTAGTTTATTCCACGCATTTTTAATAACAATTCGATTTTCTCAAAAACGGATTTAACGATTTTGATCAAATTTCGTACAGTTACTTAAGTTTACGTCTTCAATAATACTGTATAGTTCATATTTCTCCAAAATAATATAAGGCTAGTTTAATCTAGGCAATTTTAACAACAATTCGATTTTCTCAAAAACGGCTGTAACGATTTTGATCAAATTTAATACAGTTACTTGAGTATACGTCTGCAATAATACTACATACTTAATATTTTTCAAAAAAATGAATGTAAGGCTAGTTTATTCTTGGGCAATTTTAACAATAATTGGATTTTCTGAAAACCTGCTGATACGATTTTCATTTTCTAAAGATAACTAAACAACGCATTAGTATATGAGAAAGTTTATACAATGTATGTTGTACCGATTTTCTTAAATATCACTTTATCATATCCAATTTTTACTTTCTCATATACGAAGTAAGTATATTGAGAAAGTATTGTAATCAAGAAAAACTTCAATCTCGAGATTTTGATTTTTGCAATTTTATCTGAAATATATACGTATGTATTGTTATCAACATCGCGGCTCACCCTTAAAACTTTATCACGTGACATTCTGCATTATCGGCCGAGATATTAGCCCATGAAGAATGAGATTAGAGTTTAAACTTTTTTTGCTGGTTTGTCAGGAAATGTTAACGGTGTGAATGATCTTAAATCTCTAAGGTTTATGTAATTACTTATCGACAATAATACCATTATGAACTCGACAAAGGAAACATGAAAATTTCCTTTGATGTTATAAAAGCGATATTTTAATGAGAAAATTTCGTAAAATCGGTAACTTCAATCCCGACTACTTTGAAGACTTACAGAATAATAATTAATTATAAAATAATTGGATCGTAATTTCAGTTGACGCGCGTATGTGTGTGTGTTGAGGCTTATAAAATGTAAATCTTTCGCCGCGGTTTCTTGACAACGATAACATCCTATATCAGGAGGTCGCAAAGCTCCACCTCCACGAAAATATTTTATCGAACGGATATTCTTCCGTTTGCGAGACGTGGCAACACCGGCCGCGAAATAATTTTCAGGAAATTCGGAGACGAGAGGACGGATTTCGTTGTTACTTTAAACGCCGCCCTCGTGTTTTCGCAGACGGAATCCTCCACTTGTTATCTCATCACGAGCGACGGAACTCGGCATTTTTGCATTATTTTTCTGGAACCGCTGGCACCCAGGAGGTCTAATGAGAATGGAATCCAAGCATCTAAAAAGGAGTACTTAATGCAATCAAGGGACTCGAATTCCCGCGCTTCCCTCCCAGGTGGAATAAATCCCTCGTGTTTGTTTTGCATTAGTTCTGTTTGACATCATTCTCCGAGTGGGATTTCATTGCTTCTCGCATTGTTCTCGCGCTATCTCTGGTAAAGATTTTTCGTCCCTGACCCCTTGCTAACGTGAATATTCTTTAAACCATTAAACGCTGATTTTTTAAAAATATTTCCTTTTTGGATATTTGTTTCGAAAATATTGGGTGTGTGCGTCAGCCTGGCCATTCGTTCGTCGCGGATCGACTTGAGTTTTAAAAAGTTTCCGTAACTAATATGCTGTAACTATGAATGTTTCAGGGAATTATACATACATTTAAATAAAATTTTTACTACATACTTGGTAAATGAAAAATATATTCATTTAAATAAACGCAATTAATGCGCCCTTTTTACTTTCTCCATATACGTAGTAAAGAGAAAGTATTGTTTTCATGAAAAAAAAATCGAATTCGAGATTTCAGCGGAAATACATGTTTTGAGGTCCCCTGAACACGTTTTGACCGTTTATTCGATGATGTATGTGTGTGTGTGTGACCTTACGTGTGACAGAAATTTTGCGTGCGCTCTAACTCACAAACTATTCATCAGATCAGCATGAAATTCTATAGTTGTTATTTTATATACAGTAATACCCCGCTATACGTATTTCAATTTAAATTCCGCTTGGTAAATAATTTATTCATGGTTTAATTCATAGCAATAAAAATAATGTTTAAAACAAAATACGATGTTTTTTCATGGATAATATTCCTTTGCCGCATCTGTTTCTCTATACGAGGGATAGAAAGCCAGCGGCACCCTAAACCGACACTTCTAACGGATAAAATACCTTGATGACACATTCGTATGCGACTCAGATGCTCAACAATGCACGTATAAGGGCGTTCTCAAATGTGAAATGACATTTTAAAATGAATGCTGTCCTGTTCACCTGTTGCGATTCTTATTATGTTGTGATTTACACAGAATTTGAAAACTCTGCTGTTAATTCGGTAGCTCTCAAGCTCAAATTGAATGGAGGTCGTTTGAATAATTTTGAAATTAATGGCGGGTCGCACGTGATAATTTAGATGCATACGATGGACCATACGTAATTGCAATGATACTGAGCATTTTGTCGAGAATCAAAAGAACCCAATCCAAAATGGCATATATTTTAATAAAAATTACCATACAGTTACTAATTATTTGACAATGCTGCTTTTTGCATCTCTTTTTACCCTAAAATGGCCAACTTTAAGCTTTCCTTTCTTCTTCCTCATAGTAGAACCAAAGTATTTGAAATGGCGTGGAGAATGTGTGTTGCGAACCCTGCTTAATACCTTTATAACATGATATATACTAGAAATACTAATTAAATAGGCACAAATATAACCTTTCTGGGGGTTGGGAGTTAAAAATACAAATAGAATAAAAGGAAAAACATATTTACGAGAAGTCTTTACATGTGTGTGTGTGTGGATTTATATGCAATCCCATAAATAATAAGAGTAAAGTTTTATTTTCTCACAGATAAAACTATTAAAACCAGATCCTACGAATAAAGAAAAATGTATCCTCACCTTACAGAATTGGAAAAAAAATCGAACACAATTCTTTCGTAAAAAATTCCAACTGTCCAAAATGACCACGAAGTTTCATCTATAACAGATTTTTCTTCCCCACCATCACATCCCAGGAAATCGAGACGCTCCCTCGACCGTGTATATAAAAAACCCCGAGACAATTCCTAGAGAAAGATCGTGACTTTCCGTGGCTGGACTCAGAAAGGAGCTGAAGGAAGAAAGAGGAGAGTCGTGTGGAAAGCCGAAATATCCCAATCACGCTCCGCTTTCCCTATCCGCTGTCATTGCCCCGGGGATGAGTCTCCCCGCAATCTTCCACGGGCCACAAATTGGATCCCGATCGCTTTTTGTTTCACTTTTTTTTCATTTTTGCGTCGCGGCGGCGCCGAAGATTGAAAACAAAAGTTGATTTGACAGGGATCACGTACGACTTGGAACGGTTTTTTTTCGGAACTAACAAGTGTCCCTCTGAGAAAACCTTTCCCCTTTCCCCTTTTATTTCTACCGCAAAGCCGTTCTTTCTGTTAGGCTATCATTAGACAGCCTCGTCCCAGTTTGTTTTGTAAATCTCTATAGATTTACACTTACGCGCTCGATCTAAAGCCGCCATAGAATTTCGTCGTTCTTTTATTTTGTTATTCGACATTTGTTTCTCCACGTCCTCTCCCCTATAATCACGAGAGTATTGATTTATTTTGTCCGAGGCGCCCAGGAAAGGACTTTCCCGAATTCTTTCATGAATAATTTCTTTCAATTCGAGAATCAATTCACTTTCGAGTTTTTTCTTGTTTATTTTTTTACGTTTTCTTACGTTATACCTCAGCCCTTATTTGATAAAGGAACCTGTGGGGAAAATTTTCCATTTCTTGTATATGTAAATGATATTGGAAAGACACGTCTTAAAGGTAAATTGTCTCTTTATGCGGATGATACAAATATTTTTTATTTCTCACGTACTGAGGCTGAGCTTTTTAACGATATGCAGCACGACATATCAATTTTACAAGATTGGTTTAAGAATAACAAATTAACCGTTAATATAGAAAAAACTAGTTCCATTTTATTTCGTAAACCATCTTATACACCTACTCTTGTAAATTATCTGACATTTAATGGTAAAACTTTTGATATGGTCATTTGTGTAAAATATCTTGGCCTTCATTTAGACTCCACGTTGTCTTGGGTGTCTCATGTTGAAAAAACAAGTGATAAAATTGTTCCTGTAATTGGTATTTTAAACAGATTGAAGTACAGTGCACCCAAATATTTGTTAAAATCTATCTACTATGCTTTAATTGATTGTCACCTCAGGTATATGCTTAACATTTGGGGATGGTGCAGTAATAACATCCTGCACAGGCTAGTAATTTTCTAGAACAGAGCTAAAAAATTCTGTTTAACTTAGATTAATTTACTCCCACCAACATAATCTATCCATCAAGCAATATTCTTCCTGTTAAATCTTATTTATTCTTATTGCCAGTAATTCACATACATAAACTTAAAAATAAAATGATACACTCAAATTCGATTGCTTCGCTTAATTGTCAACTTAATGCCTATTCAACAAGAGGTAACAATAGAATTTATTTATCTAATGTTAATTCTGCAAAATATGGCAGACTCTCAATTGAGATATGAGATCCCTACATGTGTTTAAGAAGAAAGCAAAAATCTATATCTGGAACAATATTGTTTTTTAATGTGTTTGTTGTTTGTTTTTTAATGTAATATATTTGTGTTTTATTTTTCCATTTATTTCTCTCCCTTTAATGGGCTTCGAAATTTGAAATGTTATGTGACCTTATTTTATGTATTTTTGATTACTGTTCCTTTTATGAGCTTTTAGCTCTCTGGAATCTTAAATAAATTAAAATAAAAAATAAAAAAATACGAGGAAAGGAATATTACGTTCGAAACTTTTTTTCGCGTGGATTTACTGAGTGGCGGACCTGATGTTCCGAAAAAAAATGCAATAGTCGCTTGCGCAACGAGGAGGTTAGTTAGGTTCCGTTGTAAAGGCCATGTTAGAAAAAAGCCAAGTCGTGAAAATTTAACGCCTTATGTAATCACGTGTCGGCTTTGCCTGCGAGATTTCTCGTCTTACATACTTGCGTAAAATGTGGCGCGCGACCAAGTCGGGACCGAGCGCAGTTAAATTGTATACGTCTTGGGTAAATCGTGTCACACTTACATAATCGTGCGTGATCAAATCCGCGTCGGGCGAATTCACATCAGGTAAATTGGCGTTGGACAAGGGTTTAGCGTAATAATTTGGTTATGGCGTATTACCACCTAGGCCGACAAGGTCCAGACCAACGGCGGCAAATTTGTAGGGGCGGCAATTTTGTCTGAAAGTCCACTAATTGAAATTATTATTTAATATTAATTATTGTTTATTATGAATCTAATAAATTATTTTTTCACTAAAATGTAAATGCATAAGAATTTATGTGGCAATACTGGAGCAAGTACGTTCGTACGTGTCGGTATCGGTTCTCACCACGTACGCACACTATGCACAAAGTTAATATACATATTACATAATGCAGCACGCCGCAGTGTTGCCAGATCAGATGTAGACCTAAACGGTAAAAATTTTCAAAATAAGCAGTAGATTTTAAAATAAATGCAGCAGATTTAAAACAGCCAATAACAGTAGAAATAAGCTCAATTTAGCTTAATATTTAGCTCATACTAATTCGTAAATACTAAAATAAGTACATGTGCGGCGGCAATTATTTCAGGGCCTAGGGGCGGCAGAATCCTTAATCGGCCACCGTCGCAAAGACAAGAGAACAAGATCATCGCTTATGTGACGCAAGATGAGCTTCCTAATACATCTTTGTAACAGGAGCACTAATGAAAGACAGGATTTTTGTTTTTGAATGCTCAAACCGTATAGTTACTTTCATGCACACAGTGTATCCAATTATACCCTGAGAAAGGTGTTCGAGTGACTTTGACAGGACCAATCTAAGTGAGAAAGTTAAAAATTAGGGGTCGTCCAAGGACATAGACAAAAAACGAAGGGTAATTTAACCTATAGGTGGAAATATTGCTCTGAATATTAATCCAGATCGTTTTTTCCGTACTAGAACAAAAATAGTTCTAAAAAAACTGAACCTTCCCAAGGAGATGAAGACGTTCGAAACACGGTCTAGCCTATAATCAAGGTCTTGTAAGGCGGAGAGAATAGTAATGATGACATGTCAAACTATCTTGAACGAAACTTTTTAATAAATCGAATAAGTTAATGGTAAACATTACAGAATAATCAAATTTCAATCGTTAGACCGCTCTTTTCTACTTGCGCTGTAATAAAAATGAACTGGACGTTTATTATTTAACGGAACCATGTCAGTACGGTAAAAGCTTCATTATTCGCGTTTCCGATAAACCGGAACATATTGATATTTTTACCGTCAGCAATTAAAAACACTATAATGACAAGCGCAATGCTATGGAGTAATATGTCCGCTAGTTTATATTATGTTGCATGAATATCTATATTTAATTATGCGACAACTTTTTTCTGTATATACAACTGAATAAATGCGGTATATAGCCTGACTTTTAACTGAATAAATACTTTAAGTACTTAAAGAGGGTTTTCTGAAGAATTGATTCTTTAACATTTCATCGTTCACATTAGCTGTGCTAACAACATTCCCAATTAAAACAGTCCGAGTTTTAATGCATAAACACATACGCTCACCACCCCAGCACGTATTATGTGTACCATTTACTCAACGTTTTCTGACAGGTGTCGCATCAATTTATCACTTGCCTAATGGGCGGAGTGAGAACGAACGATAAAAGCCGTTAAAAATTCTTTATACCCCGTAATGACTCAAGAGCAAATAATTCAATAACGACCTTTTTTATGGCTGCAGGACTTATCTTGATCAGCTACTAGAAAACCTATTTTTACTTCACTCTACTGAACAGAATTATTTACAACCCTATCTATGGGATTTATATATATATATATATATATATATATATATATATATAAATACTAAGGAAGAGGAAAGGTAAGTAAGGATATTTTGGGCAACTAGGTGTTGAAGGAAACCCAGTGAACACTTACCGGAAGTAGAGCCGCTGGGGTGTTGGAGAGACACATTTGTAGAGGTTAGAGCTTTCGGGATGATCCCTTCGTCAGCACAAGAGAGACACAACTACAAATGTGTCTCTCCAACACCCCAGCGGCTCTACTTCCGGTAAGTGTTCACTGGGTTTCCTTCAACACCTAGTTGCCCAAAATATCCTTACTTACCTTTCCTCTTCCTTCAACACCTAGTTGCCCAAAAAAAAAAAATATATATATATATACATATATACACTAGATAACAATAAAAAACTGATTTTATTCACACCCTTTATTGTAGTGCTTTTTGGTTTACAATATTTTTAGTCTTTCCTTCTGGTGCATATTTGAAAGATTTTTTGGAATTCCGACCCTGGAGCAAGCAACATAGAACACGAAAAAAACTTGTAAAATATACTTATCGACGTAAACATATTTAAACTACTTAAATGAAATCAAACGAATCTTTTTAATCGACAGCACACGTTAACAAAACTGTTTCTACGATAAACAAACACCTTTAACGACCCGTGTTTCTAATTTTCGTACGATGATTCTAAGTAATTTTAAAATGCAAATGAAAAATATGCTGCACTCGTTCCCGATGCGAAGTTTCAGTTCTTTAGTTTTTATGACCGTTTATTTAATTTTCTGACTCCCCTCCCCCCCACCCCTTCCAAGACAAAAATTAAAAAATTATCCCGAGG
The DNA here is from genome assembly GCA_036926305.1 of Uropetala carovei. Lineage (NCBI taxonomy): Eukaryota > Metazoa > Arthropoda > Insecta > Odonata > Petaluridae > Uropetala > Uropetala carovei. The sequence goes on along the minus strand of JAXCHB010000120.1, from coordinate 307,294 downwards.
TGCACACCCTCAGGTTTCCCTAAGTACACATGCCAACTTTCAGCTTTCTAGGTTTATTGGTTTTGGAGTTACAGCGTTAACACTCAAACAAACTAACACATTTTCTTTTATTTATATGATAAATCAAATGTACAACTTTATCTGCGTAAATGTAGCTACGAAGAGAATATAACTATGTAACTTTCAATATTAAATTTAAAAAAACGTACGTCCCTATTCTCATCTAACTTTTAATTTACGCGTGATCCTATTTCGTTAGTAAACATTACAGATGTATAATATAGTCTTACTTACAAAAAGGTAATATTCCAACATGAAATTAATGATGAAATGCCTTGATTAAACGCTTTCCATACGCAGTCAACAGTATAATTATCTTTAAATATTTATGTTGCTTTGCGTCATTAATTTCGAAGCTTAAACGAAAGTTCGAAGCGAACAACGCTTTTCCTACGTCAATTTCAATGTTTAATTGGCATTAATTGAATTGGGGACAGCAATGATGTTCGCCTTGGCAACGCCCGGAAAGAGTACGAAAAACCCGCAAAATTTCGAAAACAAATGCGTATTTCTGAAAACGTCGACCGTGTAACATGTAAAATGTCAAGAATAAGATAGTATAGAGTTTTATCCGTCGAATAAAGTAAAAATAAAGAAAATCGGTCCATATTTACGTATTTTGATGAGCGAAGGAAAAAAAACCTTGCACTCTGAAAAATCGAAAATCCCGTGTAAACTTATGGAAAAATATAATTGCCTCCTGAATTCGAACCCGGGACACTTTAGCAAACGAAAATATTTTTTCCGGGACATCATAGCCAGTAGAAACAAAACGCCGTTTAAAATGATACATTTCTCTTGCTTCTACGATCTGTAGTTCTCGAGTTTTAAAAATCATGATACATACACGCATACACAGATACACACATACACGCATTCACTTTTATATATTAGATACACACACACTCATGTATTTATGCCTAAATATACACATAACCACACCTGATTCGTGTAAAAATCTTCGACCCTACTTAAAGATTCTCTCCCTTTACCGTTCACCTTAAATTCCTCCGCCATACAATTTTTTCTGCCTTATCTTCCGACCAAAGTGTGCCGTCTATCGATTTCCCTCGATTTTTTCTTTCTTTCTCTTTCCCTTCCCCAACCCTTAAAAAGCTGGTTCTGCAAAAGGGACGCTAAGTGGGGAAGGAGTTTGTGGAGCAACCCCCGAGAAAGAGAGGAGGGAAAATAATAAAAAAAAGGAGAGAAATATCTTGAATATCGGGAGCGGGCAGAGGGGGGATATAAAAAGGAATAAAAAAGAAAAACGTTAGCCAAGACACGAGTACGTTGGGTTAGGAGTAAAAGGGAAAAGAAAAACAGAAGAAAAGGGACGTTAGGAGAGTCCGTCCTTTTTTTCCTCCTCTTCCCACCCTCTCTCTCTCTCATTTCAACTCTCCTCTCTCTCTCCTCAATCTCTCACTCCCCATCTCAACCCACTCAAGGTTCACCTCTCAACCTCGCTTTCTTTTTCGCTACGCTACATCGGATTCGACATTTCTCCGGAGAGAGAGAGAGACAAAGCTCTATTGAATTCATGAATGACTGCCCTGTTTTCCCCGAGTCGCTTATGCGGGACATTTCTTTATATATATATATATATATATATATATATATATATATATATATATATATATATATATATATATATATGCGCATTTACCGGAAGGGAAGCCGTGACGGCACTATTTTTTTATATCCCTTTATTTATCGAACGGGAAAATACAATTCGAACCCACGGAAAATTATAACCTTTCACATATTAAAACAAGTGAAAGTCTCTATATTTCACTCTCTTTCTATCAGAAAGTTAAAAATTCATAATGATTAACGTTTTTAATCATCCTGGAGAGGCGAGTCAAGACGGGAAAAGAATTGCTTTTTATTGGGAGATTAAAGAGATATTTGGGATAAGAAAAAGAAAGTCCTCTAAAAAGTGAAGATGCTTTTTTTATTATATGGATCGCATTATATACGAATAATTAAATATAAAAAATACATGAATTACTTCAGAAAAAGATGACGATAAAAGAGGGTTTTAGAGAGGAACTTCTGAGAGTGGATCGAGTGGAAAATTATGATAAAAGCTTAAAATCTAGAAAAAAAAAGAGGGACGCGGAGGGAAAGTGACTGGGAGATAAAAATATGGGAAATAGGGTTTGAACGATGAAGAGCTATATAATGGCAAGGAAGAAGCTATGCAATTTGCGCAGAATGGAAACGATGAGAAACAGTGCGTTATAAATGTATGAGATATAGAAAACATAGGGCAAAGCAGAAAATATCAGTTTTGAGCCCTATGGTTAATCAATGAAGATAAATGGAAGAACCTCCTATTAACCATACAAATATTTTTTTTATTTGTATGGTTATTAGGAGGCTCTTCCATTTATCTTCATAGAGTAAAACCTTCTTTTATGTAGCGAATCAAAGCTTGAAATAAATTATTCATTCATTAATGAGGTTTAACTCCAAAATATCTCAAAGCAATTTTTCCTTCAAATTTTTTAACATTATTCTGGAATTAAAAATATCACAGAAAAATAATTAATGGTATATCACAAACACTTGATCGATAATTTCGAAGAGAAATTGATGTAAATATATATCTTGGTTAAACGTTTTTATCGGAATAAAAAATTCGTTTTTTTTACATAAAGTATATTAGGCAGAGCCGAGCTTAGACATTTATGCTTCCTAGACAAGGTTCGAATAATGAAAGTATATAGTACGCAATTACATAAATCAAAACTGGTTTACATACAATGTAGAGGTAAAATAAAGTACTCAAAATATATTTTATAATATAAAAAGTTACACATAAATGTTCAAATTGTCTTTTGTTGCGCCCCTAATTGTGCTGGGGCTTAAACGATTACCTAGCCCGCCAAGCCCTTGTTCCGCCTCTGATCCTAACCCGCAACTAGATATTTTAGTACCCGGGGAAAAATACTCAATATGCACCGTCTCCTCTTCAATAAATTATTTTCTCTAGTTTATTTAGTTACTATTCGGATTTTTTTCTTCCATTGCTTACTGTTAGTTGAGTCCGGGGCAGATGCCCCACCCTAGTTACGACACAGCTAACCTGAATGCGTTGATTCTCATTAGGAATACATTAAAATAATGCTAGCAAATGTATGGAGAAACGCAAACAATTAAGTGCCATCTTGCGCAATAGGAAAACGCACACCATCAACGTAAAAAATAACGTTAGAGCGGAGGTTTATGAATTGTTCACGGGGCGGACAACATTATGGTTCACATCTGAAGTTACCTAAGAGACTGCGATGGATCATGTAAGCAAACATCCATAGTAAATATCATTCGCGGTGACTTTTCACCGGCTATAATTTTATGCTTCAAGTATGAAATTATCCGTATTGAATTTCGCGCTTAGCTTTCGTGATGAATTTGAGGGCTGCACGAAATGCACTTAATGCACTTGTGGGGCGTGGTTTGCCTATCCCATTTCCTAGTCATTTATAATAGCAACGACGTATAATTTCATCCACAAATTTACCCTCAAAGTTGGGTGAACTGAGCAGGCCATTACCGTCTAACACCGCGGTTCTCAATCTTTTTTTTGTCCGCGTCACCCTATGTTCAGTTCATTCATTTATGCGTCACCCCGTTTACATTTCCATTACCTTTAAAGATAAATGGGCTTCCCCTACCACATAAAGTTAGAATCATGGCATTTATGCAAGTACGAGTGTTTATTCTCCTCATTTTATTTATGTTTATAAGCCAGAATACGACACGCCGTAAATTTATCAAATATTCGCGTCACCCCTCAATAACCGCCGCGTCACCCTTGGGTGTCATGTCACGCCGGTTGAGAATCACTGGTCTAACACATCATGACGCTAACAATTTAAATATTGCTTTAAAAGTTTATTCTACGTAAATTCTGGAATTTTACTAAAATTCCTTACATTTTCAACTAAGTTATACCAAAACAAAAGCATCGCTAGGGTGAGAGTTGTAACGACCATATACGAGTATATAACGGGAACCCGACATTTTAGAGGGGGGGAAACGGGCAGACAAAAATTACCAAGTCACAGAAGAAAGCAGGGAATGAATAAAAAAATAATATCAATTCAAACGAAAAGAACGCATGGGAAAGGGCGTGGAAAATAAATAGAGAAAGCAAAAAAGAACGAAACAGAGAGGGAGAGAGAAAAGAGGAAGGAAAAACTGAAAGAGGCGCTGTAAAAGGAAAAAAACATGGAAGAATTGAAATTCCGCGCAACTCCTTTCATCCCACCCCGTGGAATGCGAACAGGTCGGTTATATAAGGGGGTGGAGAGATTTTTTTTTTGAGGCCCGAAAGAAAACGACCGAGTCAGATTTTTGGTTAACTAAAACTAAAGCTTTCCCAAATGTTTTTGGCGGAAGGGAGAAAGGATGGAGGAAGAAACAGGAGGAGGAAGAGGGAGAAGGTGAATGGGCGGGATGGAGAGAGAAAGAGAGAGAGACTGAGGGAGAGCGGACCAAGCGACCGCTTGCGGGCGCCGAATTTTTAGGGCGCCAAATTTTTAGGAACGCCTAATTTTCCTTGGAAAAATTTTTGGAAAATAATTTAGTTTTTCCATTTGGTTTTCTGTTGATACGTTTAGTGTTTTGCAGCTGACGAACATATGTGAAAATGTGACTTCAAATGAACGTTCAGGGGCAATAACCGGGCTCCGAATGGTATAATGGTATTTCCGAAAGCGACTTCCGAGAATACTACCGACTACAAATAACTGGATGTGGTTTTCCCTACATTTTGTTGCTGTGTTACATGCCGGGGGTCTTTTCAAATTTATTTTTCTGTGAATAATGCCTTGTTTTCTTTAGTAAACCGTTTAATCATAAAAATACGCAAAACATCAAAATAATTACATCATATAAAACTACTAAACCATCGAATTTTAATGCGAAATTTATTTATCGATGGGGCGCCATAATTGAAATCTGCTTGGGGCGCCAAAATGTCTTGAGCCAGTTCTGCATACAGGGAGAGGGGGAACAGAGGGAGGGGAAGAAAGAAGGGGAAAGGGATGAGAGAGGGAGGGAGAGAATGAGAAAGGGAGTGAGAATAAAAGGTAGAGAGACGAGAGAGAGAGAAGGGGAGAGAGAGAAGGGGAGAGATAGGGAGAGAGAGAGAGGGAGAGAGGAGGGGGAGAGAGAACGCGACAAACAGGGAGAGGGGGAAGAGAGGGACGGGAGGGGAAAAGGGGAAAGGGATGAGAGAGAGGGAGAGAATGAGAAAGGGAGTGAGAATAAAAGGGAGAGAGACGAGAGAGAAGGGGAGAGATAGGGAGAGAGGAGGGGGAGAGAGAGAACGCGACAAACAGGGAGATGGAAAACAGGGAGGGGGAGATGGAAGAGAGAGAGGATGAGAAATAGAGAGGGAGTGAGCGGAATAGGAAGAGAGAGAGATAGGAGAAAGAGGGAAGAGCGAAAGATATGAAGAGATGAAGAGAGGCGAGTGAGAGGTATGAACAGTGGAGAGGGAGGGAGAGAGAGCGTGGGAGGGAGAAAGAGCGGGGATGGGCGTGAGAAAGAGGAAAAGAGGAATGGAAGGGAGAAGTGGCACAGAGTGGAATGGGGAAAGAGAGAGAGAGGTGCGGATTATGAGATTTTGAAGAGTGGAACAGAGGGAAAGGATGGAAAGAGGGGAGAAAGCGTGAGGAGAAAGAGAGGACGAGAGGGTGTGGGCGAGAAAAGTGGGAGGCAGGAGTAACTGGTGTTTAAAGGGGAAGGCTGCGAATGTAATTGAATGCTTGCGAATGGGACGAGGAGTTAAGGGAAAAAGCTTCGGAGGAATGATTGTGGCGCTGTAGTGGGTTTGAGACGAGAAACCTTTAGGGTGCTGGAGGAGGTGTGAATTAGACGGGGAACATGCGCACGTAACAAATCATTCCTCGTATGAAATTAATATGCGGAACAAAGGCAAGGCAATATATATTCTTTTCACCCTCTCCACTCACTCTCTCTCTCTCCCATTTTCCCTCTCTCTCTACCTCCCACTCTCGCTGGAATCCTGTACCAGAATTAATAAAAATCAAGTAAGTTTGCACTTTCCCTCTCCATAATTTTTTTTCGCGAGACGTTTTTCAACGAGGATGAATGTGAGGAAATCTCGCGCAACGGACATCATCTCGCCGTGCGACGCTCTAATTTTTTCGCTGTTACTTAAAAAATAAATAAAATAAACTCACTGCGTCTTTAATATTCGAGAGATGTACTATTTGGAAATATTACAAATGGATGGATTAATCCGCTTTTATAGAGACAATCTGACAGTTCATTTCCGGAAAACGTCCAGTATCGCTAAAAAGTGAGACATGTTTTCTGAGTAAAATAACCGAAATTCATCATCCAGAAAATTTTTAATTAAATAAACATTTTTAACGGATAATTCGATTATTTCCTAAAAAGCTGACTGGTAGTCACAAAACTAAGTGATAACGATACAATTATGAAATTCATATTAGGAAATTGATAAAGTAACTATGCATGTACTATTCGAAGAATCGTGCTCTAAAATATGTAGATCGAATTACCACTAGGGTTAGCTACGTTGATGATGGCTACAGCACGTGATTTATTTAGCTGCTTTTAATCATACATATAATCTTTAACGAGCTAAATTTTATCCTGCCTATGTCAACATGGCATTACTTTTAATAATATAAAGCATTTTATTAAAAATATATGAGAACGGTAAAAATAACACAAACTCAAAACAGATCGGAAAAAAATTATCTCGTTGCTAAGACAGCATCTGGACGTTCGATTCTAGCAACCCAGATCTCATCCTACGATATAAGATGTCTTTTGACTGTAAATAAAATAAGGAACCCAAGAAACACGGTGAAGACAAGATGAATAAAATTGGAATTATTAACTCCAATTCACCGTAAAGGCGGTATTTACGGGGCAAGACACAGAAGACTCGCAGTCTTCTGTGCCTTGCCACATAAGTACCGCCTTTACGGTGAATTGAAGTTAATATTTCCAATTTTATTCGTCTTTTGACTGATTTATCAAAGGATATATCATATCAAAACTCTTTTTTAATATCTTACGCTTGCACGTAAGCACACAGTACGTTTCATGGAATCAATCATGATACGTAAATATTCCGAGTATACTGTAAATTACGCAATTATATAAATTATATAATTACGTCACTTTGGACGGAAAACTTTTATAGGCGCAGCTTCTTTTTTTTTAAGCGATCCATAAAACAATCTCGTTCACTGCGAGAAAAGGGTTCATATCCGATAATCTCTTATGTTTCACAACATCGTAATCCGTGTAGCGAGCCGTTCCGGGCAATCTGACAACATGACCAATGACACTCGAAAAATAAATCATGTGGACCGTGTTCAGTATCTCTGAAATATATTATTTTATCTCATTCGTGCCAAAAATAGGTCACAATATTCCAGTGCATCGATTCGGAATAAAATACAAAAACAATTTCAGAGAGCAATAAAACAATCTCGAGATTCCTTGAACAACCCTGTCAAGCGAATTAGAATAGAATTTAATATTAAACGGAAAGCTTCCGTGTCTTGCTGAGAAAAAAGTTTAGCAGTGATAGGAAGCAATATCATTTACGGTTTTTAACTGCAACTACACGAAATTTGATGAAAATCGTATTAGCCGTCTTTTCGAAAATCCCATTGCTATTAAAGTTGCCCAGGAATAAACTAACCTTATATTCATTTTTGAGAAATATGAACATTTGTTATTACTGAAGACGTAAACTCAAGTACCTGTACAAAATTTAATCAACATCGTTGGAGCCGTTTTTGAGAAAATCAAATTGTTGTTAAAAATGCGTAAAATAAACATCCCTTAATTATTGAGCAATGTCAACCATTTCTTCATAGCTTCTATTTTGTATGATAAAATGCCTAAGTACGAGATTTAATTCATTTTCGCTCTACCGTTTAGGCTTTAGAGCCGCGAACCACTTTTTCGGACTCAGTACACCTAAAACGCATATTTCCATCAAAATCTCGAGGTCGAATTTTTTCGCGATAACAATACTTTCACAATATACTTCGTATATGAGAAAGTAAAAATGAAGTATTTATATAAAATCTCGAACGATTTAGCTGAAAGAAAAATTAGCATTAGGGCAGCAGTAAAGCAGAAAATGGGCGGGTTTAAATGGGTATTCTAATTGCAATAGACCTTGAGTTACAATTTGGAAGCAACTTGAAAATTAATGAATAAAAGAAATATATACATCATAACATCAAAATTAATTAATAATAAATTCGTATAGCGCATTATCGAACCGGAAGAAACGACAGAGGATCATTAATTTTTCTCGAGACAGGTTAAACGTGATAAAGCGGATTAAAACCATATCATTATACGCGAGAATTTATCTCCGAAACATGTTAATGTCGGATAAAAATGCTGGTTTGTAAATGAGTTTGAATATTAATAAACCGGGAGCGAAAAGCAAACAGGGATCGGAAGAGTGATATATTGGCGAGTCGCGTGCATCACTTAAGACGCGTCTGGAGTTTATTTTATCGGTTGCTTAGAGGTAATCTCGATACGTTTCAAAACGTCACGATTTGAGCGATGCGCGCTTGATTCAAAATCGCCGATTACGAAAACACATTTCTGTATCTTTATAAGCGCCCCTTTTTTACGAATGATGGATTCTGATGGATTAAATGGCGTCTTGGGGATTTGTCAAGAAAATAGGTCGCAGAATGTTTTCAAAAACTGATATTTCTCCGATGAAGATTTAAGAATTCAGTTTCGTTCACGGATTTCCTTCTCCACTGCAATTTATAACGAGAATAACTACTGTCTACGTACTCGAGTATTAATTCGTTGAATCGAATAGAAGCGCTGTTTCAGTTTGTGAGAAAATCCGTAAATACAGTTAAGTTGTCTCGAAATAAATCAAAAACAACAAACGCTTATTCTACATAAAGTAAATAAAATTAACTGTTCAAACAGTAACGCAAAACATATTACACCTATGCGTCACTTAATATTTTTGTTATCAACAGTATAACAATAAAAAAGTCCAATATTCTGACAAGTACCAAACCAATGTTGCTTTTCAACGCTTAAATAAAATGACAAAAATAGCGCGAATAAATAAATAATCGTGTCGGTGTATGACGACATTGAAAACTGGATGGAATAGTATTTAGTTTTTAATTAAACTCTTCATTATTATTTCATACAAATCTTTAATGTTACGGATCGCGTATAAAAATATTCGTGATTGAACCAAAAAGAAGCTATACTTTATTTTTTAGGTACTATATTTCTTGTAGTTCCATCGCACGAATGTACCTTTATTTTTCCCCTTCTACCACTCATGGTTTACGCTGCGAAACTCAAAATTACTTATTTTTCTGAAGCGGAGGCGATCTATGGTATAAATCTCGATTCGATTCCAAACGTACTAAAAGAAAAATACGAACGGCACCGAATTGGCAACGAAGAAACGCTAAAACGCCTCCACCCACCCGTTCATAAAAAAAATCCCGCCCGCCAATAAAACGGGGTCCTTCCATTTTATCCCGGAGGGAAGAAATATCCTTAATCATACGCTGATCTCAATTAAGGCTTCGGGCGTAGTATATGTGGGAACAATTCCGTGAGATTGCTGACTCAGCCGACCAACGGAGAAGTGTTCGTTGGCAGAAGGCCTTAAGACTTCCCTTTCGAGTTACAGATTCGGAGCAATCGAATGGAAAAGTAGTTGGAAAGAGTCCAAGCTCTCAATAAAATGGGACATTCTAGCAGCAGCGACAGGAATTGGAGCCAATGCGAAGAAAAAGAAATGGGAATTTCACCGTGGATTTTGATTTTGGAGAAAAATAGGTGGAATTATAAATCGATGGCATTGCTTTAAAAGGAAAAACAAGAGAATCGAAATGAGAGTGGAATTTAAAAAAAAAATATTCGTGCGTGCGGAGAAAATAAGGAATCCGCTCATTACCATGGTAATGTTTGTGAAAATATATCTATTTTCTTCAATATAGTTTTTTTTAATGAAGAGATTCAATAAAATAATTTCTTAGAAGATTTATAATTTTTCTAAAAAATATTTTAATGACTGCTCCACTAATTATATAGAACCCTCATTTTAAAGGATTTTCCGACATCAAATATAAAACAGCAAGCGAAATAACGTTTCTAGCATCAACACTTTTAGTTTTAATCGTTTGATTAAAAACACCTATTTTTAATGTAAGATGACTGGTGCAGGGATGGCAAATGATTTTTGAGTTGCGTGCCAAGAAAGCAATGTGAACCATCAGAATTTTTTTTCGCGTGCCACTAGTGTACTCCTTCGCAAGAAAACTTCATGTTTAATATGGAAAATACAAGCTTGCGCGTGCCAAGTAAAATCGCCTGCGTGCCACTTCTGGCACGCGTGCCACGGATTTGCCATCCCTGGACTAGTGATTAAATATTCGAGAATAAATAATTTTACAAATGACGTAGCCATAGCGAACTAGTTATTTAAAATGGGAGCGCCTAAACGAAATGAAGTTGACGCCTATGAAAGAGTCCTTCTGCAGCCAAAAGCAGAAAGAATGTATCTCTCACCGAAGGTGAAATCAAGTAGAATACGTTAAATATATAGCTTAAACACTATAATTTCGTCAATTCTTCTAGATTTTTTGTCATGTTTTGCACAAACAGCCATTGTTTACGGGCGACTAATTTTTTTAAATTTCAAGCAAATCTTTATAGATATTTTAATATACAACTTTCATTTCAATAAAAAATTATCGATATCGTGTCATGGGTAAAGACAAATCAACGAATAAGTAATTACAAATCAAAATTGAAAAAATAGTTGCAGCAGAAATGTCTAATATAAAAAATAAGGCAATCAAAAAAACTATATGCAAATCTCTGCTACAAGAAACAATCATCAGTGGTGTTTGATATTAGATTCCAAAATAATCGTTTATGGCTAATAGAGATATTATTATTACCTGAGATGAGTAGTTATTTTTCTAATTTTGGAATTTTTAGTTTATTTTATGAATTTTGTATTAAACAGAAACTTCAAAGGAAATCTACGGTAGCACCATTATAAATACCTAAGCTATCCCATAAGATTGGAATTGATTTAAAGTGCATATATATTGCCTACCAAATTTACTAAAGTAAAATTACATACATATTTATTTCTCCTGCCACTTCGAGTTGAAAAGAACTCAAGCACATTGAGAAACAGTACAGAATATTTGAATAAATCTGTTGCAGCAAAAAATTATTTTGATATCAGGAACACTAGGAATTGAGTAAAAGTTCTTTATTCGCCTACAAGGTTTTTTTTACGGGAGCTGAAAGGATTTCGCGAGTTTGCTATACAGATTATCTACAGATATACGCGCGCTTTGCTGTGAGAACTCAACCACCGCTTTCCACCGCCGTTCAAACAAAGGCAACCCAAATTTCTCCAGTTTAAACCTAGGGGTGCAAAAAATTTTAAAAATCAGATATTTTGTATTATAAACTTAACAGAGCACTGCAGTTGGGTCGTCTTTTATCTTCTCCCGTGGAATATTCAATTGTGAACGTTTTGCGCTTTTTCCTCTATACTAAATAAAAATAAAATTTATTTTATTGCAGAACCGATTTACATTGAAAGGATTCTATACGAAGCATTTTTTAAACCATTAAATATAGTACTTATTCAAAAGGAACATTAAATTTCCAAACAGATATGATATGCTTAAATTAAAAATGTAAAAACGGGATACATTTGCTCTTAACCCTCGGGAATGACTAAATGCTTTTTTAAAAAAAATATATAAAAGTAAATAACTGTCGCCTAACATTTATTCCACTCAAAAAGTTAAATTATTCACTGCAATATCTTCCATCCTTTCAGCTTTCCTCGATTTGTGACGAGGATTATCGCACGTACGCATTAAAAAAATCGGATAGGTCATTAAAAGAAAAAGAGGAACGGATGGAAAATCCCGCTCATCGCTGGAGTACGTGCTTAAGTACAAAGGAATTCGACACTCTCTTAGGCTCTTCTAAGGAACTTGATCTTTTAAATCCAGACGCTTTCGAAATATTTTTCGAGATCTATCGAAAAAAAGCTTCATTCTTTTTTTCATTTTCGTCACGATAGGAATGTAACACGGGTCAATTTTTCGGAAAGAAAACGACAGCCTTTGAAACTTTAACCGAAGAACAAGAAGAATGATTCGCATCAAGGGCGATCTTCGTGAGGCGCTGCTTCCTATCATTTCCATTTTCGTAATAAAAATTACTTTATATTACGTCACCTGAAAGGCAAAATACAAAGAAAAGAGAAAAGCTACTATAACGACTCAGGTAACTATTGGCATAAAAATTTAGTCGCGGAATACATTTAGCAATATGTACGACTGATGTCGTATAAGAAAAGTAGACTAATATATTTTCAATTATTGGCTGTGTATCACAATAATTACAGTAATGTCGAGGTTAGGATCTCAGAAAAGCTCGTGGTTCGGCAAAACCTCGTCTCGCGAAAATGATGCCTTACGGAGCAGTACGGAAATCGAAATTCAAAGTTTCAACTTTCTATCTTTTACGGTTTCGTCACAATTTCAATTCGAGCAAGTACATGGACATAAGCTCATTTAATCAGAAACTCGCTAGAAATCGCGTTCGTAGAGAATATGGGATTCAAAACATCACACTAATGTAGGGTGTCCATACGTCCCGGTTTTCCGGGATTTACCCCGGATTTTAGTCATCTGTCCCGGTGTCCCGAAATTTTTTTCGGGACGCCGAATTGCCCCGGTTTATAGGAGCACTCTCCGTACTTGTTTTCAATGATAGAGATTTCCAATGCACACGTTTTCCTATTAATTAATTGCGTGTTTTATTATTTTCACACGTTCACTGTTCGAACGGAACGTTTAAAGGAGTTCTATGATTTTGTTGATGTAGAATATAGTAAGTTGCTATCTCATTTGAAAACTCGTTAGTTATCGCTATGTACTGCAATTAAACGAATTTTAAAAATTTATGAAGGCTTAAAACACTATTTTATGTCTGATGAAAAGGCTCATATTTTCATTTTGAATTTTTTAATTAATGCATATTTGTGTACCGTACTTCTTGCAATTCATGAATGGCCAGACATTAAAGATTGAGAAAACAAACATCACTATTATGGAGGTAAAAAGACTGTTGAAGAAACAACTGAAATGATTGCTAGTAGAATATCTGATAAATTTTTGCCTATTAAAACTAAAGAAATATTGCAACTATGTAAAGATGAAAAAACAAATAAATTTAGCAACGAAGTCATAGAATTTTATTCAACAGCAAGGGAGTATTTACTAAACTGGACTGAACCATTAAAGCAGTATACATTTTTGAAATGGTTGACTTTAAAATTAATTCCAATGTAGGATGTTGCTGCATATTCTTGTGTATCGCTTGAAAGAAAGGGAAATAAATTTACGGAAAATATTCTGTACGAACAATTTGTATTTTTGAAGGAAGTGATTAGCAATGAAATTGAAAACAATGTAAATTGGAAAACGATGAATTTCAACGAGAAGTGGATGACTATCTTTATGAAAATGGAATTTATCGAGCAGAAAAGTGAATTCATTAGAATTTGTTCATATCTGTTTGCAAATCCGGGTCACAATGCAGGCTGCGAAAAGAATTTTTTCTTTATTAGATGCTCAATGGACTGATGAACGGAACAAATTAGAAATCAGTTCAGTTAACACAATACTCATATGTGTCTTTAATTTAAAAGATCTTATTGTTAGTTGTGAAGATTTTATGAATTCCATAGAAGAAAATGAAGAAATGTTAAAGGCTGCTCAAGGATCAGCCAAATATAAATGTAAAATTATATTTTAAGATTATCATTTGACGAATGGAATTTTTTGTTTTACAAATTCATAACTCACTAATTAATTCTTCTTCATTTAATGATGAATGTTCATATATGTACCCAGTATTTGATTTTTTGTTGATTTTGTAATAAATATTTTAATTTTTGATATTTCATTCGTTCATGTAACTTTAAATTGCTGTTTGTTTAGTGATAATAGTGCTTTTTCATGCTTATTGACTTAAAATTCAAATATCTCTTGTAATTTTTGAGTTTATAATAGTGATCAATATTTTTATGTTAATACGATTTATACATTACAACTTGTTTAATTTGTAATTATGGTATGCGATAACAATTTGGATGTTTCAAAGAGTAATACTCTATAAATCAGTGTTTCTCAACCGAAAATCTGCCGTGGATCGGTAAATGTGAAAGTTCAAGCAAGGACCGGTAAAATTTAGCAAACTACGTAATTTTTATTTGTTTTCTTCAATGAAATTTTATTAAAAGATAAGAATAAAATAAAGTCACATAACTTTTTAAACAATTAACTGTCAAAATAAGAATAAATTTATCTTAAACTTTCCACCAAAGTTTCGCGGACCGATGGTTGAAACACACTGCCATAAATCACAATTCATGTGCAATTTGTATGTTCCATTCTTATCAATAATTAATATTTTTTATGTTCTAACCACTCGTTCTGAACAATCTGTTAGATAATTGACTTTATGTAATCATGAATTCAATTTCCTTACTTGTAAAATACAATATGTTATGTATTTAATTTTAAGTGTATAAATAAAAATTGCAAAACTTTATAACAGAAAAAAGTTTAAACATCCTATTTTCTTATTAACAGAGTAACAGAATCATAAAATACATTAAAACAATATTTTAATACCTCGAACTACAGAAAATGACTAAAAATGCATTTGTCCAGGTTGTGTCCCGATTATGTCCCGGTAATTTCCCGGTTACGTCCCAGTTGTCCCGGATTTTTCATCCTCAAAATAGGCAATGTCCCGGTATTGTACCCTCGGCCTCCGGACACCCTACACTGATGCGTAAAATGCGGTCCGCATCAAACTTAGGATCGTTTATATAATTAACTTTCTATGTATTGGCAAGTATGTGTCACATTTTATTTACCGCTTATAAATTAATAAGTGTTCGGAAAATCCGCGTTGGGCAAGGATTTACTGCAATGCGTCTTCTAAATCAATACTTTTCGGTAAATTTTCCATACTTTCACAGTTTTATAAAAGAATTGCGACTTCAGCAGTACTCCTCAATGTATCTTCACAAAAAAATTTACATTGTGTAGAATAAATATAATTTTTTAAAAAATTAATAAACTTGTCTAAATGTTATTGCAGCTACAGCCTTAAAAATAAACTGTTTTTAAACCTATATTTCCCATAAAATAAATAGAAAGCAAAAATTACCGGACAGTAAAAAATTTACCCTCGAAAAAATACATAATAACAGGGGAGAATTCCTTTACGGCTTGAAACAGTGATCATCCCCGGACCGATGAGCCATATTGTATTTCGTCCGGCTACATTTCCTGGTCTTATTATAGTGTTGGGATGTTAGGAAGCATCCCTTCCAATCCGAATCTAAAACCAATTTTCTACTCTACCAATATCTCTCTCTCACTCCCCTCACGCTTCTTCTGACCTAACCTCTCTCTTCCGTCTTTACCTCTCCCCTCCTTCCCTATCCTTTTTAACTTCCCAGAATCCTCTGCCGCAAAAATGCCCTCCCACTTACGACCTTTTCGCGGCGTAACCCTTCCTCCTTTGACTTCCTTTCTCTCCCTCCCTCCCCTTCCCTCTAACTCCCCCCTTTTCTAACTTCCAAGCTCTCGTTTCGGAAAAAATAAATGACCACGAAATTCTCAGAATCAACCCACGTTCTTTGCACACGCACAAGCTAAGGAAGTGCACTCGGGATTTTCCCTAGAAAGGTGACGGATAATTTTCCCCTCTGATCTCGGTAATTCCACGAAAATTTCGGCGTCTCGAAATGCATGAAGATCACGCGGGAAAGCTGATTTTTTTTTGTGACAGGACGAAATATCTCGTGATCTCTAAAATTCGAATATTTACCATACAATCGACGGCGAGGTTTTCTCAATAAAAACTTACTGGGAAAGGGCAGGAATGAGAGCACCGGAACAAATTTCGAACTTCGACAGTTACTGATTAATATTAAATTAAATTTTTATTTAGTTTTTATCTTTATTTTTAGTCATTTTCTGCTTCTCAAATTTTCATTTTATTTAGCATGCACTTTCAATAAGATCGTTTGAATCAAGAGTTACACGTAAAGCACAGTAAACTCTCGATTAATTACCTGGACCTATGGACCGGACCTATTCCGATTTATCGGATATATATGCCTATTTACACGTAACATAATGCACGCAAATGAAAATAAGTAAATATTAAGAAAGTAAAGAAAAAACATAGATAATATCTGCTTTAATATGATTCCATAAAATATGTTCACAGCAAAAGGAAATATTTAATACGTATATGTAAACACCTTTCTTACGTATGGAAAAAGTAAATACCGCACATATATACGTACATAATGACCTATAAAAACTCTCAAGTTATAAGCTTAAAAACTCTCGAAATTGCAGTAACTCAATATATGGTCAATATTGAGCTTGCTTTTATCCGAGATAAACACATACAATAAATATATACTCGCAGGAAACATTTACTAAAATTTATAAATGTAAGAGCGCTAATTAGTTACTGTGCATATCAAAATTAGCGTCTATAGGAGTTTTTTTAAAACGCTCTTAGTTAAAATACCGATATACTAATGCCCAATTAGGCGATACTGCTGGAAATAGGTGAATTACGCTTTTGGTACGACAACAGCCTCCGATTATCGGAATTAATTAAAAAAAGAAACGCGAGTAATCGATGACACCGTTTGCACCTAAAACTAACGTTTTTTTCCGTAGAGACAATTATAAACAAAAAAGACAGCGATATAATACACGGTCGGATACTAATCAAACAAAACGACCCATAAAAAATGAATTCTCGCTACGAAACACGACCGTTAAAAACTGCCCCCCTTGTACGTGCCGGAGAGAAAACACGTTTACTAACGTCCCACGGAACGTTTTTATTGAGTTTTTATAGCAATTTTCCGTGTGCCTGGAGAATATTTGTTTTTATTTTGTGGGTTTTCGTAACTTCTTACCGAATTCGTCTCAAAATCCAATATATATAGCCCAGAATTTTTGGATTACCCGAGTAGATAGCCGAAATATACAACCGCTTCTTTTTTTTTTGCAAAATTTTATCGGCGTCTAAGTTTCGGAATGTCCGAACGTCACGCATAACCCGACATCGGCGGAAAATCGAAGCGTATTTTTCGGGGTTTACTTTAATAACCGTATTTATTCGAAATCCAGGGAAACACGACGGAAAATCCCCAGCCTAACTCCCCCTCCAACCCCAATGCTTAATGACTTCATTACCGTCGTAAAAAATCGTACGAATCCTTTATCGTTTTGTTTTCTCTTTATATCGGAAAACGATGGAAATGGTAAGTCTGCGGAGTAAATTTCATTACGTGTCTCGGAGAATATGACGCCAATATGGGTTTCTCATTTTTCTTTAAATGGGCCGGGATAGCAATGAAAAATTTATCGAATGGTTTCAAATTCATTTTTAGTTGAACAGTATTAAGCATTTTATTTTCGGATGAAAATTATTAGGAATGTATTTTTATATGAACACATTACAGTAGTAAAGTTACCAGAAAATATGCTAAATACATTATATAGTTTTATGAGGATACCATTTGTCATCATATTATATACATTAATTTATAGTGAGTTTATAGTTTTGTAATAAAATTTGATTTGGACACAGTTTAAATATGTTCCCACAATTACTAAATTTTTTTTTATCGTTTGTATATACCAAGTATGTTTTCCGCAATGAAAACTCGTCATTTCAAATCAATGAATCATTGACCAAAATTTAATTCCCTCGCCCGTGAAAGTCACATAGTTGCATTTTCCGTGTTGTTCAAATCAAAGAGCAGAAAGAAAATTGCAAACAGATACCTCGGAATCAACTGCTTTCCGCACACGACCATTACATACGTATATATAAATTAAATTCTGTGATAGAAACCTCAACGGGTTTTGATAGTTAACGTGTTATGACGTCATGAAAGATTTTCTCAGTATTATGGCAATTTGGCGACGGATAAGAGGAAAAATAAAGAACAAGGCACCCTCCTTCGAACGAAGTGACGTGTGGTCTGGCATTTCCACGTTTCGAACTTTATCCTGTTAGGATTACGTCCAGCTGCAGCTCTGAACGTTGAGCATCTTAATTTTCTACCAGTGTATGCGGTGGATAAATCTGTCATGCCGACGTTATTATTTGAATCATTTGAAAATATTAACTCGTTATCTACAGGCAGCGACTATGGAAAACACGGTCGAACTTCTTTAAGTCGAACGTCTATAACTCGAAGTGAATTCATTTTTCAGGACTAAATCTCTTTCATGTTCTTTTTCTATAACTCAAATTTTTATAAGTCGAATATATGTGCATATTTTTCTTTCCCTTTAATTTCGACTTATAGAAATTCCACGGTATATCTCTCCGTATGATAAGAGTTCTCGATCCACATAAAGTATATGATATCTAGCTTGGTGTCAGTAATATATCAGTCTATTTCGCCAAATAAATCATATCTATTAGACGAAAATATTCATAATTTTTAGTTGCGTAATCTTCAAATCTATCAAAGTACGTAGTATTTCCGATGTATATGTTAACGGCGTCCTCGGCATCGCCACTCGAGTCGACTTTGCTTCCATTTGACCTTCTCTCGGTGAGTTAAAAGCAACTAACTCTCTGCCTTTTTAGGCAGGGAAGCAATAAAGCCTCCAGACGAGGACTATTGTGTCATGTTCCCCCGACATTTGTCTTCAGGGCCGCGGGATCCACCGGAAGGTCATTGGGATAGAACCTTCAGAATGTCACGCGGATAAGCTACTATTGTCTGCTACGTTGGCCAGTTGAAGACTGATTTAATGTGAGCTGGGGGTGCTGAAACAATGTTATGCTTGTTGTGGCTATAGGAGAAACCTGAGATATACTTTTCAAATTTTTAGCGCTTTTTATTTAAATTTTGTTTCCACTTTGTCCGTCCGTTCGTGCGAAAAATGTTGCAGCAAAGAGAAGAGCTGGGAAGTTAAGATTTTCAGTATAGTTGTGCCTGGTGACAAACATGAATCCTATTGATAAAATATTTATACGGGTTCGTGACTAAGGTAAAGTTTCGTTTAGTTTACGTTTCTACAACAATGAAGCCGAAGCGTAAATCCTTTCAATGTACTTTTAATCTCGAAGAGGGAAAAACCACATTATAGCTCCTTAACTGCGGTGAGGTATGTTCTGAATAAGGTTTTCCGAAAATGTATGTGAACGTTCTAAAAAAAACGGTACAACATACATTGTACATACCTTCTCATATACTAATGCGTCATTTAGTAATCTTTAGAAAATGAAAATCGTATCAGCAGGTTTTTAGAAAATCCAATTTTTGTTAAAATTGCCCAAGAATAAATTAGCCTTATATTCATTTTTTGAAAAATATTAAGTATGTAGTATTATTGCAGACGTATACTCAAGTAACTGTAAGAAATTTGATCAAAATCGTCATAGCCGTATTTTAGAAAATCAAATTGTTGTTAAAAATGCGTAGAATAAACTTCCCTTAATTATTGAGCAATGTCAAACATTTCTTCATATCTTCTAATCTGTATGATAAAATGCCTAAATACGAGATTTCATTCATTTTTGCGCTACCGTTTAAGCTCTAGAGCTAGTAACAGACAGACAGACGGCATTACGAAAACCACTTTTTCGGATTCTGCGACACCTATGTAAAACGTATATTTCCGTAAAAATCTCGAGGTCGAATTTTTTCACAATAACAATACTTTCTCAATATACTTCGTATACGAGAAAGTAAAAGGGCACTCTTGGAATCTACTTTTTCAGTGTTTTTGAAACATGTTTGTTATGTAAGTCCTTATTTCTGTTTCTGTTTTCAGGTATAAGCCGAGCTCGTTAATTCTATAGTGAATTAATTAAGGACCTGCGAATCGCTAATTTTCTTTCGAATCGAATCTCGAATCGAATCGACAATCTCGATTCGAATTCGAATCGAATCGGAGGGGCATAAGACAGTTATGCATTTTTATATACTAACACCTACATAATTACAAATATGCATGCTTTTCGTGTCACATACATATGTTGAATGATGATATAACTGATTAATGTCGTGGCTAACAACATTAGTGTGAATTTTATTTTCAAGTGATATTTGATTGGAAGATAGTTTAATTATTGTTAAAATAAATTATTATAATATCGGTTGTGTTTGCTAATTAAGATCCGTTATGATCTCACCCGACCTTTAGATAAAGTTTGAAAATATAGAGATATGCGTATTAAGCTACAGCGCAGTTTAGACTGAAACAAAGAAAACTAGAAATCGGTAGCTTAGTAACATAAAGATGGTTGCTCTAGAGTAGTAGTAAAGAGCACTGCTGTGCAACCATGTTCCGACCTGTATAAAGTATAAAGACGGTCTTGCAATTGATTCGACATTTACGAATCAGTCTCCTTAAATCCGAATCGAATCCGAATCCTACCCCCGATTCGAAGTCGAATCGAATCACGAAGCTTCGCAGGTCCCTAGAATTAATCCTAAGGTAACTGTGCATGGACCTCCTGCACCTCTTTGTCATCCACACATGCGGGATCAAATGGAATAAGCACTGAGAAAATACGAATGGAGATGCACGAAAAAAAACGAAGTAAATTTCGGGGATTAATTGGCTCCAGAAAGAGACTCGAACGCCTGGAGTCACGATCGGCTTTAATCCACTATAACAGGGACGGCAAACCTTTTTGATGCTGCGTGCCCAGAAAGGGATGCTGTGGAGCAGTAAAATTTTCGCGTGCCACTGAGTTCATCTCTATATTTATTAAGTTTTTAATAATGTTTTCAACTATAATCCGTTATGTTTAAGTTATTATCCATCTTGTTCTACATAAATTGCTGATGTTATAAAATATTAGTTAAAAAATGGAGAGCATAAAATATTTTTATATTAATAAATATTAATATAGGTATGTACAATAATAAAAATAACAACATTTTATATTACAAAAATTTAGTTAGACAAATCAAAGTTTTTGTAAAAGAAGGAAAAAGTACAAATTACCAAATAATAAAGCCAATTAATAATTTCCTGAGTTCCATTTCTGCTGCTGTATCATAGATGAAAGCTGAATAATATCAGGTTTGTACTTAGTAGTTTTCAATGCAACGCAAGCAGCAGTCATGTCAACATTTATTCGGTTCTTATATCTAACTTTATAAAATTCAGTGTCGAAAATAATGTCTCACGCGAATAAGTGCATAAAAAGAGTTAAAATTGCCACAGTTAATTTTTTTAGACACACAAATGCCTTAGTAACTTTTAATACTTAGTTTTCTGAGTTCAAACCATTGGATCCCACTGACCTATCACTTTCAATAGCTTCTAAATGAATTCTTAAATCATTAAACTTCTGCTTCCAGATTGTAATGGACTGTAACTCAACAAGTTGCATTTCAAAATCATGCAAATCCATCCATTCTAACTTATCCAGATTTACATTTTCTAAAATAAAAGTGTCAGGATAATTTCGCAATATTCTTGATTTCCCGTAATTGTGCAAATCTTGACGAAAATTCATCTGATGTTGTATATATTATTATCGAAAAAAATTTCCACCTTTCTGTGAATTTTTAAATTGGCAACATATCTTTCTCAAGCGGGGAAAATATTTGAAACAGCAACTTTAAACGTCACGTTTAAATATTTTCAACTTAATTTTAAATGCTTTTATGGTATCAATCATAATATCAATTGTTTTTTCAAAACCTTGTAGCATTATATTTAATTCATTTAAATGCAAAGAGAAATCTAGGGAAAACATTAGATTAATAAGCCACAACGGGTCGTATAGTTCTGGGAACACTTTTTTCGTCTCATTCATAAACATGACAATTTCATCCAAATATTCCACGAAACTTTCAAGAACACACCCTCGGCTAAGCCAACGAACGTTATTATACATATGTAATCCGTTGTATACTAAATTAACTTCACTTAGTAAGGAATGAAACTCGCTTTTTTAAACCAATGGATGCAATATACATAGTTGACAACTTTCGTTACAACTATCAATACGTCCTCAAGTGCCTTTAAACCAGATAAGCACGCACTGTCTCTTGATATATAATACAATGCAATCCCAGCAAAGAGTGCCCAACATGTTTTGAAAACAATGATACAAAATCAGCATTCCTACCAACCATACTAGGTGCACCGTCTGTAGTTGCAGAAACTATTTTGGAAATATTTATCTGAGCATTCGAAAGTTCGTTTAAAACTGCATTTCAAATATCTGTTCCTGTAGTGGTTCCATTTAAAGTCACCAAATTAATTAGTTCCTCACGCAGTTCATCACCGCAAGGATATCGAGCAATAATTGCTACTCGAGCTAATGACGTCATATCAGTGCTTTCGTCGAGACACATGGAGAAGTATTCACAAGAATTGATATCACCCTTTAGCTGGTTTCCTATATCGGTTTTCATTTTGATTATCCTTCCTTTAACCGGCAGGTCTCGTATTCGCTGAAGGATTTTTAATTTATCTGGAAAGTCTTCAAAAAGAAATGGAGGGCATTCGAGCCACGATTCTTTAATGTAGTCTCCATCACTAAATGGTCTACCGTGCTGAGCTATTATATTCGAAACCGAAAAACTAGCAGCAACTAAAATAGATGTACCTGAAACGAATTTCGCAAGAGCACCTGCATGCAGTTTTTTATTTTTTATTTCACGAGATATATAGACTGTTCGTCTTCACTTTATTGCTGAATCCACTAGTTTTATTACATAGTGTCGCTTGACAGACGAAGATCTTCACACTATTGTTTCAGGACACAAGGCACAACGCTTTATCCATTTTTCTAAGCATGCCGTAATTTTCGGTCCACCATTACTGAAAATCTCTGCCACTCCCTTCACAAGTCTGTCTTTGTTTTTTAATTGGTGGATGTGACATTGTTACCGTAAAAATGGGCAACAAAAATTATTATTAAAAACACAAGTCAGAATTTTCACTTCTAAACGAATATAGCAGGTGCGGAGACGGTTACTTTATCGTAGAAGTTAGAAACAAATCATACCATTAAAGATTAGACTAGAACCAAATATCAAAACTTTTTAAAAACGATGTCCACAAAATGATTTTTGGTAGAAATTGATAATAAAATTAAAAATAATTTTGTAACAATTTGTAATTAAATGTACGATGTATGTTTTATCATCTACTAGTTAAAAACTCATGAAAACTTTTACCCCTACGCTATTCGATACTATAAAAAAAGTAAAGCACAACAAAAAACGAGAAATGAAACTAAATCTATTTGATTATATAAAAATTCTAGGACTTAAACTAAACTTTTTCAAGAGACTTGCCGTGGGGCCGCAGGAAAGAATAGGCAATCTTCATGGACAAATCAGGAGCAAACAGTAACGAACAATAAGAACAGCATGCGGATATACACTGTACACAAAACTTAATATTTTGTCGCACAATACCATCCTATTCTTTGTGGATGACTATTTCTCTTTAGCATTGAGTTTGAACTCAGCACTGGCACATTCACTCTTCCACGTTAACGCTCAAATCTCAATGACGACTAAATGAATTTCCATCCTCTCTTGTGACTGCAAACATATTTCGTTTCGCACCAATAAGAGAGTGGGGGAATGACGCTTGAGGAACCGCTAAAAACAGAGTTTGGGAAAAACCATGAATGTTTCCAAATCTTTATGACACGTGGGCAGGTCCGAAGCCACCCGTGAGCGGTTTCATCCTTTTGCCGGTCTTCCCTGGAGCTAAGAGCGAGTCCCCTTAATTCGTAACCTCATCCATTATCTCACTGTACACACGAACCCTCCGTCACTGCACGTGCGAATTGTCTTTTCAATGACAGAAGGCTCGAAGAGCTCGCTTTTTCCAAATGGAGGATTTTTAGTATGAAAATAAGGAAAAGAATACCACCGAACCTTAAAATCTTCTCTGTTTATTGCAGTCCTAAACTTGGGCTGAGAATCCGGAGGGTCTCAACCTCACCGCCGTGGGGCGCCGTGTTTATTGCATCTCCTCTCTACCTACTCTCTTAACAACTCCTTACCAGCTCGAATTTAAATACTCTAGCAAGGGAATGCACCATGTGTGCGCTTCTCTTGTTCACATTATAACCTTTTTTTATTCATATTCGGAGAAAATTGACATATATGAAACGAGAACTGATTAGTTTGTTTCAAATACAAATTTTGAAAACCGGATAGATGTTTTTGCATAATAAAATTTAAAAAATGACATGAAATCAAGTTCCAGGAAGCGTGCCCAGAGTATTTCGTCCAGCGTGCCATTGATTTGCCATCCCTGCATTATAACCTCCGACCTCTGACGTCTGCCTGCCGATGCATAATTTGTGGACAGGGCGAGGTACACTTCGATGAACTTCCAAGGGCAACATGGATAGGACGGTGTAGCGCGCGTAGATTGAGGTTGGCGGCGCTACTTGATTGCCTCTCGTAATCCAATCGATGGATGGAAAAAAAGCCATAAAAACGGCATAGGGTTATCAAACTGCGAGGCAAAAAAAAAACAAATCTAGCTGTTTCCCAAGAGAAAAGTATAACCGGATCTGCCAGAATTAAGCGATGTAAAGAAATAAGCTTCACTTATCCACACCCAAAATACAGACAGTTGGATAAAACTTTTTAAATTTCATTTTTAACCTAGAACCTGAAATATCAGTACGCGGCGTCACGCTAGGATTCTAAGGAAACCGCAAAGACTGGATGAAGAAAAAACAGAAGGATAAAACTCTCAAAGAAGAAAAACGACGCACAACCTTGGGGACCGCGAGTGGAAAATGTAAAAAAGAAACAACCGGAAATATGGCGGTAGAGAGAGAAATAGAGAGGAAAGGGAGGGGGGGGGGGGGGGGCATGATTGCGTTTTTTTTTTAACTGGACGTGAGAGTCATAATTTCCGATGAGTAGTTTTTTCCCGAAGTGGCTGAAGGAAGTAGCGGGTGGATGGATGTAGGAATGTAGGGAGGAAGCGAAAGAGAGAGGCAGGAAAGGATGCAGCGATAGAGAGAGTTAAGAGGGGAGAGATCCATTACGTTGCTGTGGAGGCAGGAAATCCCAAGCAGTCGTTAGCGACGGTATCCTGCGGAAAAAGGGAAGCAATACAGAAAACGACCAAGAAGGAGGAGCAGAAATCCTGTGCAGTGCGCGAGTCGGAAAGGACGAAAGATGTGAGAAAATAAATCGAAAACTCTCGAGAGAGAGTATTCCCATAGAGGGACCTTCCTGTGGCTAAACCACCGATAGGAAATTGTTTGATCTTTTTTTTACCGCCATCTTCACGTAAATCTCCTTGCGATGACGGAGGTATAAAATATATTTCCCTAACTCGTTCCCGACAAGAATAATTCAGCAAACTTTCTGGGTTCTAACGACAAAATAATGTTTCCACTACTTCCCCCTTAAAAGGCCGTCGTACTCCCCCGAGATGCATGTCTTTCATAAAACCGAGCCCCCTTTGTAGGTAGAAACGGGTTATTTTTTTATTATACCCACCGGCTGTAAAATGTAGATTTTGTTCGTACTCCATCCTATCAACAGAAGTCAAATCTTATTCCTACGCTCTTGGTTGAAATATTTTTTTGCATATTTCTCGGAGAATCTGAAGAGAGGTTTTTAAAAAATCCACAACATCTTGTATTGAATTATAGACAGAGCTTATTCTCTCTGTAATTCCATTTCACGGTCGATTTTATTAGGATAGTTTAGGAAAAAACTCCAAAATTATTAGAGCTTATCAAGTCATAATTTATACGATACGAGATAGCCCCCTCCCTGTCAAGAATATCTGCTGGTGAAAGTTTAAAACCTAAATTAAAATTCGCCAACTCTCTCGCCCTACGGCTGTAACATTTCGCCACGTCTAATGCAACTTTTACTTGAGACCGTAATTTTATATACGGAATTGGACAATATCACTTTGTATGCTTTAATAAAAGTTATTACGCCCTTAAGAAGGCGCATTAAGAGGAAAAAGGGGGAGCTACCCACAGTACAGAGACAGATGGCAAATTTTGATTGTAATTTATATCCCCCATTAACTTTCGTGTCATAACCGCGATACTCGGTCGGAAAACATAAAAGTGCCCGTCCCTCTCGACGCAAGCAGGAGACGAGGTCGTTGATTTAAATCATCCGTCCCTCGCATTCATAAAATAATGGAAAGACTAATTATTCCAGACCAGATATCAGAAAATGCATTTTTATTAGGTTTATCCCGAAAGCTTCTGTTTTAAATCAACCGCAGAACAGCATGTAGCAGTAAATAACTCATAGTTCCGATTTAAACTGCAATCAGCCGAAAGTAACGGCGTACACAAACTAACATCGCTAGGGTAGTTTGTAAGTTATCCCTAAGGAAGTAAATTTGCGAAAAAGCGCGTTTGGATGCATTTCACAAACCTCTATTTTTGCCACCTTACTGAAAAACAAAAAAAATGCTGTATCTTTTTCGGTGGAAGAGAAAATAAATTCTCTAATTAAAGTCAACCCTTTTCAAGGAAATCATGATTTAACGAGTTAAAAAAGAAATTCCGACGGACCATTTTATTGTAATGAAAAAGATTTTAAAACAAGATACGTATGCAGCCTTCATCACTGCACCATCCAACTGTAGATTTTAAAATAGATAATACTTTTATCTAGATTTGAACTGCTATTGTATCTATCCAAATTATCGATGAAATAACGAACTATTATCCTTGGTGAGCACCTATGGCAACACGAAACATTGGGTGACCTGGAGGGGTTCTAAAGGCACGGAATTTTTCTCGTAAATGAGAAAAATTCCGTAAACAAGGAAAACTTTTTTTTAAAAAGCTTATCATTCAAGAACTGCTTCTTCTAACATTCGTTACGGGGATGGGAGATCGTAATCTGAGAGCATTAAGGAAGAAGAAAGAAAATTTCATTACGCAAAGCGAGACACAAAAGTCACAAGAAATGTTAAAACAAAATATATCCAAAGTTATCTGATGTTATTTAAGAAATACCACCTGCAACAGCTTTGATTTCCTTTCACCGAGCATACTCTGTATGCTGGTTGCTTTGATTTAACCGTTCTATGTGAAATTCTTAGTATTGTCGATTTTTGCAACCTGGATAAGTTCAAAAAAATTATAACAATTTCCTATCGTTTCTAAAAAGAATGATACAAGAACGAAAAAAATATCACCAGCGATACCGGAGTAATGAGCTTTTGAAACCGTTTCCTTTATTTAAAAAATATATCGCATCAACAGAACAATAATTCCGAATACCGTCAATTCGTACAATTTCCCTTCTTTTATAACAAATTGTTTTTTTTTTGCTTGTGCAAATGAAACCATGGTATTATGAAGTATCCTCAAGTCTCAAGGGCGACTCTTCAAATGTTGCAAACGTCGGATCGAGACATCTTCCTCCAAGCGATGCGGAAATTCCTCCTTTCTCCTAACCTTCGCAGAGTTTACGTAACACACCCAGACTGAAAGATTCAAGTTTCCATTTCATTTCATCTGGACTCGGTTGCGGCCGTTCTGTTGCGGAGGAACCTTCCCGGTGGTTTAAAAAGGCTTGAAACGCTTAAGACTTAAGGTTCCAATTATAGCTGCTCTACCATTATCATTCGACCCCGATTCCCACGTCACGCAGGTTCAAACCCAGGAAGCATGTGCGTGTGTGATGAATGCATATAAATGCAATGCAAACAAGGGATACAGAATGCCTAATTTTCATTTCTAATGCAGGTAAATTGTTTGCAGTTATGATGAAAAACACGTTTAATTTCAGAAATTAGAAATTCGTAATATCATGGTAGATGCATATATAAAAGCGGATATGAAAGTTAACAAAGATCTATAAATTTATACTATGATAATTCATATCAATGAAGAATAGGCCAGCGTGTTAATTTATTTCAACGCACGTATTCAGCAAATATAATATAGCTAATAACAGAATAGCAATTATCAAATTCATCCTGCAATTTATGAATATTGAATGAAAAATATTGTCCATGAAATATCCTCCAATTTCCACAAAAGAAAAAACGAGGTAGAGCAGAATAAGTAAATGAATGAAAACGTACGGACAGGGAAAACATTACTGAGATCTCAGTCACATTACTCATTTATTCCCATTCAAAAAGATCACTATTCACCAGTATCTTCTATCAAACTCCAAATTAGAAGACTTTTTTCTCGGAGGATTGAATATACATATTCAATATAAATGACTCAGTAATTGACGTGAGATAGAGATTGCCCGCTGTGAAAACTATGAAAATGCCCACCTCCCGCTGCTACCACAGTGCGAAGTCAATTTCATGTTCCCGGCGAGACCTCGTAAAGCACATAAAAGGCAATCATAATATCCTTATCCTTGACCTTCGTCTTAACCTTGGAAAAAGGGAACCAGATTTATGAAAGTCATATCTTCGGGTCTTAAACCTGTCTCCCTACACAAATTATAATGGAATGGTTGTGACGACGTATCTTGAATCCGACTCCATCAGTCACATTAAGCGTAGAAAGACATTCAGGAACGTAGATAACAATGTTTAAAATCCGAAAAATAATAAATATCTATCAAAACTGCTTAGAAAATCCTAACTCTGGTTCAATCCCGTGTTACTTAAGAATTTCATTTTTGTAGGATGCATAAATAAATATAAGTTATTAAAAAAACAAATCTTGTTTTCTTGTTGTAGTATGCTTATATGAAGTAGTTCATTAGG
Source organism: Uropetala carovei (assembly GCA_036926305.1). Classification (NCBI taxonomy): domain Eukaryota; kingdom Metazoa; phylum Arthropoda; class Insecta; order Odonata; family Petaluridae; genus Uropetala; species Uropetala carovei. Next base: position 278,345 of record JAXCHB010000120.1, on the reverse strand, counting down.
CGACCGTCGAGCGGCGCGGATTATCTCCCATAGCTAAAAAACGAAAAATCATAAAAACGCATACCTCTCGCAACGCAATCTGCGACCTTTCTCCCCCCCGCTTATATAGCTCATCCCAATCAACAGATAAGACCCGACGAGCCACCACTGGAGGAAGTTTTCGTAAACAGGAAAAGAAGCGGTCAATCTCGGATAGAAAAATGTGCAAAAGGATACCTTCAAAGGGGCTGGTTAACGGGATAGCTGAGAGCGGAAGATAGGAATAAATAAAAGCCACACATCGGGAGTGTCACCTAATGTCCTTGGGTAATCTCACAATCCGGTTGTCGTCGAATACGTTAAGATCTCCCGGTGAAAAAATAAATAACATCACCAACTGGACTCGCTTTTGTCCTTGACCCTATACTTCTCGCACGCGCTCGCCAGCGTTTGCTCTCTCTCTCCCTCAAGTCCGAGCGAATCATTGAAGTGGATAGCTTGCCCTACCTACCGACACAGCCTCGGCTGGACGTCGGAGTTCTCGTCTCCGGACCGTAATTTGAATGCTGATGAGAGCGAAGAGAGAGAAAGAGAGGTAACCCATGGAAACCACTCGTCCGTCTCCTTTTCTTTCTTTTTTTACCCTCAAAAAGTAAGAGGACGGGGGAGAGGGGGCGGCATAACAGTGCGAAGGACTGTAGAACTCATTACGTTGCGGCGTGAATAAAAGGGGACTATTTTTTTAATTTTATTTTTTGAAGCGTAATCGTTGACACGTCCTTGTCCTACTGCTTTCACGGGGAAAGAAAGAAGAAAAAATAATAAGACAAAAAAATGTCCTGCAGGGGATTATGCTCGTGAGAAGTGAAAGGGGCAGGACGAGTATATTCGTCCCTATCCATGTGCGCTCGTATGTGTTACGTGTGTGTGTGTACAACTCTCAACGGCAAATGCGTGCATTTAGCGTGAATGCCATTAAAAGCCCACTCCTCTCTCTCTCACACACACACACTCCGCGCCCTCTGTGTAAACGATGAAGAATTGGACGGCGGTGTTCAAACGAGATAAACGCTAACGTCGCCATTACCCTGAAATACAATGCCACGGATCCGGCACAATAAAAAAGAGACCCTTTTTTCATCACGGGTCATCGGTCGGGATGAAGAGAAAAAAAAGAATGCGCTGTTTGGTGCGAGCGGGAGACCGCTCATTGTTCATTCCATCAAAATGTCTACGTTAATATTAGCGTGAAATGCGATGAGGGCGAGCGAAGGTATAAAAATTTCTGCGTCGGGCAAATGGGAGAGAACGTTGGGAGCGTAATAGCAGCTCCTGGCGACCAAAAAGGGAATAACGTATGTTTTCCGGACGGCCGGATGGAACTCTCTCTCTCTCTTGCGCCAGGCGGTTGACTTTTATCCAAGCTTTTGATGTGTATTGGCAGGTTTATCATTATTGACGTCTCTAGGCAAACGTCGGCCGAAATTATCCATCGCAACTGTCGCACGAAAAGAAAAAATTTCCTTTGGACGAAAATTGGAAGGTCGAAATTTTGAAATGCATCGATAGCGGCAAGCGGAAACATTCCTTCGAAATAAAATTATAGTCTGTATGGCTCTAAATTCTGTCAATCGAATTATATCTCTGCCGAATCAAATTTCCTCCTTCATATTCGTATCCGTAATTCCAAGTTGTATAGCTCGTAGTATCCGTAACTCGAAATTTCTCTGACTTCAAGGTATGGAGGTCCGATTGCATTAAATATTGTGTGTGTTAAATCCATAAATGAAAAATGCATACAAAACATAACTAACGGTTAATATGTATAGCCGCTGGATTTATAAGGAAACTTTAAAAAAGCGTTTTGACAAAAATAAATCATCTCACTTTTTTCGATGTGATCATGGTCGCTCGCATAAAGGGACAAGAGGGGGGGGGGGGGGGCACTTGCCCCCCTACGTTTCCCAAAAAAATTTACATATGGCATTTTTAAAGTTTACGCTGGCACAAGCAGAGTTGACAGATCGCGGTGCCAACGATGTGACTGAACCGGGTCCTGCGCTATCTAAAAATACGTTTTATTTGCGGCTGGGAAAAAATCTGCTAAAGTGTGGCTGCAAATAAATGTTTTGAGTGCAATAACACTCCCGTACTCCTTATGTTGAAACTGTATTTCCGAATGATGACTGTGAGAAATATAAGGAATGCAGATGACTGGATGTAATTTTCACGACATTTTTGTTTCCATTTGTGTACTGTATAACCAATAGTAAAGGAACAACTAATCCGAGTACTTTCTGAGAGGCTTCCCGGAAACCCATTCCTAAAACGAAGAAGAAAAGACGGAACACGTTAATGTAATTATTTGCTCTCCGGAAATATTCCAAATGCCCTATGCTGGAATATGAGGTAGCAGCGATATCAATCTTTGTAACTTTAGCAGGGCAGTCCTGCAAGCAGGCGCACAGCCAGGGGGAGGGGGGTGTTACTTCTACTGTGCGACTGCGAATAACAAATAAACGAATATTTCGAATATAAACGAAAACGAATAGTTCTGATCCAACGTAGGCATCTACTTTTATCCATAACGAAAAAACCTACATCGCTGAGTAATTTGGAACCTTTCGATATCTATCGCAGAAAGTACTCGCGTTGCTAATAACATTAGACGCAATACTTTATGGAGAATTTTAGAAACCAACATTTTATCTGATTCCTCCAAATTTTCAAAATGTAAGCTTATTTTTTTAAGGGTGTAAAAGCCAACTATATTACGAACAAGACGCTGCTAACAATTTCATTTTTACAGTTACGAGCCACGATGTTTTATCGCTGTAAGGTAACGCGCGCAGCACGAAAAAATCAAACAATATAAAAAAACTCATCTACTAATGACAATTTGTCATGGACTTTTTTTGTTTTAAAGGCCTCCAGAAGTAATAAAAGAACATATTTTTTGTCTCGAATGTTTTCTGGGAAGATTAATAAAAAATGTATCCCAGGTTGGGATGGCAAAGGAGGATCCTTGCTCTTTTATTTTTTTTTAAACTCCTCCTAAATTAAAATAAAAAGGAACTCCGGAAGACATGGGGCGAGGAAGATAAAAATGAGGGAACAGGTTATAAGTCGTAATGGCCACAAATTCCGGTGGACAGGATTCATTTTTTTGTCATCTCGTTACTCGGAAAGAGGAGACTATTTGGGGGGGAGAGAGGGGGGGGAGGGAGCGAGAGGGCGGGACAACTGGAGACATATCGCCCAGATGGGAAGGAGAGGAGGACGGAGGACCTTGTTACCTCCAAATCATCCCGAGGTTTTACTCCCCCTTTCTAGACACGAACTAATTTTTATTGGGTTACTGATATTAATTTTCAGCCGCGTTTCTCAGAATAACAAGTGTGTGTGTGTGTGTGTGTGGGTTTACGTTTCATGAATGCATACATGGAAGGAAGAGGCGTTCTTTACGAATTGTTTAAAATCGTGTTGATTATTAACTCCCACAACTTCTCTTAGAAGCCTTATTTGATGTGACTAATAGTTCTACTGCAAGATTTTTTGCTCATAGAAAGTTGGCCCTGCTTGGGTTGCGTGGACCATTTTATTATTGCCCTTCGCCCAAAAAAGTTCTTGGTATCAAACTCCATTAAAATCCATTCAGAAGTTTCGGAGGTGAAACAGACGGACGCGGTCTGATCAAAAGGCGTTAATTTTTTTACTTTTTGCAAAGAACATTTGTAAAACTAAATTGTACGTGCATCCTCGGTCCGTTTGTCTGCCTTTACGGACATGTTTATGCCCTTGACTATCAGACGTTTTTTGATAAAATATACATTCAATTTAAGATCGCCATTAATCCCCAAACATTGATCCTCGAACAGCTTACGTTCTGGATGAACAAATTTTCCAAAATCTTTAAAAGCCCTGTTATTTTTCATGTATAAGATGTCATATTTCTGGATTTATTCAAACGACAAATATTGATCTACTCAACGATGCATGTATATTTTATCTTTTGACGGAATAGTTGGCGTTGAAGGGTCAATGCAGAAGATGAAAGTGGCATACTCAATTCATTCAATCAGGAATGCCAACTTACTGGGGGCCAAAAAATTAATTTTCGCTTCGTCTGATAATTTTTTGTGAGATAGAAGATAAAAATATCACTTCTTGCTTGATTATTATAATATCCTCTTCTTTTGAGAAAATTAAGATTCGCAACTGTACCTATGTCTATTTCAGTGCTTTACATTCGAAGCGCATGGCAAATTAACATATCTGGGTCATTCTGCCGAAATTCCCTCATACGTTAAGATCTTGGGTGAAAATGATTAAGTCGAATAATTTCACAAGGTATGGGTTGCCACATTAACGGAAATAAAACTTCCAGCTTCAACTCATTTATCCTACTGATAAATTTAGGCTGCTCTAATAGCTCTAAAGATTAATTTATCAACTTGATTCAAGCTACTAAGCGAGCTCGATAATTCTTTTATGCCGTAATTCTACGATAGAGATTAATTAACTCTGGCATTTAGAAAATTTTAATTATTTTGGAAGTAAGTGCCGTATTCGATTCACGTCCTCCTATCATGGCTGCCAAATTACCGAAGAGAGACAGATTTACCCATTTTAATATTTTATACCTCAAGAGTAAATTTACACTCCTTGTTTAATACTGAGCGGATATCTAATAATTTTCTTTCGCGCCGGCAATATTTATTTGCTAATTGAATGTAAACATGTACGTGTAATGAGTTATGTAGGAAAATTAGACTTACCAACAATTGGATTAAAACGTTTTTCATACTAAGTGACTATAATGATGATGTCGAGATTTGCAGAGAAGATTTTAATCCTATAACAGAAAATCGTTCCATTGGTATAAAATTTGTTAAAAAGTAAAGCATAAAAACTATCAGCATTAAGACCATCGCTCTAAAAATTTCACATATTTTTTCTTCAACAAGATTAATAATTTGTTCGTAGACGTTAAAGTGATCATTAGCAAAATCAAACACTCCGCAGTCTCCTATCTTCTGAAACCTTATTAACATCTTCTTATTTCCGATCTCTTTTCAGTGGATCTAATTTATATAGCTCTTTTCCCTCACGCCTTTGCCTTCAAGGTTTCCTTTAATCAGAACTTTGATATTTTTTTCTTAAATTTCGAAAAGATACAGCAAGAAAGCGACCGCTCATATTTCGCACCAATCTCAGTTTTTTTTTAAATAATCATCTTAAGCCGATTATTCTTCATATCCCTTTCCCATTAAGAGTAATGCTTTACAGTTTTTATTTATATAGATCTCTCATTGCTACGCAATACTTATGAAATTAAAAATGCAAAAAAGTGCCATTGTGCAGTTTCAAAAAAAAACGATTCTTTATGTAGAAACTATTAAAGAAATTACGAGAAAAGTTACATTACTGGGATCGTCACATTTTCTGAACCCGAGGGCTATTTGAAGTTTTTATGCCCAGCGATTAAATTATTTTTATGGATATAATGGAGTAGTAAATAAATAAAAAAATCGACAGTTACAAAATCACGATCGCTATACTCGCACATGATTCGCAATATACCCTGATTTATTTGAACAAATTACAAGGCTGAGCGCTATTAAAAGAATAAATGAAAAACATGGATTATAACAATTTTAAATCTGTTGTTCGGTCCTAAAAATCTTACATCGGTCGCCTCGGTGCAAGCGTAAACTATTACAGTATATCCCCCGGCATATGCTTCTGCAATATATCTCACTTCCAGAGACGGGCAAAAAAAACATACGCGATTCGCCAAGCAAAAATCGGTTAACTTTAATCTGTACAAAAAATAACACTTTTAACTCCCAGATAAAAGAAAAACTCCCTCCAGCCCCCCCCCCCCCCCCCCACCCCCCCCCCCCATTTACCTTCCGAAAAAGATAAAAACGTATATATATATATATATTAGGAAGGATATCGGCAAAATAATAGGTTCCTTACCAGCAGGACCTAAAATTGAGTAATTATTAACGCTAAATTTGGTCGTAGAGAACGGCGTCGGGTATTTTGTCGATCTAAAAACGTCGCCTTCTCACGCGAAAGCAGAAGGCTAACGCAATAAAGCAGACACACCTACCCAACCGAGATGAAAAAGCGGGCTCGTTCTCGTAACGACGAAAAGGGGAAGCCTTTTAAGAGGACGACGGACAGCGCGCGCGCTCACCCTATCGTCTATTTTCGACATTTTAGGAGATCGCGTTTGCTCGATCGTTTCCACGGTGGACAGTGAAGCCCTTTGGGTAGTATCGGAACGCACCGGCGTGGTTTTATAAAAGCCGAAGGCGTGCGGCTAATTACTAACCAGAGAGTTCTCTCTTCCCCCCTCCTCCCCCACCTTCCAACACTAGGTGGGATCTCACTTTACCCTGATCGCTAACTCATTTTTTTTAAGGACTAGTAGGATCCTCGACGTTCGAAAGTAACTAGCTCCAAAGAGTTTTGCCGTCGTGTTTCTCCCTTGATACTGTAATACAAGCTACTCGAAATGCACCGGTTATAGTCGCTCCAACATCTAAAGACTCCTGGCCTTGAAAACGGGGCGTATACCAGTTAGCAGCAGCCAATAGGAGACTGTTTGTTTAGGAAGGTAGTAGGGAGGAAACCAGTCTCACTCCTGCTCTCGAAGACATCACATCCGGATGCGTTGCCATTAGAAATTGCGTAGTATATCAGCTGAAGGCGAAAATCCGCAAGAGCTGGCAACGCGCACCGATATCTGCTCTCCCGCACGAAAGTTGAGAGGGGCGATGGAAGGGGAAACGTTCGTGATTGGCTACTTGCTCTAAGTAGGCCAAGAGCCTTCCGATGGTGAAGCGACTATAGTCTCTAGGACAGGGGTTCCCAACATGGTGCTCGTGAGCACCGCTGTGCTCTTTGGAAGCCTGATGGTGCTCTTTGGCAGCCTGACTGTGCTCTTCTACTGTGCTTAATATTCCATTTCCTAGGATCAATAACTTAATTTGCTCGGTTGATTTATTTCTAAATGTATTCAAGATTGTTAAGAATAACTCTGATGTTGGTTTGATTTTGTTTATTATCATTACAACTCTTGCGGAAGTGCACTGGTGCTCTTTTGATATTCTAGGATACAAGTTGGTGCTCGCTTGGTGTTCCAGGATACAGCTTGGTGCTCGCCACATAGAAAAGTTTGGGAATCCCTGCTCTAGGATCTGCATAAAATAAGCGCCGTACGGAAATATTCTCAATATCCCAAAAAGTGCAGTAACAAATATGGACACAATTTATCCACTCGATTTAGTTTTATTTTTAAAAGTAAGCCGCAAGACTTAAAATGCGAAGTTTTCCGAACCAGCATCTTCCGTCTTCATTATAGAATTATAGTGCTGGTCTTATGGCTTAAAGCACATTAAAAATTAATCATTTATATTTAAAATGTTGAAAAATATAAGTACTGATCTTATGTATCTTCGGTTAAAAAACTTGTTATGGATATCGGAAATATCTAAGATAGGCACTTATTTTTTAAATTTTTGCTGAGCTAATCTTTGAAACTTATTAGCTCGCAAAATACTGACAATAAATAAACAAAATGCCCGACTTTTATTTAAGCCTAGTATAATCATAGAATTACATTACAAATTGCTTTTTCAGAAACCTTTTTTCGATAGGACAATAAAAATAGGTCTTCCCTTAAATCGTTGAGATGCTAAATTTTCTTTCACGAAAATAAATGAAGCGCCGCACAGTGGGACCAAAGTCCTGCTTTGCTGGCCAAAACTCAGTATTCAATCTGATCGACCTGATTTTGTGTATGAATGGGTTTTTGGGGAAGCCGAGTTAAATTCTTGCGGTTTTAAGACTCAGGGGCGACTCCTTGTGGGCAGTGGCGTAACTCCCTACAGGACCAAGCACCCGAGGAACTGGCCGAAACGTAAGAGTCGCGCATTTTGCTAATGTTCGCGTTCGTTGAGTGGATAGTTTGCCCATATTTCATTATGCAGCTTTTCAAAGTGTTTATGCTACTAGTTGACTTCATTCCAACTGCAAATGGGAAGTTTGAATGCGATTACTTTCATAAGGAATGAAGGGTTTCATAATGCAAAGAGAAAACGATATCGTGATTCAACAAAATTGATACGAATTTTTTGTAAGGTCTGTCTCTATCATAAGAGATAATGCCTCATCTGGTGTGTATGGTTTAATACCTTCATTACTTCGTGCTAACTTCCAGGTTGAGGCAATTTTCTGAGCACGTGTAGGTGTTGTGAAGCACGCCTCATTGATGAGTTTAGCCTCCTCTTCTCTATCTTCAGCTCGGAGACTCATCTTTGATGCGAAAGTCAGTACAGTAGCTGAACTCCCCACTCACTCACGCGCGGCCGCAGAGCCTGACCACAAGTCCGAGCACGCTTCTCTTTGAGTTTAGCCATTTTTCTAAACAAGTCGCGGGTGGTCGCAGCTAATTTTTTCATAGCATCAATAAGATACTTAAAGCATTACATTGCACTTCAGAAATCGTTCCGGAATCGCAAGGGAATTTTCGTATATCAAATCACGTATGGTTGGACTTTGTTCAGTGCATCTTCTTACCAAATCATCTTAAAAGTGGCGTTGGAAATACCATATATCGCCAATCATTGGTTTCCAGGCTTCGGACAGAGTCAACGGATAACCCCAAATGGTAATTTTTGGCCTTCAAGTGGGCCACTCGTAGTTAACATCCTCCCTGTAGGAGAGTAATCTGTGCACGCTGGAAGGAGAGATTTCAAATGCACTATTTTCTCGCTCTGATTACGATTCAAATCAGCCTGCCCAAGATAAATATTCGTGTAATATGTTGCATTGACAACTTCTCTAATGTTGCAGCCATGTTTGAACAGTGAGGCAAAAAATTTTATTTGGAGGTTTTGGCCAGGCTTTTGGGCGCTTGGTCCCACTGTGCGCCGTATGGATACGAAGTAGCTGACTTTCACTTCTTTAAATAATAAAATGTTGTAGGTAATAACGCTTTAGAGCTATTACGAGTCAATTTTAGTAACACTTCCTATAATTAAGGAAAATATAAATTTTTATTGATTTAAATCTAGAGAAACGCTTCAACGCAGAGAGCTTACAATGGAGATTCTTTAAGAAGATGAAGAGTTTGAGTAAAATTAACAAGCGGAAACGTGATGATATGCTTTAATTACGCGTAAATACATGAATAAGTTTCCGATTGCAGTGAACAAAACTTAATCTCACGTGCTTCCGTACCTAAAATTCGTAATCGTCGGTGAATAATTTTAGGATCACAGGGAAATATCCTCAAACGAAACTACGCGATATTAGGTTTTAATTAACCTTTAAACAGGCAAGTGGGGTCACATTTGACCCCACAATTGCATTTTGTTTGATTCTGAGACCAAGTCTTTATGTATCACTTTCACGTTTTTTGTATTTTCCTATTTTTGTCTCAGTTTATTGTATGTAGCAAAAAGATTTTTTTATTTTAAAGTAATTTAGAAAAATATATTTCTCGATGGGTTCATTTTTGATCCCTGTTCTCCGGCAACGACACCTTTTGCCAACAAAAGTTTTTCATGGACCTGATATAATAATTCGTAATTATTGACACTTTTGTTTATATTAATCACTCAATTACATGCGATTCAGTTTGAAAAATACCTTAAACATATTTCCATGGCATTTGTAGTGATTTGAAGAGTAAGAATATGGTTATAAATCTTCGTGAGCGTGCGCCCATGTCCACATCATGTTTTTTTCCTTGACTAAATTAGGAAGAATCTAACATTAGTTGGGGCCATCCGAAAAAATAATCAAGATCTTCCCAGAGAGATGCTTTTATCTTTGATGAAAACTGAATCCCAGTCAACAAAGTTTTTATTTTCGAATTTATTTACGCTTGTCGGGTACACGCCCAAAAAAACGCAGAGTTGTACTTTTGCTATCTAGTCAGCACCATGAGGTAAAAATGAATTCATCAAATGGCAAAAAACCATGCATAATTTCCCATTATAATGCGACCCAAGGGGGTGTAGACACCCTTGATCATTTGATTTCCGAGTACTCATGCAGTCGCCGAACACAAAGATGGCATTTGCGATTGTTTGTGAATTGGTTTGACGCGGCTGCATGCAATAGCTTAGTAATCTTCCAGCATAACAATGAAAAAAATTATGCAGTCTTACAATGGATAGGGAAACGTACAAAGTTCTTGCAGGTGCTAGGAAAAGAGCTAGTAATCCCTTACATGAAGCAAAGGGCAGCGACCGTACCGAACCTCCACTTCTCAATACGAAGAGCCATGGAAATGCGTGGAGTTCAGAAGAGAAAAATTGAGATTGGTAATGGAGATAACATGACACAAACCTAGAGAGGAAGATGTAGGATGTGTGACAGAAAGCACGACAAAAATGTGCAAAACAGATGTACAAAGTGCAGTCATTTCATATGTGACCAGCATAGCGAGACACTTCGAATGTGCCATGAATGTAAACACGAAGAGAATTCTGATTCTATGTAAAATTCTATGTACATATGTTAATGTGAATGAATATAGCTGAACTAGTAATAAAAGAATATTTTTTTGCAAAATATTGAACTTCATTTAAATAGACCTAAAATATAAAATATAAATATCATAAAATTTCATAAACAAAGGTTGTGTAAGGTAATGTTCAATAACAAAAGATATCAATATTAGTATTACTAATATGGAGCTAAAACCATGTTTAATAAACCTAAAGCAATGAAAAAATATGAGAAAATAAAGTAATTGTCTACTCAGTGACCTTCTACGAACAAAAAAATTTGAGGTCAAATCTGACCCCACTGGACTGGATACGTAACAAATTAGGCTTGCCCGTTTAAAGGTTAATACCACACCGACATTGAAATTTACCTACGGAACACAGAATATTTTTGCTGGAATTCGACGGGTTTTAAAAGGTGCGCGTGGGTATAAATTATGTTTATCGGGAGGTGCCTCTTTATTCCTCTCAACATTCCGATGAAAGCTTTCAACGGCATTCACGTTCTTCTCACGTCCATCGCGATTCGGATTAATCTCGCCTCTTCGGAAGCCATCTCCTCTCCCACCTGCATCCTCTATCTCTCACCCCCCCCCCTTTCTCCCTCCCCCTCTCCCTACCTCCCTCTCTCTCTCTCCGTCTCTATCCTTCCCTTTAATTTTCTCTTTCTCCACTTTCTAGCTTTCTCCCCCTCTCGCATTTAATCAATCTTCGGTCCATATACATAGACGCCACGCAGGACCATTATGGGCGTTGAACGCTTGCCACAAAAGAGAGAGAGAAAAAAAAGGAATCGCCAGATCCGCTCGAAGCTTGAATTATGGAAGCCAGATTCCTCCTATAAGCGTCACAAAAATGGTCGTTTTAAAAACATTTTTTTGCGCCCGACTCCTTGTAATACGCTTATTAACGTTCAGTTTTATTTATTTATTTCTGGGCGTCGCCAAAGAAAACGAGGACGCAATGGACCTAAATACAAGGTCAGGGCTGTATATGTTTCCTTCCATTAACCGTCCGTTTGGGCAAATTGACTCAATTGATTTTCCCAAAATTGTGGCGCGCTGGTCTTAAAGCCATATTTGGGGAGGAGGTGTTAACCCCGAGTCCAGCCGGTTATTTCGTTTTAAAAGATACGAGTTTAAATTTGTGAACTAAAATTAATATACGAGTGTGTTATTTATAATAATAGCAGTGTTAATATTTATATATTTTTTCTGAAACGATTTCATCATATTTGAAAAATTACAACTTGTTTTAATTCCTGTGTCATTTTCAGCTATTTTGACCAGATCGAAGAGCGTCAAATGAGTATTTTTTGCTAAAGCTAATTTTAGATTCTCGACGGTATTTTTAACATCAACATTACCTACTTTATTTGATCTATAAATGACATTTTAGGCCTGGAAACAAATACTTATATATTTTTTCGGTGGGTAAGATCGAGGGATGCGGGATCGATCGACTGAATCTCGGAGGTAAAAATAGCCGAGATTACAAAAATGTAATTAATATCTGACACATCAAGATACGGGAGATTAAAGTTCATCTTAAATTAGAATCGTCCGATAATTTTTACTCCATGTAGCGGTTACTTTTGAAGCGGAATGTCCCGAGTCATGATTTCCTCCGCTCCCAGTTCTACTGCTCCCCGGGCAACCGACAAACTTACTGTTTCTAACAAGGAAGGAGGTAATCTCAATCGTGCGTGCGTGTTATCTAGACTCGAATCAAATTATTCGCGTTCGATGTTCACGACCCGTAACGAAAGTTTTCTTTTCAATGCAGTTTAATGGGGGACAAATAAAAATTTGTAGGGTCAACAACGAATGGTGTTGCCCTAACTTTTCATATGGTTTATTTCTCCTTAAAAAACTATAATGGAAAAATTGAAGTATTTATGTATAATGAGAACACAGTAAACATTGTGAAAATTAAACAATTCATTACAAAATGCTTGGTTATACTCTCCATATGCAACAAAATAATACATCGTTCGTTATAATTTATTAGATATTACAAATCCAGTTATTATAAACTATGAAATGTTTAGCCACGCGAATTTTGCGTTAATGATATCACACTGCAATTTAAACTACTATGGCAAACTTATGTAAGTAGCATAGAATATGTAGCACATGTTTTGAAATTCAGTTCGTATACAAGTCAAAATACCCCAATATTGCACACGCAAAATACTGTTATTAACATATTACTTAACAGCTCACAATTTTGTTTAAATTAAACTTTTTACAGATAGTGATGATGAATTTCGTCTGTTAGGACCCGCCTAGACCAAGTTTTATAGCCACATTTAAGTCAAATTCCGCTCATTCGGTCTTTGAACTAGAAATTTCACAGCACACAAAATCGGCCGAATAACGAATGATTACGGTTGATTTATGCTCCGATAATAGATAAAATTTCGGGCTTCTGATGTCCTGTTATTGAATATTTTTTAACGTTTTTTCGGAGGGGGGGGGGGTCACAATCTCGCTCGTCATCTGCGGGAGGCGTGCCTCATTTGGTGTCTCTAGTGGAACCACCTCTCAACCTAAAGGGGCGCATACATTATACGCGACGAGGTCTTTCAAAACCTACTTTCAGATGTAAATCACCGAATGGAGGAGGAAAAAAATATCATCCGTCCCGTTAAGTAAATCAAATTCAGATTACGGCGACCTCTGGAAGATGTCCCGCAAAGGGCGTTTAACATAAGGAGCGTTGATTCCCGTCTTTATCGCTAAAGAGGAAAGGAACGATTCGTCTGGCTGAGGACTCTCATCATTCCATAATGTCACGTTTCATGAAAAGGAACATTTTAATAACTTCTAAGAACCTTCATTTACATATTTTGAAAAGGTTATTTCGGTAAAGAGAACAAGTTCAAAAGAGAAAACTCGGTTTAAAGTATAAGGTAAGCTATAGAATAGTTATGTTTATATACACAAATATTTTTGTGAGGAAATTTTGCTAAATCATTGCTCAGGCGACGGTGAGATATTCGTTTCTATGCATGGGTATTTGAGCTTAGAAGGAAGCAAGTTCCAAGGAATTATTATAAATTAATAATTGCACCTCCAAAAGCCAAATGGATGTTGTCAAAAACCAAATACCCATTTCGGTTAAAAAAGAACGACCTTTTTCAATCTTGATTTAATCGACTGAAGTAGTATGTTGTAACCCCCTATATTTGAATAAAAATTCCGAGCAGTACTAAACATTCGTACTTCGAATTGCACGGTTTCGCTTTGTACGTTTTCGGCTTAGCACAGTTTTCTGCATGGAGATCTGTCTCGAATTGCACGGCCACCAACTTCACTTTGGTCCGGCTTCAGAAAGGTCTCCAAGCATTAAAAATTATAAAATATTTCAGTTCGACTCAGAGATTATAATAAAGAATAAAGGAAGCAAATAAGAACACAATTAGGGCAAATTTTTGCACCTTGCGCTCAAGACGGCACTCATATGTGACGCAGGGGCGGATCCACGGGGGGGGGGGGGGGTGATGGGGGCGATCGTCCCCTCCTTAGATAACCCCATTGCACTCCACTGGGTGTTTTCTTAAATTCATTCCGCGCAAAAATCCTCAATTATACGCCGCAGATTAGGTCTGTATAACAAAGGAAAGGATTCTGATAGGGGGTAGGGGTTTTCAAAATATAGAGCAGTTAGCAGAGGCGGATTCGCTTGGTGGAGGAGCGATCGCCCCCCCCCCCCCCCCCCCCCGAGAAGTTTCTGATCCGCCCCTGATGTGACGTCATGTGTAGCCTAAAGTGATGTGCGATGACCCGGTCGCTGTAACATAGTCATCATCATCAACTACAGGATAAATCATAATAGAGTAAACCCTTGCCATTCCTCGGAAACATCGCCCGAACGGCAGGATCTTGATTAAATGAGAAATATGTACAGGGGTTAGCAGAACGTAGCCTATTCATTTGTTTAGAAATCACCTATTGTTACAGATATTTAATCCCGCAAACAGGTATGGTTAATCAACCCACTACCCCAATATGATACAATTAAAGCTATGTGTAACGTTAATGTTGACCATGGTTAGAACAGAGACACGAACATGGCAAAAGATCTGGATGAAATCCTTTTCCAAAATAACCCAGCAGCATCCGCGTTGAATACCTTCTGGGACTTACATTCCTTTTCTCGCACGACCTAAATGTTAAATCACAATGGGATTTTACGCAAGTACACCTGAAAAATGTCTTGGAATTAATTAAGTAACTGCTGAAGATTATTTGGCCAGTGCAGGGGCATTTTCAAAATAGATCGCGATTCGCGATGGTCGCAATAAATGAGTAGCGGAACATGAAAACCGCGAAGTTTTACTGTACTATTAGACAACACGCACCGATGAACTGAACGATAGCTCGTTTAATCTCGAAATTCTATGCGTAAATGCAATCCGAATAAAATATCGCAAAATATTTTCAAAATTTCGACTCACGAAACTTAAATTATAAATTTTATCGGTAATATATTACGATGACCGCTAACTAAAAACCTAAAGCTTTGTTCATAACAATTATCCGGTATAGAAACCATCAAGCTTATCTGCCGCGGATTTGTGAGAAACAAACATCGCATAAGGCAAACTTCCAGCACGGTAAGCTTCAAAAGGCAATCCACGTGATTTCTAAGTCAATTATTCATGTCTGAGTTTATATATCACGTTCAAGGAACAAAGCGCAATAACAATTCCCAGGACGAAACGAAAAGAGAGAAGAAACAAAGCAAACGTTACAAGTCTATAACAACGTTTATAGGAGAAGCGATGCGACCCGCGTATCTTCGAGGGAGAAAAAAAGAGAATCAGAGAGAGAGAAATGGTGGAGAGAGAGAGAGAGGAAGTGGGAGGGAAAAGTGTAGTGTGAGGAGGACCTTAGCGAGTGGTGGGAGTTATAGTGAGGAAAGGGGGAGAGGAATAGGGCGAAGGAGAGAGGGGTAGCGATGTATAATGCATGCGCTTCCTTTACCAAGAGAGAAAACCCCAGTCCCTGCCCGGCACCTCCGACGTATCCATGGAAATTACCACGAAGCACGCGATACTCGGAGATTGCCGCTTCTGGGAGCGGAGAGAGGGGGGTTAGAGTATGGAGGGGCGAGGCGATCGAGCCCTGAAGGCTTGACTTGTATATATATAAAGTGAAGCCAAAGCGGAATCGACGGTTTTTTTGCATTTGCAGCTATTTAGTCCGTGTATGCCACGCACATATATGCAGGCGATGATGAGGACGGGAGTAGGTCCCAAAGCGGCATGATGGGAAAATTATGAATATCCGTTTGGGAATGCGACGCCTGTCGTGCGTCAAGGGGATTTCGGGAAAGACTTATCTGAAACCCCGGGAATTTCACCGAAATAAAAAGTAAACTTAAAAATATGTCCTTTCGACGAGAACGAAAAAACAGGTCTTTTTCTCGATTTTTAAAAAAATGTTTCCGTTCCGAAATTGAACCAATACGAAATAATCCATCGTCGATTTACGCGACGAAATTTCGATGAAACTTCTATTAAAATTCGAATAACTCGCTCGTTTCAGCCGATGGAAACGAGAAATTAAAAATAATCTTGGCAAAAACACATTTTATTTTCCTAGATGCAACTGCCTTGTATTCATAAGCTCGAAGAAATACCATCTGAATTACAAATATTAACCCATAACAATTTTCTTCAATAAATAACGCGACTTCCACGAGTAATTTCGCGATGTCACGGTAAATAGGAATATTTGCCGAAAAAATTCTCGACTTGAATAATTCATAGTTGCTTGCTTGCGAGCATTGCCGCAAGTGTAAAACGCGAATTTATTAAGAGAATTTCAGAAGAAGGTTACTTTAAATATTCAAGGAACGAAATTATTCTATTCAGGAGGTCGTTCTTTTTTCAACACCGACCTCGACAAAAATTAAATTCTCTCATATTTGCTTATTATTCTTTGCGCTCGATTTGAATACCAAAGACTCAATGTATATGAAGGAAAAATTAAGTAATTACGGAGCATATCCACGGATGTAATTTTATTCGTTATGTTACGAAAGAAACGTGGAATAAATGCCCGCTCAATTTAGTGCGCGCAATAGTCGATAATTAGTAACACGAAAACGTTTGCCAGGAAAAGAAAAGAAATTTTTATCGTATAGGTGGATTACAATGAATTGTATAATAGGTTAACTGTAATGAATTGTGTCGTTTAAAATATCGGATGAAAAGTTTGCGATTCATCGAGTAATGAGTGGATACGACAGAATTATGCACAGCAATATTGCGATAAGTTACCTCTTTATATCAGTTTAACGTTATTACCTTAAAGGTCAGGGGGGATAAAAAATTATGCTTATGGGACCTCTTAACTTATCGCAAATGTCATCGCCTAGCATAAAGCGATGCTTTTAGTATTTTAAAACCATTATTAACCTACTTCTACGTCGCATTTACCTAGATTCTAAAAGATAATGAAACTCATCAATTGCGGTCCCCATCCATGCATATTAACTTGGCGATATTAAAAAGGAAATTTTGCGGGATGAAAGCGTTTTTCACCGCTGCCGTTACGGAAGATAATTTTTCGGGTGGCTGAAATTATTGGTTTGATATCAGCCTAAAAAAAACTCCTCCTCCCATGAAGTAGACTTTTTTTTAAATTTCCTGCTCGTACTCAGCATCGTGAATAAATAAACTATTTTTTTTAAAAATAGGTCAAAACTTGACAGCCGCGTTCTTTTTCATAAGACCTTCTAAATATGAAAAAAATAAATAAAAGTTAAGCCAGTGTTCCCTTCAGTGCGACTACTTTGCGAGAGAGGGAGATGCGGTTATCCTAGATAAACCGCGGCAAGGCCTTTTGAAGTCTTCCTTGCACGACAACGAAACAATGGATTAAGGAAAGGTTTCCGCGTTATAACAATGGAGGTTCATTCATAGACGAGCGATCGGATAGGTAGGGAACGGGAGAAAAAGAAATTCTCCGTCGAAAATACTCCGCCTTTGAATCCACACAACGAAGTTTTCGGCCTTGCGAAAAATAACCGGCACCGCGTACCAAATTTATTTTTTAAAAAAGCATGTTATCCCAATTTCCCACGCTATAGAAATGATTGATTTCCCTATTCCGGTGGAAACTAAAATTCGTAGCTCGTATTCCAAATTTTGCCGTGACAAGTGTATTTCACAGGGACGGGTTGGACGACGGAAGATTAACGATTAGGTCCCGTCACAATTCGAAGCGAAGTAACGATCCAAACGGTATTCTAATACAAAACAATATGCTAGTATACAGCGACTTAAGTCACATAATCCGGACACAAATTCCAGATTCACCATCGTATTCTGATACTGTAACTCCACGGACATTTAAAAATCACACTCCCAAACAGCCTATAAAGATCACGAAGACCTCCGAAAAATCTTACCGCCATTCATGTAGGCTTGTCAAATACATCGTTGAATTGCACCTATCGCAGGAATGTTTTAACAAAAAAAAACTATACCGTGAGAGGTATTTTAATCTTCAACTAGTGAGGTGATATTGCGGTTATATTGTGACTGAGTGGGGGGTCTCCCAGACTGATATTGTTTTTTACCATCATTTTTTAACCAGCTGTAAGCTGTATCTACAACCGTATTCTCCGTGCTTAATAACGCCACGAATGCTAAGAGGCAGTTAAAAGAAAGAAAACTAAATATTTACTTTATTTCTTTGTAAATGTAAAACTAGCGGAGAGGAATGTAGAGGGGAATGTTCACACCATAACTTAGGCGGTGGATGACAGACCGCGCCTTGGTAGCTAATGGTTAAGATTACTCGAAAAACAACAAACCATTTCACCGCCACATTTCAGAGAATCATTGCTTTAAAACGCAAACACTTCAAGCGAGAACATGTCCGTGACTTTGGAGGTGTCAGAGTGACAATAAGGCACACTCAAAAATTAAAATAAAAACCTCTCGCGGAAATAAACTTGCATAACGGTACATTAAAACGCAGAATTGTACAAGCATTCGCAGGAGCAGCAGTAAAGTGGTACAGAAATTGGGATTAAGGACGCAAATTTATGAGTTGGGGTTTTTGGAGGGAGAGGAGGGGGGAGGAGGGGTGGAAAGAGGACCGTAAAACACTTTGGCTTGTGTTTTTCGAGTGGGGATAAATTCTTCAGGGGGAGAGGGAAGGAAGAAAGGCGTTAACGAAAAAGAATTTTATACCGCAGGGAGATAAGACCTTGAAGGGGGGAGCGAGTGTGATGCGGAGAGGCTTTTTTGATGATTGGGCACTCACTTGGCTTGTCGACTTCTGTGAGCTCGTCCGCTGATTTCGTCGGCGTGCCTCCCACGACGTAGTTCCCCGTGGACGAGGACACAGATGGCGTCGTAACCAAGAGGATGAGGGCGAGCACGAGCGGAAGATGTCTTCGGTGAAAGGGTCTTCCCCGTAGGATTCGCCATCTCGGCGGATAAGTGGCGCCAGCCCTTTCGCCAGGAGCCATTTCCCAACTACACCTAACGCGAGGAGTCCCGCTCGGTTGACGCAGCACGTCCCCAGAGTTTGCACAGGATATCGTCGAGAGCAATTTCATCTTTCGACGGAGACTCTAAACGAAAGCAAAAAAACGGGAAGAACGCCGCCTTGAGTATAATCTCCTAGAGGAAGAACGGGCCTCCGACGTCGATTTGACGAACAACTAACAGCCAAACGACAAGATAACAAGTGAAGAACATAACTTTTTATTGAAGAACGGCAAAAGTTTTTTTAACTCCGACCCTTTTTTTATTTTAAACTAACGTACTTCCTTTCTTTTTACCTAAAACTCTTCCTTTTTCAACGACGTACCACCAACGTATTGACGAAAATCCCAAAATCCCTGGAGATCTTTTGAGCGATACCTTCCTAATACAATCACACGAGCACACACGCAAGTATCATCAACTTTTCTTTTCGCACCAACTGCTTTCTCCTTTATGGCGAAATTTCTTTCGACTAACTTTTTTTAGGGGCAGGTTTTTTCCAGGGGAGCAAACACATCAATTTTTCAGTTAAGGGGGAATCCTCTTTTTCTTTTCAATTACTTCGGAGAGCTTTTCTCAAGGGCGAAAACGATATATAAAACACGGAATCCTGATTGAATACAGACAGATTTCGTAAATAGACGTTATAACACACGCATACGTATATCAGTTGAGTGATTAGTAAAGAGTGGGGAGGTCAGAGCTTATTTTTGTTTTTCAGATGTATAGGATTAGGCACACGGAAAAATATATCAAAAAATGACAATTAAATCCTTTCTTTTACGAGATACACTTTTTGACGGATAGCTTTCTACACCAAAAACGAATTTCCCATTAATCGTTGCGTATTTTTAAAAAATCCTTTTTAAGAACAACACTGACACATCAAATGAGCACGTCAAAAAATAACACTTAAATCAAATACAAAATAATTTTTCCATCTGTTAAGTATTCCCTTCTCTTTTAAAAAAATCCTCGGTATCCTACAGACTTGCACACTCAGTAATAAAATTTAATAGCAGTTTATTTTTTAAGTTTACTTTTAGATTTTCTTAGGATTTGCTTTCTCTCCGAGATTGGAGAGTATGTCCGTCGAAAAAAAATGCAAACAGTAGCGTTAACAATTCACAAACTAACACTTTCTATTAAAACAGTGAGTAGTCTGTCTGTATCAGCCGGCTTTCGCGGGGAAACAAGATCGGGACAACTACTGGAACGCTGCTGTTGATGGGTTGTTGCTGTTTAAGACGGGAAGACACCCTCACGGTGATCAATCTCCTTCTAAACGCCGTTACACCTGTCATCACCTGACGCTTCAACCCAACACTCCGGACCAACTACTCAACACCTCTAAACAGTTGAAATAAGTTTCTCTCATTCTCTCTTCAACGCCCAACCCTTTGACAACATTCTCTCACAAAATTTGAAGTTTCCGGAAGCCTTTTAACCCCTTATCAAGTTTGCAACGTATAAAATCCCTCCAACAACAAAGTTCACGAAATACCATCCAACTTGCTTTCACAAGTTAGCGTATGACAGTTCCTCACAAGTTTCGAGTACACATATATATATATATATTTTTTTTTTACCTATCGACGTATATATGTAGATATATATATTTTGGTCTTACAACTTACGTATAAAAACAACCTCGACGAAATCGATAATAGGCCTCACACTGATCACATTTAATGGAAAACCCACAATGTTTTAATCTGACACGTAACACTAACAAAAACTTGAATTTAAAAAATCCTCTCCTGTTCCTCCACTTCTCGATTTCTCTCCGCAGATGCACGGGTGATGGAAGAAAACTAAGGAAGATGAAAACTCGTAAAATTATTACGTCCGCGCGAGCAACTGTCCCACTGAAAACAACTTCCTCCAGGGAAATTTCCTCTACAAGGAACGGGATGGAGGGGGGGAAAAAGAAAAACTATGCCGGTGATAAAAATTATTCGGCCTGTCTCGTTACTTCAGCTCATAACGGACCCGGGATAGGCTTATGGAACAGGATCCCGGGTATGGGAGAAATAGAGAGAAAGGAGAACGGAGGTGAATGCGTGTTACTTTTGGGAGTGGAGAATGCCGGGAGGAGAAAGAGAAAGACAGAGAGATTAAAAGTAACTAAGACGTTGATTCGATGGAGGAAATTCCGAGAAAAGTAATTGAAAAACTTTACGGCCCTCGGGGGACGTGGAAAACTTCTCCAAAAAGAAAGCACTCCCACTTTCTCGAATAATAAAATTTTTTTAGGAAAATAAAATAAAAACCAGAAAGCGCTAAAAAGTGCTTTAAAAAGTCTTCGCGGATGTGGTTGGCGAGGGAGGAGGAATCAACCTGCTAAGTCTCGACGACGAGTTTACTTTCTTTTTTTTTTAAGGAGCTTTCGTCGTTTTTCGGGAGGCGGTTCGTCAACCGGCGGACGTCTGAGACAGTAGGCCTGGATCGGCGTCCGACGCCTCGGACCGGGTCTCGGCAACGCACTGTCCCTCTTCCGAATCCGGGGCGATGGTCATATCTGCGGCGATGTAGGAGGAAAGATCAGAAACCTCACCGCTCCTCTTATATATCTCTCTTATTTTCACACAATGGCGGCTCTCTTTTTTTTTTGTACGAATCCCCGCGTATCCCAGGACGAATCGGATGGCGAAAGGAAAAAAGGGGAGAGCGAGAGAGATGCAAAGATTCACGCACCGCGAAAAGCCATTCAAGCAGGGAGCGTGTGAAAAGCCGATAAAAATTCCAGGACGTTTTTTTCCCTTCTCCTCGCTACGTTCGCTTCCTTCCTACCGTTTCAAGGTAATATGCGGCGAGGACACGGAGGAAACAAAAAAAAACAACAGCCAGAAGTATCCAACTCCGCCTCTAATGCCTCGAGGATGGATTTATCCGAACCGGAGTTCAGAATGTCAAGTGTTTGGGCAATATTTTTCTTTTTTTTTCTTTTTTGGGTCGGAAAATCGATAAGCGTTTAAAAAAATTCACGGGACGGGTGGGTATTTGGGGTAGAGGAGGAGTGGAGGATTTTGGGGTGCAAAATCACAGGTCTAACAACACCGTTTTTTCATCTGCGTTTAAATCCTTGGCGGCTTGAACAAAAAACTTGCCGGTTTCGGCGTTCTCTCTTGCTCCCACAATAACCTCCGTCGCACTTGTTAAAATAATCACTCAAAAACATAAAATAGTTTTCACTCAAAAAAATAAAGCGACGCAAGTCAATCACTTGCGGTCTGGTACTTTCGGAAAAAAATAATACATATAAACCTCCTTTGGGGTCACCTTTTTTTTAAAAAGACTCGTTAAAAACAAACTGGACGCCTTCTCATACTCGGCACGAGAAAAATCACTCCGGACGCTCTTCTTCTTGCAGACGAAGAAACTTAAGAAGCTATCCTTTTTCAGACCACTTTCGACATAGTCACTTTTCGAGATGAGAGAGAGGGTCGTACAATATTTTTCACCAATGTCTCACCCACTCTCAATAGTCCTCCCCCCTCCCCGTCACCGATTAAAGGTGAGAGGGGGGTGGCTTCAAAGACGAAGCGAAAGAAAAACCGGGAAAACTTTTTTTTTCCGAAATGTTATGTCCTCTGAAGTTAACGACATAAACCAGTATAAAAAAAAGATGATCTTTTCGGTTGACAGGTTTGTAGAGAGAGAGAGAGGGGGGAACTTTTTCTCACGACAAAACTTCCCTAAACCGACTCGTACCGCAGCGCGAAGTCTACTGGAGCCCGCTCGGCGCCCGCTTCGTTGTTAAATCGGCCCCTCCCCTCGTCCGATGCGCGCGCGCTCTCTCATCTTCTGCCGGTCGCCTTCCCCTCCGTTCAACCTTCTCTCTCTCCCTTACCACACGGCCTAACGCGGTCGTTCTCTCCGCCTGGTGTCTACAGGCAAACCCGCCGAAGTCTCTCTCTTTATCTCTCTCTCTCTCACACTCACTCTCCATACAGAGGGAAAAATAATTTTTTAAAAATATAAAACTTCATATCCGGACTCACTTCTTTCGAATTAATCATGCCCTCCCCCTCTGTTTTTCAAAACCTCCCCTCTTTTTGCGAGTAAAAAAAAAGCCATACCTTTATATCCCCCTCTTTTTTCCTACCCCTCAACGCGTTCCGTAATATTCTCTCCCCTTCCTTCCTTCTTTCTCAACCCTTTTTTCACGCAGAGTTTGTCGGAGAAACGAACTTCCATTCCCCCCTCTCTCTCTCTCTCACAACCCTTTCTTTATTATACTCGCAATCCTCCCTTCTCCTCCGCTACCCCCTCCTCCACCCCTTCATAAGCAGTTCCTCCATTCTCTCTCCCTCTCCATCCGGGCCGTTTTCGATTTGGAAGCAGAGAGGGGGAATAATGTAAGGTGAAAAAGTGCGTCAGCGGACGTCGCTTCTCTCGCCAAAGAGGGGGAAAAATTCTTTTTCGGAATTTCGGACGGAAAGCGGAAGGCTCTTTCTGGAGGGAGAGAGAGAGGAAGTACGATCCGTTTTGTACGATCTTAATTGTTCTTTTTCTCTTTCTTTCTCTCGAATTTCCACTCCGTGACTCTTCCGCGAAAGAATGGGGTTTTGTCCGGCTACTACGTGAGTTCGATCACGTATGCACTCCCCTAAACGATTTCTATCGAGTCAATCTCTCCGAGCGATGGATTTTTGCAGATTTTTTCTTCTTCTTGGTGTTGTCGTGGTGGGAGATGGAATTTGTGACGCGAAAAAATGCTCGCGTGGACGTAGGAGATCTATTAGCGGTGAATCTTTTGAGACACGTTTTCGGAGACTGTTACGCCTGATAAGCGATTAACCCTCTTACGTTTTTTTTTTGTTAGACGAAGGGATAAAATTATATATTAGCCGCCGCCATTGGTGATATTTTTGGTCTTCGGATGGATATTAAATGAGACACCTCGTACTTTTTCACGAACTTTCAATTCTTGCAGCCGGTTTCGTTAGTGATACGGCATCATCCGGCTAAGATGAGTAGTGCGAAACCGGTCGCAGTAATAAAAGCTTTGTGGAAAAGTACGAAGTGTCTTATTTAAAATGAACAATATTGCCTACTTCCACGAAATCACGCCTGACTCAATTAAAGAGAACAATGTATGGCAGTTGGACAAACATTTTTCGAACTAAATAGGTTTAATTTTATTAAATGTAAGAAGAATCGTGTGGTAACTTTAATTTTCAATCGATGACTGGGGCAGGGAATTGAGCCGGGATCATTGCCACAAAAAGTTATCTTTAATCACTCCTTACTGCTGCATTGGACATGATTTCGTCGTTGATGAAACGGAGTTGGTTACATCCAATTTCGCTATTTCATTTAAACGATCTCATTAGAAAAAATATTATTTCCGAACGAAGTTCAATAGTTAAACAATAGAAAAAGAATTGTAACTGATCGACATTACGTCAACGGTTTATAAAGATGACACACCGCTGCCATCTTTTGGAGGGAATGAAAAGTAGCCGGGAGCGGTCTCATCAAATCCTTAACAACGCAAGATCTTTAACGTGGAGATTTTCTTCCTCGTATCAACAACCTGCAGTATCGCAATGCTTCCGCGAGGTGCTACTATATGCAAGCGAGTGACTCACGTAATTGCTGAGCTGCGAGTTAACCTTGCAGCCGGAACGGGAGAGAAAGAGAAAGCACTTGCAAAGGGGGAATCGTGCCTCAATGAGACCTGGTATGAGAAAGGCGTTACCTCTCTCTCTCTCTCTCTCCTTTGAAGCCTTTCTTATATTCGAACTGACTGGGTCACGCCATTTCGGGTGACAAAAGGTTGGTGCCGTTTTATCGATCTCCCGCTCCTTTTTCCGTGAATGCGCCCGCGGATTATTATTTTTTATTCGGCAATAAAAAAGCTTGTAAAACGTATAGCTTCTAAAACTTTTGCGCAGGGCGGGTTTTTGTTTGTCGAATAACGCGAGACTCGCGATGACGAGGCGCACCGTAAAAAAAAAGGAGTGAAGCCAACTTGGATTTACGTTCGAAAACTTTTGGCTCCCTGCGAGAAGAGATTCAAATAATTTTTGGGATAAAGATGCGTGAAAATTTTATCGTCGCTGATTCAACCGGCTGATGCTCGTGACGTCAAGACCTTATCATACAAAAGGCAAATAAAACAAAAGATGAAACATTTTTGACACAAATTTTCGGTAGAAAATTTCGATGCTCCTACCGAATAACATAATTAAAAAGTTTGATTTCCCTAGTATTAATTTCACAACCCCCTTCTGTCCTAATGAAAATTGATCTTTCGAGATTAACTAGAAAAATTGGAACTTCATTTGAGAATTTTGTTGAATTGTTTACTGAGATTTCTTTTAAATTTTTAACTTTAAAATATTTATAAATGTACCATTATAATTGTATGGCAAAGCGTTATATTGAATAATTAATTAAGAAATTTTAACTTTCTATCTATAACCATTTGCTCTCAATCTTCATTTGAAAATTTTAAAGGCACACCCTGCCAGCCACCGATTTCTCCAGAAATATTCTTTGGCAGCGTAACGAACGACATCATACATCCAACAACTTTTAGTCTTCTATCTCTTATTATTTTATTTGCAATTTTAATTTAATCAATTGCACAGACGGACAGACAGTGTAAACATTTATAAAAAATAAAACGCGCTAAAAATAGCCATAATATTCATGACTAACGTTAAAATTATTAGTGAAGCTTAAATTATTAACAGGTTCCGAGGTTACCCATACCAAACTAATTTAAACTTCCCAATGCCATTCGCAGAACACATTAACTGAATGATTAATTCTCTTGACGAGCATCCCGTAGATATCACTAATCCACAGTGTTGCAATCGCTAAACAATCACTCTTGCGTCTCCCACAGAGACCACTGCACAGCACACAACGGTATCTCGGACACGCGAACCCACTGAGGATAAAACGGGGTTAAAGCTGTAACGCCCTTCCCAGCATGAAAAGCTCACACGCGTTCGAATCCTTTCGACATTTTTGCATTCCAATGTTTTGTTACCACGGAGATGGGTCGAATCAATTGATATTCGCGAAATTTTTACTTAATAAAAACAAATAAAACGAGGATATATAAGTTACGTCTGTTGTGGAATCTCTAGAGTATTTTTTTCAGACGAAAAAAGATAAAAGTAAAATAATTGAGACGAAGAGGCTGGGGCAGATTTAAGGAGGGTCGCACATGACGCGCGCCAGGGGCCCCTTGAAATTAGGGGCCCGAAACATGTTTTTCTATATAAACTCAGATTTATATTAAATACATCACTTTAAAAACGACGTAGAAAAATTCATGTTTTTGCTATGTGATACTTTATTCATCAATGCGATCATTAAGAGAGGTAAAAATAAAGAGTCATTTGACGAGGCTTCGGCATATTTAGATTGCAGCGCCAAGGGCCCCAGGATGCCTAAATCCGCCACTGGGGGGAGAGGGGCGTCCTGATGCCCCCTCGTCCATCTTTAATTTCCCCCGCGTCACGCAGGTTACCTGCACGACCGGCCGGGCATCAAGCCGGTCTCTACCTGCGCGCCGCGTAACAAGTCATGAGTTCCAATCCCAGGCGGGGCGGTCTGAAACGTGTCGAGGGGAGGGGTGGAATTTCACTCTCGTAACTTTCCTCCTGTATCTCTCTCTCTCTCTGCCGACCCCATTCGCAGAATCACCTAGCGAAGGACCATTTTCAAACGGCAAGGCAGTTAGGGCCCTTCCCCGTCTTATAGAGATGTTTAATTTTTTGAAATTTTACTTCGACCCTTTGAGGTATGATGGTTTCATAAAAACGCCACCAAGACGAGTTTTTTAATGTCTGAAACACTGGTTTTACGGAGAAATAATTTCCCATATTCTTATTTTGTTTCGTGATAGTACAGTATTTTGAAAATCGCTGTTTCAACATATTTTAAAAATTACAGTACATACACGTTATATAATAGAAATGAAATAATTTTCCGCAACTGATTTGTGGCTCAAAGAATGATCCATTTATCCCAATCAGTGTATAGACTACAGTCCCTTTCATAATAGCACAGTATTTTTAAATTTGCTGTTTCAATGTATAATACTTCAACAAAATTTACATTTGTTTATTATAACGGTGATTCGTAGCTCAAACATCTTTAAATATATATGCCCCATTTATCTCAATCAGAGCGTATAGCCTACAGTCTCTTTTCTTCCAGACATGAAATGAATGTGTCAGTGTGCCAATTTGATTGTAAAATTTTGACTGTACCTCGACTCGTTTCTAAAGGATTCGCAGTCGCAGTTGTCTCGCCCCAAAGTTGCCGAGGTCACGTGACCCTGCCCGTCCGAAGTACATACATCGGTTGTAAAGAGAACTTCTAAGCAGTCGCCACTGCAGCTGCGTAGAAAAATACAACGTTGAGGCGAAAGGTTTTACGGATGGATGAATGGAATCCAACGACAGGCAGAAAAAACTGCTGTTTTAAACGGCCGCTGACAACGCAAGAGTTTGACTCCCTGAAGAGGATAGGCGGTGGCCGTCGCGTTAAAAGAGGTCTTTCCGATAAAAAAGTAATGAATGCACTTACAGGAGAAAACACGATTGCCTGAGGAACCATTCTCGGAAGACCAAATTAGTGAAATTTAGACTGGTCGATCTTCACGTTAAACGTAATTTAAATTGAGTTTTAGAAAAGCGTGGAGTTTTTGTATATCAGAAACAAATTACGTGCTCACGTAAGGTTGAAAACAATAAGTACCTATGTGTATTGGTTACATTTGTAAAAAAACACATCGAGAGTGACGTTATTAGAAATATAGTTTTTATTCAAAACTCTTTGATACAGTAATTATACTATTTCACATAAATGAATATTGAAAGCCAACTACAACAATATTATGCACTATGCAAATGCATTGTTTTTTTTTCGGATTTATAATACAGTAGGACCCCTAAAACTGTCGCCATCGACGATAATCGTTTCGCTCAACCGTCGTTTGTCGCCAAGTGTTAAAAATTAACGAAAAAATTCCGTCGCTATTTGAATGACGCAGACAAACGAATAAGATGGTGACTGTATGAAATGCATACTAGCTGATCAGAATTTAGTTCAGAGGAACATAAATCAGATGCCAACAAAAGATACAAAGAGAGAAACAAACAATAACTAGAAGTGATGATCACACAAGGCTACTCCGTCCAGCTAAAACAGATAAGGAAAAATTTCAAAATATTTTTAGTGCCAAGACTTGGTCTACTTTTAGAGCCTTATCGCACGGAGCTACAATGGTGGCGCGGCCACAAGGAACATTGCTTTAAATGGACCTTTTCACACGGTGATGCCACCACCTTGGCCGCGCGAAATAAAAATCGAAATAAAATATACGTTGTACAAACTTTCTCATATACTAATGCGTCGTTTAGTTATCTTTTTAACAAAACGTACTGTGTAGAATTATTATAAACGTCAACTTAAATAACTATAGGAAATTTGATGAAAATCGTATGAGGTTTTTTTATAGAAAATCCAATTGTTATTAGTTTCCCAAGAATAAACTAGCCTTATATTGTTTTTTGAAAAATATGTAGTATTATTGTACCTATACGTAAACTCAAGTAACTTTACGAAATTTTATTATAATTGTTGGAGCCGTTTTTGAGAAAATCAATTTGTTGTTAAAATTGCCTAGAATAAACTGCCATTAATTATATTGCAATGTTAACCATTTCTTCATAGCTTCTATTCTGTATGATAAAATGCCTAAGTACGATATTTCTTTAATTTTCGCTCTACTGTTTACGCTCTAGAGCTCTAGCCGTGTCACTGCTTTTGCAAAACACAGTGCAGCTGCCTCTTCAACGTCCATTTTGGAACTGACGAATTTGGTGGAGTCTGTGGTGGCTTTGACTATATTGGTGTCGCGACCATGGTGGCCCCGTGTGAAATGGCCCTTATCGGCACGGTGTGTCGCGGCAGGCTTCTTGTGGAACAGATTGTCGCCCGAGTTAATCGTGTCGCGACTATCGTGTAAAATGAGTGTTAAACGGGGACTTATTGTAGAGTATTTAGAATTTTGCCTTCAAATCTAAGAATCACGCTGAAAAACGTAATTGATGAAATGTATTACAACCAATGTCGAAATTTATTCTCGATTTTGAAGAAAAATGAAAGTCAACGTCTACCAAGCTCAATAAAATAATTAAAATTAACGAAGGCATTCGTCGTCGATTTTTAGGAAAAAAATAGACTTCGATATCAGTAGTCGATTTTCAAGAAAAAGAAACTTAGAAAACTAGCAAGCCTACATATGGCACTGGTGCAATGGGAAAATCGGTTTCGAC
The DNA here is from genome assembly GCA_036926305.1 of Uropetala carovei. Lineage (NCBI taxonomy): Eukaryota > Metazoa > Arthropoda > Insecta > Odonata > Petaluridae > Uropetala > Uropetala carovei. The sequence goes on along the minus strand of JAXCHB010000120.1, from coordinate 249,003 downwards.
TATCGTAGTTTCGCTAGTCGTCGGGTTTTCTGAGGACCAATTAACTCCGGTTATCGAGATCCTACTGTACTTTGTACTTCATTGAATGTCTCATTGTCATAGATGAGAAAAATACGCTTTCTTTTGGATTGTAATCCATCTTTGGGGCTTTTTTGCATCATAGTCTGACTTCTTTTAGACGGTTCTCGCATAGCTAATTTAAGAAAATTAAACTTTATTATGCCATACACACAGGGCCGCCGAGAGCCAGAACGGGCCCAGGGGAAAACAACCTTCTGCCCCCCCCCCTCCCTCCCCCCTCCGAGAAATATTTTTAAAATTATAAAACAAAAGGAATTATGAATTCTTGCAACACCTATGAAACGTATGGTCAATTTATATTTACAGTTACGGGCCTCAACTCACTGCTCCGAATAACGGATTTCATCATTGCGTTTTGTTGTCATGACTTGCACCTGTGTATTAAAAAATACGTATTATGATAGAAAAATCTTGTTACCATTCCAACTCGGGCTCCCTGAGCCCCCGGGCCCCTGGGAGTTCTCCCCGGTCTCCCCGCCCTCTCGGTGGCCCTGCTTACACATACCATCTCTCACTTTGCACTGTACAATGTACATGCGTTCTCGTAAAATACGGTGTAAAGCGAAAACGTTCAATGTGGAATACATTGGGTTTCCACATAGGAATCCATGAGGTTACTCTGGAACACCGTCCTGAGTTCATCGTGCGGCGATTTAGTTTCATTTTGTAAATAATCGCTTATCGCTTCCTTTATTCTTTTTCGCGACCGTTTAGTCGAACTGAATGTTTTTATCATTTTTAATTATTAGAGAACCTTCCGAAACTGTGCTCAAGTGAAATTGATAGAGGCTAAATTGAAGGCAGTTCTCTTAAAGTGAAAACCTGAAACGCGTAAAGCGGGAGATGTGTGTGCTTTAAAAACATCTATTTTGTACACATGCTGTTTGGGTTTGAGACCTCTTCTCTATGACAGAGAAGAAGAGTTATGTTAGATAGATTATTTATTTTTAAAAATTCATTTTTAACTAATAAAAAAAGCACTTTATGTCTTATCACTGATAAGAAAGATACGCACATATGACCACACTCTCAGTAGAATTAGAACCCGCGACCTTAGCATGAGGAGTCGGACATTAACCAAAAGAAAATGAAACGGCAATGACGGACATTCTGTGTAGGCTTATCTTTAATGTCATGTGATCGTTAAGCTATAACGTTTTTATTTCCTATCGCGTTATTAATTGGATCAAGATTTATTAACCGATGAACTCGCAAATGTATAGCTAAAAAAATACGAACAAACATCGCGACCGAATTTGGCAACGTATAAAGCGAGGCAAAATTGCCAAGATTTTCCTCAGCGCACAGTGCTATACCCGCGTCGCGCACAGAATTTGGCTGCGAAAATTCATTCAGACCGAAAGAGGACCTTCCAAAAAAAAAAAAATGATGCGAAAGAGTTTTAAAAAAAGAACGCGCTCATTAATTTGAATCCCCTGCTTTCGTTTTTTCGATTACAAAGGAGTTAACAGCCTTCCGCATGAGGGTCACCCATCTCCATACAATTACAAGCGTTCGATGACCAGGGATGGAAAACGATATCGCGCATGGGAATCCTCCCGGTAAAAAAATAAATAAATAAATAAATAAAAGAGGAGAGCCGTTTGTTTTTTATCTCTTATGAAAAAAAAACTATTATTAAAAAAATAATATTTTCATAAATCTCGCTCCCGTGCACGGCGCGCGCCACAAATTACCTTCTGCGGATATCCGCTCATTTTCAATAAACCCGTCCTGGCGAAAAATTATGGAATCTCTCCAGTTATGCACATCTGGATACAATTCGAGAAAAAATAATGATGATAATAAAGCCGCCTCTTATTCGACCTCGTTCCCCCTCCCTCCCCTCACCCGCGAATAAGAGTGTCCCCCGCTTCTCACGATTCATACGTACCGTCGCTGTTTCCATTGTCTTTGAAACATATAAATGATGAGAATGTAACGACTCGAGGAAACATGAGCAGTGGAAGAAGAAGTGGGCGTGAAAAAACTTCAGTCCTTGTTTTTTGGAAGGACAATAAAACGAAGAATGACAGAGGAAACTCAGAAATCCGAGAAAATTTAAGCGTTAAAATTGGCATTTTCGCCGTCCTAAAATACCTGCTTTTTATTTTTATTTCATTTTTGCTTGTAAAGCTGGGAATTTTTTATTCGACAAGATAATCCTGTCACTTTTTTGTTATTTTACAGAGAATCACCTTTCGTGCATTTGAATTTATTGTGAATTTAAATTGGTTCATTGTGGGCGAATGCTGAATAAGTTTATTTTGGACCTCCAAAAGCAGCATGCTTCTATAATTTTAAATTAAATGTTTATTGGGTTTAGGTTTCCGTATAAACGTTTTTGCTCGCTCTTTGAAACACACATATCAAGTTTAAATCACGATATATATTTAGACTGGCTTTTTTCAGCGATTTCTTTTTTTAAAAAAACCTTATGTATTCACTTTGTCTGACCGTCCGTTCGTCCGTCTGTGCAGGCGATATCTCTGAAACGGTTCAAACTAGAAAATTTTATTTTACAGAATAAGTTACTAAATATGAGAGCCACATATGCTACGAATTTGATGGATCTAGGATCAGCTGCTGGGGATGGGCGGGGTCAAAATTGCGGAGCATGTAAAAAAATCGCCTTATAATATGTATCTGCTTTAGCGACTGACCACATTGCTATTCCGCTTTACTAAAAAAGAACAAGCAATGGACGGATTGTGACTAGAATGGCCAATTAAAGAGAATATAATTTTTAACTGCTACTGATTTAAACGAATCTGAAATAATGTTACATGGCCGACTTAATGATTTCTCAAAAAACGATGTAAACAATGAAAATTATTATTATAATAAATTTCTTTCAAAAAATGTTGTGCAAGAAATATAAGTCACTTCAAACATCTCACCAATTTTTTCGTCTCCGTATTACCAATTTTGGACAAAGTGAAACAAAAATAACCGTGATTTATAAATCATGTCAGAATTTGCCTTAAAATGCACAAACGCCCCTCGATCAAACCGCGCGGTTATGGAACGACTAGAGAAAGCTAGAGTAAACAACGTTCGGGCAACAACGTTACGAAGGAGAGATAGGAACCTATTACGTCCCACGTTCGTAAACACGACCGATAAGTTCGAATTTCGCACGCATCGAACGTCGAGAAACGGCGGAATACTCGACACGCGGGTCTCGCGGCGGAAAGACACGAACAGAACACGCGAACAGGTAAGGATGAGCGACGCCTGCCTACCCCACCGGGATCACATCTCCGGCCTACCCTCCTGCACAGCGAAATAAAAAAAACCCGCCTTCAACAAACGAGTGAAAGTCCAAGTCGATTCTCAGACAACTCTTGAGATATGGAGCAGGAGTCGAACTCAGAAAAACCGGTTTCGCGGCAGATTACGCTCCACCGAGCACGCCAGGCACCACGTGCTGTTCCGCGAGGGGACTGAACCGACGACCTTAAGCCCAGTTAAGAGCCATTCCTGTGTCTCCTCCAACGCATGATACGGAAGAGGCGATGGAGGAATGGAGGGACCTGTCACGAAGCGGAGTCACGTGACCTATTGTTTGAAATGAGAGAATTATTCGACATTTGGACGCATGTACTTCCGAAAGAGACGTGTCAAAGTAAAAGAGAAGAAATTATTCGGTGTGAAAAAAGTCTTTTATTTTCTTCTCACGGGACAATCACGCGAGTAAATAATGTATTTTCAATTGAAAATACATTCGTTGGACTGTATATTAAGACCTATGTTTGGCATGTGAAAATTTACAAATCGAAACTTTTGATTAGTTTAAAATATTCTTTCAAAGTGAAAAATCGCTGTCTAAGCAATCATATTCTCCTACTTTTTCTGAAAATGATACATCTGTATTGAAAAAATAAAAGAAATGTAAAAGTTGAAGTTTGCTTCGAAAACGCCACATGCATAATTATTTTCTACTCCGGATGTATTTAATATACCTAATGGATTGGTTGCAATCGCTGCAGGAGTAGTAGTTTCCGTTAAAAAAATAAATATAAAAGAAGGGAATGAAACTAGGATCCCACAAGGCGCTAAAAACACGTGGGATAATTGTAGTTTTTTTTTTAAATAACGCTTTGACCGCGTGTTTCCTTTCGTTATCCGTGACCCAAATCTGTACTTACGGTAAAAACCTCTTTAATTCTACGGATTAGAGATATTATTTCGCGAATAAAATACCCTATGGAACCAGTTTATAACATGAGGGGAGATAATAAAAAATATTCCTGGAACGCTTCCAAAGATGTGCGGTAACATAGAAATCGCAACGCTAAATCAACTTATAGAACATTCATAAATTTTTATGATTAAGATGTTTTTTTAAGCAGCCATCCGGTTGAAAAACAAGTAACAGATTGCAATTGTATTTTTTTTAAATAATTTAGGCACACACAACACACGTAAAAATTAAGTGTTTATAACACAATAAGTTAAAATGAATTTCTCCAAAGATAAATATTGATTGCTTTTTCAGCGGATGGTAAATATTATATCTATTCGAACAATTGTCATATCATGCATATCGTACAGTCCCGTGTTTTTCAATTGTAATTTTTATATTGTATGCATATTATCATGTGTTTCATATTATAGGCTCCTTCGCGAATAAATAATAACCGCTGGGTCTCAATTTGGAGCGAAAATTATCGGAAATAAACAACGGAGACCTCATTTTTGTCCCCAAACATCGACATACCATTTTTATCCGTATCCATAAATAGTGACTAATTATAGCATAAATACGACAGACTATAACCGGAAATCATACATTGAACAGGTACTTAAGTGGAAATTAACATACCTATACCAGAAATGGTCGCGAGTGTGCCACTGCCAACTCAAATGGTTGAATTTGGGTTAATGTTGATAACGTTATGGAATAAAATAAATCTCAAGAAGTCGCGTATTCCTCATATGTTAGAAAGCGGATGCCTCCAATCATGTGCAAACATATTCTCTAAAGTTATTCAAAAGTTAGCGCCTAAAAGTTTCTAGCTATTCCATGTGACTTTATCCAAAAACACCTTCGACAAAAAAAATAATCGCGTAAGAGTTTTAATTTTAAAAAACTTCTTCTCAAAAAGTCCTCGTGGATTTTCCTTAAAGCAAATGCATCAAATTAGGAAAGCGTTTATTTTCGGCGTTATTATCTCTTCTAGTGTAAATATTTGCGATGGCACCTGTAAGCTCAGTATTTTTTCCCCCCTACATATCTTCCGAAAAGTTCGAACGCTAAAATTCGACAATTTCGCAACGATCGCGTCTTCACGAATTAAAAGTGTTTTCGAGCCTAAAATTTTAACGTCCACTGTCTTTTCTCTCTTGCTAAACGAAAGCGCAAACGTGGCTGAAGGCCACGCGGCGGCGCGTGGTAACGACCTCCAGAGGACCAAGTGTTAATTGCAGTCGTGACTTTGGGCAAACCAAATCACAACTCCTGCTAAACAAGTCGCGGAATTTAACGTCGCTGACGGAGGAGTTTCTTTTAATCGTGCGTAGAATTCGCTATTGGCCATTGCGGGGCTCTTTAATTAATTCGCACTCGCGTCGCTAAATTAAAAAGAAACGTCCCACACGCAAATGAGTTATTCACGAGAATAAAGTCGGAAACGAGTACCAGAGAAGAAGATCGCGGAGCTATTTTTAATCGCAGCGCGAGATTATTGAAAATATACGTTTTAGAATTGCGCTAGATAAATATCTATCGCATAAAGTTGAACAACAGCGGGAAAAAGAATCATTCTTCTAAATTTGGCAAAGTAAAATACAAAAGTTATTTCTGGTGAGACTCTGTGAAACATATCTGAAATGATAGGAAATGGATTTGCAAAATATCGGTATTGTCACAACATACATTTCGAGATGTGACGTCTAATTAATTATTGTAAAAGATTAAAAGATAAAAGGTTTATAAAGATCTAAGTACAATAAAAATCATCGCTAAGAACTTCTTAGCGGTAGTACGAAGTGAAATCAGATATAGTGTTGCTGCAGATTTGATTTCGAGATTTACTTGTTCGTTATTGCGCATCTTAGAAATAATTTTAGCAAGTAAGGCGTCATGAACAATTTCTAATTTCTATTTCAAAATGGGATTATAAATCTCCGGTTATGGCTACATTACTTAGCTCCAACAGCTGCGAACTGGATTTTCGTTTGAAAATTAATTTTTTACAGAAATATACCAAACAGAACTGACATGCAAAATGACGCAGTTTTTCTTAATAAATGCAAACAACAAAACCTCCGGATTTAAACACGAAAAAGTGATTCGATGAAGCCACGTGTATCACTGCTTATAAGACCGACACCCTTCACTGAAATATATCATGTGTGCTCTGAGTGCTGGATCCGACTTCCACGAGAACGAGAAAATGAAATCTCACGTTACAACACAGCTCCGAAGAACGGTTCGAACCCGGAACTTCAAAGCAGAGAAAGAGAAAGCTCATTAAGTCTCGGCGGGCATATTAAGGCGTTTGAAACGCGACTGAGAAATGAGATTCACTCCAACACTTCATTAAGTTAAGGCGACAATGACGTTTCATACGTCGCTTAACATCCCGCGGGAGATATTAAAGAAAGAAAAAAAAGACGAGCGGTCCGAAGAAAGGCGTCAAAACTTTAAGCTGGCGACGAAGAAGAGGCGTAACATTAAAAAAAGACTCATTGGTAACAAGCGCAACAAGGGCATTTAAGCGGAAGAAGCTTTGTCATTTGCGGCAGGCGTCGCGAACACGACTTCCCCTTTTCTGCGTGTCGAATGTACTGGAAATGGATGAAGTTCGGTTTTCTCCCGACTAAAGTCGGTTTGCGGATGACGTGGAGCAAGGGGAGAATGGCGGGGGTGGGAGTGGGATTGGGGGGGGGGGGGGGAAGGACGGAACGGGTACTGGGAATAATCCGCTTCGATTCCCTCCTCGCGCGCTTTCTTAATTTTATTTTTCTCGCGCGCGTTCCAAGCGTCGCGTTTGGGAGAGGAACGAACGCGATAGACCGAAACGTGCTTATTATCCAGGCTGCAAAATCGAAAAATTACGCCGATAAAGCGACTCGGACGAGCGGGGATCGCTCGATTGCCACTCTCCCGCATTCATCCGCGGGGAAAATTGATGAAAATTCCCTCCCCGGAGAGGTTTGCGGCGATTCGTTCCGTTTTCCGAGTGATTACGCAATGCATGAAGCATATTTTGGCACGTTTCCTGCCTGCGTTTGTTCGTCTGCTCTTGCTAAAAATTTGGGGTCCATTATGTTAAGTGTCCATTGGTGTCCTTTCAAATCCTGATTGCCGCTTGACTGTTGGCCATCCTTCCTTTTCCGTAACTATGGGCGACGCACACGGGCGGTCAAACAACGGGGGCGGCAGATTTATCGTAAGACGCAGTATTTTTAACAATAATGCGGATGGTATTATAATATGACGTATATCTTTATATACGTATTTATTGGCTACCATAAGGCGTTTTTAAAATTTTTTGTAAAGAACGCCTAAAAAAGGGCGGCAAATGAGACTTGCACACGGGCGGCCAATGAGAGACTTGCATATACTACAGAGGAAGTATTGTGATTGCGAAAATATTATAATCGGAGATTTTGACGGTATGAACGTTTTTAGGCGTCCGAAAAAGTGACTTTTCCGTGTATCTGTAGTTGACGTTCTTTTACGCGGCTGCAGGGCATAATGGGGTTTAACGGAATCTGATTAATTCTCATATTGACGTGGCATTTTTGACGGAATAGAAGCCTTGCTGAAATGTACCATGTCGAGCAAAAATGGGAGGTAGTTTATTCTTGTACATTTACACAAAATGTAAATTTGATCAAAAGTGGCTAAAAGGGTTTTAATTAACATTCATTCGCTGTCATAAACAGTATTACATGAGCCATGTTCCTCTAAATACAACTATATGCCTTCCACTGACGCTGTAATATTATCTGTCGATACAACAATGAAATTAGCCACATTATTTTGGGGAATAGAAGCTTAAAGATAAGGGAAAGGCGTGCTTCAAAGATTTTTTTCTTAAACACGATTCAAGTTTTCCATGTTAAAAAGCAGTTCGTGGAAACGCTTGTAAATATTCTCGGCGTACAAAAAATATCATTAATCGTTTTACTTCTTAACTCTTTCATTTCTCGACGATGAAAACAGCAGTAGTCAAATTTAAAAAATTATATTTTGGAACCTAGGTTAAAGAACCTCTTTACTTTTCAACATAGCATATTTCTCCTTCAATACCTACACTTCTTCCTTCACCAAACTAGTTCCTGGATTTATTTATTTATTATTATTGTTTAATAACTAGCATAATTTCCCATTTAATTTCAACGGATTTAGTGAAGCTACTACAGCACAACATAAAAACTCTTTAAAATATATAGTAGACACCTTTTAAATTACAATTAGCTTTTCCTAACAATTAATCATATTTGCTTGTAACAATCCGTTTCCGAGCCTATTGCATTCAAATATAACGACAATTGTATTTCCTATCATATCACTTTCGCCAAATCAAGCTTCATTTCTTGTGTAATTATGCCTCGCTGAAATATTTACTTTTATGTCTTGAAAAAGCAACGTACAGTTGCCCATGACTGAACACTGACTGGTAAATGTACACCAGATACGTGAGCTTATTTACGTTAATAAACATTATAATTTAGAATATAATGATTTTAAATACAAAAAATTTAACATTCCAGTATTTAATAGACGAAAGAAGGTTCAATTACTTTCATCAATAAACGCTTCCTGAATAATAATCAGTATATATTTACGTTGCTATCCATAAACATCGATTTCGTTGCTTAAACAAAAGTGAGAATCGAATAACGCTAAACTTTCGTCTATTTATAAGCTTCATTGAAGCTAACTAAATAGGAGGTAACAATGACGGCCGCCTTGGCAACGCCCGGAAAGAGTACAAAAAATCTACAAAATTTCGAAACAAATAGCGTATTTCTGAAAACATGTAAAATTCGCAGGAATAAGATAGTATAGAGTTTTATTCGTCGAATAAAGCAAAAACGAAAAAAATCGGTCCATATTTACGTATTTTAATGCTTGAAGGAAGAATACCTTGCAAGACAAGAAATGGATTCATACGTGTTATCTAATGGAAAAATGTTAATCCCCTATATTGGCAGCACTGATTAATCCCGGTTGACCAAATCTTGACCATTCACTAAGTTCGGATGTAAGGAAGAATCGTACCAAATTTGGTTATTCTAGATTTTATCGTTTAGGAGGAGTTCCATGAACAAACAAACACACAAATCCACAAACACACGCTTCAAAATATATTATAGTAGATTATTATTGAATAAGTCACTTTTGCTGTATTCATTTGAACTACCCTCGTAGTTTCCTATTTACAGCCGAGTCATATAATATTCTCGCTTTTTTATTGGCAGTAAACATCATCACGAGTGCCAGAAGCGAGCAACTTATGCTTCTTTTGGTTAGAACAGGGGTGTACAAAGTGCGGCCCTCCGTTGATATTTGTGCGACCCGCGGAATATATTGCAGCAAAATGTTAATATTGAACAACATTTAGTTTAGTTTAATTTGGTAAACCATAAAGTGAAAATTATAGGAGAGTGTAAAATGTTAAGGTTAACCAAACGCACTACTTTTAGCAAATTCTGTACAACTGAAAACATTTACTCCTTTGCTTCTTTCAAAAGAGTTGTACACCTTTTCAAACTCGCACCGCATCGTGTATTTGTGATAATTTTGCGTTTGATTAACGATAAGTAAAAATACTTTAACTTGTTATCTAAAATTTCATTTTCGTTTAACTTACATTATTCACATTTTTATTAAGTGCTGCTCTCGGATAAGTATATACCATGAAATGCGACCCGCAGGCGTGAAACATTTGTGCAACCCTGGGTTAGAATGACTCCACTGCCATTCACCCTCTTGCGATCGCCCAAGACTTTTACCATGTATCGATGTTGCCGGTTTTATTCGTCTATGCTGGAAAAAATTTTTATTCATCCCGTGCCGGAAGTGTTTCAAATTCCTATCTATGGAGAAATAGGCAATTAAACCTCTATTCGTGTGGATAATGTATCGCCTAGGGATGGTGTTTTTTTTCTATTCTGCGACAGAGATCCCCTCTTAATACTCCATAGACAGGTCCTATTTTAGACTCGATGCTTTTCGATGCGCCGCGGGGCAAGAAATTCGCTCCGATTGGATGATGCGTGTCTCCTGCTTCGTGATGGGCGTAGTAGACTTTTCAAATAGTGCTCTCGGTTCAGAAATTAACACCTTTCAGAGTCGGCCTCGGAAGGAAAAGGTATAGGGATATAACGTAGGGACGGAGGCTAAGGAAAAAGGGGCGGAGAATGTGTGTGCATCGAGAAAAAGCTGTGGGAGAGTGGGGGCGGATGAGGTCCGTGGGGGTGGTGAAATAAGGCTCTCTCTCTCTCTTCGTTCCTAGAGGCATCGTCTGAACCTGAAAGAGAGCGAGAGACTCCACCTACTATATCATGGCTCGTTAAGGCTTCGGAGCTTCTAACGTCATCGCTATGTTCCCAAAGTTCCCTAAAAGCAATTTGATACCATGGGAGGCATAAATTTGTCAGGGTTCGAGCAGGAGGAGGAAAAGTCTCATCCCACGTCAAAATTTCACCAAGCTAGTAAACATATACATGCGTACATGCGATTACTTCACTTCAACAGGTATGGAGGACTCATGAAATATTCATTCGCGGGAACCAGGATGCCGCAACGGGCTTTTTCCCGGTCTCAATCACATGGATTAGCTGTCGCTTATCTGTTCGCGTGAAATATCAATGGATTGCGGATGTTAGGAGAGATGGACGAAAGAGACCGGCGTGATTGTCAGCTAGTTTCACGCATACGGGAATAAGTTGCGTTATATTTCGCCGCCAACGTTTCATATTGATACTACTTCACCCGGCATAACCGAGTAGGCTCTTAACGTGAAAGTAATTACAAAAAACTCCGAAGGGAGGATAATATCATCTTGGTAGTAAAATAGCTAGATATTAACCCGGCAGTGGCTTAAGGAAGACCGGCTGCAAGAGCGACGATGGCTTACTGTATTTAGAACGAGAATACTATATGTTGTCATGGCTGCATGACGCTATGGTTGCAAGTTTATTTTGACGATGTTAATTCAAACATATAACCTGAAATAGAAAAATTTTATATTCATACTGCAATTACCATTCTTTCATTAGAATTATTTTTAATTTTCACTTAAAAATCGTAAATATTTGTATTAAAAACCCACTTTCTCTAGTGAAATAATAAAGGTCAAAGCACCGCGGTATTACGCATTAAGCGACTGAAGCCATTGCAGAAGACGACCGGCGACACCATTTTCTCTCTCGCAATTCCACATGAAAATGACCAACTTGCCAACGACCTTCGAGGGGTTTTGCACGCGGATTGGAATGGAAAAACTCGTCTTTCCAGTTTTATGTCAGACTCGAGACAATTGGTTGAACAACGGCCATTTATTACCGCGAATGTAGCGATCAACCCTTTGGATTCTTTTTTTTTTCTGAGAAGACCGTCTTATTTCTCTCTCTCTCTCTTTCATTTGACCGTTTTCCCGATGGAATAATTTATCGGATTTTCCGTTAAAGTTACGCCGAGCCTCCTTCCATTCGTCTCTATTGTTACGAAAGTAAACGCCTCTTCTCTCTCTCTCTTTAGAACAGGTTCCGAAGACGAAGAGGATCGTTGGGGGTTTATACGGGATGGCGCTACACGGACATCTTTTAAATTAGACCCTGCAATTAATCGTTTCAACACTTTCTCTTTTTTCAAGATCGTTTTATCTGAATCTACGTGTTACCAGACTTGTCCGATAGATTGCCTTTGGACATCAAGAGATGATCACCTTAGTTAACGTAACGCCTTCTTCTTTTATTTGTAAACAGATATTGGGATACCTAAAATGCTGAACGTTAAAACTTTTACTGACTTTTTCCTCACCTGAGTCCGTTGATTAAAATCACTCTGACGGAAATATATTTAGATGAAATGCCATCTGCATATACTCGTATTACACTGCAGTTGACCAAAGCAGGGGGGGCGACGCCCAAAAGTGTCCCAAAAAATTTCCGAATATGAGCCCGAATTCCTGTTACGACCTCTGATTGTCCTAATAAAATAGATCCTCGATAACGCTCGTTCTTACACTCGATCATCTGTCTTTTTTAAAATTTATTATCGTGGGATATACGTGGGAGATTCAATTACTTCTGCAACCTACTCGGCGAAAGCTAGCGACCTCTACCTCCGTAGAAACCTCTACCTAAGGTCCTCCGGGAGGAGCCTCAACACAGTGTTTAGTTTGCGATCCTCTAGTGACACCCAATTCAAATACCAAATACTTCGACTGTGTAGGAGACGCTTCCTTAAAGCCATATATTTGTCTCGCGAATCTGCCTCCTCCGCGCCGAGAACTTTCTTTAACTCAATTACCAGCAGCGTATATGTACGATCCGCTGACTAACCAAAGTGGGATAACATTTATCGCAATTTTTCGGTGCTGTTCCTTACTACTATTCCTATGAATGGCCTGTTTACTTTGGGCTGCAACGGAGACGATATATATGAGTATCCAAGGATGTGCATTTCTACTGCACAGAAACAGTTCTCAGTGATGTAGGGACGATCGTTTATTATTAAATAATAATAATAATATAAGATTGATAATATATCTTAAGAAAAGAAGGGGGAAGAAGAAAAAGCATAATCGAAAGTAAAAATTGAACAGCGAATAAAAACAAGGATAAAGCAGTACGATAAATAATAGAAATTGTTAACTAAATGATTCTGTTATTTGCAAATGTGTATAGTCTGTTATGTCCGTGCCGTCATCATTTGTAAAATTTTATTTAGTTTATATTTATGATAATACTGTTACTAACCAAGCAATGAGGATTTTTGGCATTAAAATGTTTTACTACAGACCAAATAGGGAATATTTTATAATTGTATGCGGACTATAAAGCAAGAAATCCAATTTAAAATCTCGGGATAAGAAGTTGAGATTAAATATTTATGTAAAACAGTGCATGTACCAATTTATCATGATATCATGTATTTGAATAAGAAGGAAAATAAAGGCCTTTTTGAAATGGAAAATTGAATAATTTTTCTTTAAGAATCAACCTCAGCATCTACTATTATTAATTTATACAGCTCCCATTTGTATAAGGAAGCTTAGAAAACCATATGATCATTTTGAATTCAAAGCAGCCGTCATCACTGACATCCAACGAACAGTAGATTCTAAATAACTGAATACCAGCCATGAGTAGGGAGAGCCCAATAATCCTTTTATGAATTAGTTCCTTCTGATTCAAATTCCTATTCAAAGTAGGCATGCTGTCACTCGGAAATTCATCCTAAATTCGTTCGGATTCTAAGAGTAGGTTTTTTTATTTTTTTGCAGTCCGTCTCCTTGTCGGACGAATCAAATTACGTGTCACGGTATATGACCAACAACGTCTCCTGAAGTGGGAAATCAAAATAAAAGAAAAACTTCGTCCGCTGCGATCACAAAGGAGCGGCGTTATTCGTCTCGTGCTCCGAGTCACGCCAACTTTCCTTGGCATTCACTCTTCGTACCAACTAAAGACACTTGACGCATTGAGCGGCTCTCGAGAGCTTATATCCGTGATGGCGTCCCTCGCCCACCTGAAGCCGGCAAAACGCAAATACAAATGTTCATGCGATCGCTGAGGGCTGCTGAAATAGGCAAATGGCAGAGTGGAGGGAGGAGGGGGGGAGGGGGGGGGGAGGACTGCGATACGAGGGTGCCTTTACCATGCTTCGCGAACTTGAATCTCGACGAATGGCATGAATTATTTACGAAACCTTCAAAGATTTTTTATTTTGCTTTCGGTTTGAATTCGCCCCGCTCGTATTTGTGGATTGGTTTTGAAGAATGTTAGGTCGGGGGCGGGATAATGGGGTGGGGGAAGCGCAATACTGAGGGGTCGGTCGCCGAGCGAAAAAATCGGGAGGTCCTTGAGATGTCGTTGAGGGAATCGGCGTTCCGAGCGAGGTAGTTGCTGAGGGTGTATAAAAAAAGACTCGACTGGAAGACTCAACAATCGAAATTATGGAACCGTAGGAGTTTTTTAACTTCTCTCTCAATCCATCAGAGTTCATTCAATTATTTAAAATTTTCCCATGTTTTTGTCATTTTCCCCCTTCAGTTTTTGTGAGGTTATTAATTAGAAACCGCCGATCAATAAAATCGCTCTTTCATGAAAACTTAGCAATTACTATCTTGTAGGAATCTTTTATTTGAAATATATTAAATAAACTTTTAAATGCGTAATTTACATATAACATCCCTGTAAGCTGTATATGAAAGGAAATGACGCAACTCGATGAATTTCGTAATAATCTGAAGCTCTTTTACCCTTAACAGGTTCACTGCCGAGGTTAAATTCAAATATTGTGATTTCAGGACAACGTGTGATGTGAACGTGGTTTTATATTACCGAATATTAAAATAAGGTATATTCATTACAGGCGCGCATCCAGGATTTCCTCTTGAAGGGAGGGGAGGGCTCAATTCTAACAAAAAATATTTGGACAATTTTGGGTCAGTTCAAATACAGGCATTACCTACATTTCTGGCTAATATAAGAGTTTAAGGTTCGTAAGTCAGGAAATTTAGCGGTTTGGGGGAGGGTAAAGCCCGTCAGCCTCCCCCCGCTCCTGGTTGTACGCCTGATTCATTAGAGTGGACTCCGGTGCACGCTTCCACGTCTCTGAATTTTACTGAAGTTACATTGCTCAGCCCTGAAATGACTCTATTTGTATTTATTTCTACACGTTTTCACTTGATAGAAGGATTTCTTCCTTTCATCTGTCCAATTTTGTCTGTTGAGCGAGTTTTCCGTCCTGTATATTTTATGTATCAAAATCATTGCTAGATAACTAACTATCGTTGAGTCGAAAGAATGCTTGAGAAAATATTTTCTACACCATTCGGTTGGGACGGATAAAAGCCGAAAAAAAACCGAGTTTTTCGCATACCAAAGTCATTACTTTTTCTTTCTTATAAATCGAAGCCTCACGTTTCGTCGCGATAGGAATTAGCATACAGTGGACTCGTTTCTTAGCGGAACGTTGAGAATCAAGATCCTGGCGAAATCGGTTTTTTTAAGACGGCACACGAAATCGTCTCTTCTCTATTGCGGCTCGTGTTACTCCATTTAGGATGCGGTCACAAAATAATGCTCGAATCTGGCGCGTCACGTTTCATAATTGTAAATATGGCGAAATTTGTGGTCAATAAACTTTGATGAGAAATCTGTAAGTACATGAATAACCAGCGCATTTTACCGATGATAATGACCTTGAATATAAGACAACTCCCCTTTTGCATAAGTAAATTTGAATTAAAAATGTTTCATGAGGCATTCTGTATAAAACGAATTCAAAAAAATTGTTAGTTCTAAATTACAACATCAAGTAATATACAGCAAGAGATATACGACTGAAACTTGATATTTTAGCGCCCGGGGAAAACTACTAAATATGCGCCCTCTCCCCCTTCGTCAAATTATTTTCTCTAGTTTATTCAGTTACTATTTACTTAGTTGCACCCGGGACAGATGCCCACTTGCCCCACCCTGTGTGTGTGTGTGATTTATGGTGCGATTTAATTTTCTTTTGATCTCGGTTTTGAAAAATAAAGTGTCAGATAGACATTTAAAAAGTTTTATTTTTTATATCTCCAAAGGTATAAAAGATGGAAAACTGAAATTCTAAGCGTACATTTCCACATTGATCCCACTTACAAACGAGATACTATTGTCCGTATATGCGGCGATATAATCACGTGAGAGTCATGATTCCCTCTAAGATGCGCGGCCGCGCAGCAATTATTGCAGTGCCGCGGACTAAATTTTTCAACACGCACTATTGTGTGTATCTTAGAATACATCGGAACAGGGTCGCGTCAGCCCCGGAGCACATCCGCGCACTAACGTCATGTAGGCGCGCATAGCGACATTCATTCCGCCCATGGATGAAAAAAATTAAAGGGAACTATGGTAAGAATACATTTTTTTAAATTCACGCACATAACAGGATATCGTATTTCAAATTCTCAAGTTCGTCTGTGAGGTTATTGGAAGAAATCTTCTTACCGAAAAAAATATTCAAAATATTTCCGAATTTAACAATGGGTGAAAAACGCGCTAACGTTATTCGTGTTCATGATTAAACATTGTATATTTTTATTTATTAATTTCTTTGTTCGCGAATACAAGAAGACCCCCTAGCCTTTAATTAAAAACAAACAAAAACAGTTCTTAATGTAGGTTAAATAACACACATTTGAACAAGGTGTCAAATTACTCCGCTAGTTTATATTTTACAAAGAAATTAAATAAATATCAAGTTCCTTTTTATTTTAATTACCTCTTAGCCCTCGTGGCAGATTAGTAAACAAGGAAAATACAATTTTAATTGGTAAATAAATAAAAATTTTTAAACACATGTTGGAGACTGTACTTCACTAAACAAAGTGACCATAATTTCATCTAACTAGTTAAAAGGTATAAAAAAATATCAAAAACTTTTTTTAACTCATCCGCTGGTTTTCTGATGTAATATCAGTTTTTTTAATGTGCCGAGTGTTCCAAGGAAATATTAGCATAATATAAAATACAAACTCAAGGCGTTAAATCTTTTTTATGTGAAAAAATACTCAAGCTAACATAAACCCGCAGTAAACATTAATAAAAATAAAGGGACAATCGTTTCATTTCTATGACAACGAAAACAAGATTTGCCGAGTGATGTACACGTGTCTTTGGTGCTCTAACATAAAATAGGTTTTATTGTTTACCCTATTAAAAATGAAAATGGCAATCAATGTTCGATAAATTGCACTTACAGAAATAGCAGATTATGGTAATTCTATTACAGTCGTCTGCTCTATATTTATATCACTGTTTATGATTTTCGTCTATATTAATCTTTGCTATAATTCCTCTCCTTCTTCTGCGGCGTTTAAGCTGAAAATTGAATTGATTTTACCAAGCTAAATTTTGCCGCAGGTGGCTGTTTTTATGACCGAGTTTTAAAATTATAATTAACTAGTGTGTGTGCCAGTAAAAATTGATGGGACATTAATTTAAACATTATCGAGTTAAATCGTAATGTGATCTTTCGTACGTACTATATTAGAACTAGTGTACACGCCCGTCCTAGGACGGGAATTTTTTTTAATGAATGCGTAGATTGTTTAAATTAAAAACAAAACTGCCCAAAAATTGCCTTGTGAACATTTTTCACCATATCAACAAAAATTCGCATACGCAAAATCATGGGCGTGGGCAGAAAATTTTGCAGAGGGGGCTAAACACAAAAATGTCTATTACCAATTTTTCCCAACCAGGGAAAATTTTACTTAACCGGCCCCAAACTGACCTCAAATCCACACTAATGATCATTATGAATTATATTAGCACTGTACTGAATATCCCCTTGAAATTAACTTAAAGTATATTTTAAATGACTAATTTATTTCGCGCGTGATGATTGGCCTTTCCATTGAAGCAGGTTAAAATCAGTGCTCGGAATGAGCCGGGACGGACCGGAACGCCGTTCCGGCTCGATGATACCGTTCCGTTTCGTCAGACATTTAGCAATACCGTCCCTTATAACAAGCGTTCCGTTTCGTAAAAATTTCCGTTCCACTACCAATACAACCGTTCCGTGTCGTAACATTTTCCATTTCGAGCACTGGTTAAAATCCGCTCCGACCTGCTGAATACTTTGACACAAATAACCTATCTCCCTACAACCAATGTTTCTTCCCCTCACATTCCTCTTCCCATCTACATCTCGGTGATATTCATCCTTTTTGATCAGCGTGCCCCTTGGAAAACTTTGAATATGTGCATACCCACTGGTATGATCACATAATACGAACAAATCCATAGAAAATATTAAAATTATTAGAAACAGTTTTGGTCGACTAAATTAGTATTAACTGCATCTAATCGTAAAGGTTATGAAAAATGAATCTTCTACGTATCCTGAAAAAACCTCCCGTATTTCCGGTTGAATACCGATTTTTACCTCCTACCTCTACAACCCTCTCGCCTTCCTTCCTCTACATCTCTTTCGAGCGCCTATAGGCACTGCATTGATACTTTTGCATTACACACGTGAATTGATACAACACTTGGCATGGTTAGTTAAAAAAGCGGAATTTCACCAAAATTGGACCCTTAGAGGTTAAATTCGAGCGAATCCGAATCGAAGGATAAATTGACTTTAAATATAAGAAATGTTTTCTTTAAAATATTCTTGGTCCGTAGAACGCATGTCAAATTTTCCAATATTCATTTGCAATAGAAAAAGGGCTGCTGAGCGGAATTTTAAACATTACATATTATCTTACGAGAAATGAAAATAATCGCAAGTGGTCGAACTCGCGACATTTTTCGAGATATATGTCACCGTTACCTTCATATGTCCTATTCAAACATCCTGCCAAATTTTCGATCGTCTGTGTACAACATTTAACGAATTGTCCGAATTTCTCTACAGCGTGACACACGGACCAAACAAACAAACAGTCAAAGGAAAAACCAATTAATACTGCCTTTTATTATAATTACATAATTAGAATCTTGCACATGGGCAGACGGACGAACATGGTGAAAATAGAATTTTAAAAAATAACACCAAATAAATCCAAAATCTAAGAAATCGGAATTACAAGGTGGTCATAGGATAATTATATACTTCGATTTTCAAAGACGCACACATAAACGAACAGAAAATGAAACCTACACTTAGTGATTTCCTTCCTTCCTGCATAGGCGACGATGTAGGGATAAAGCAACTGATTTATGTTCGAAAACTGTATAGATAAAATATGTAATTAGATACTAACTGGCTTAGCAACGATGAGCCGCTTCATTAAAGCAAAAACTCTTCTGGAAATGAAGACCGTAAGATCACTGCTCTTGGACAGACCACAAGAAACTGAACTACGGAGTGAACCGAATAAAGTAAATCTTTTCACGGGGCAGTCCTCTTGACAGCAAAAAGAGCGAAAATGCCCTTCAATTTTCGCACTATTAGAAGAAGTTTTATGGGAGTGCGGGTGGATGTACAACGCAAACCGATATTTTTAGACAAATCATTCAGCAGGACAAGTGGTCATGGCGCTTTAAGGTTAAAGGGATCCGCAAAGACGCACGCTTAGTCATAAACCGCGTGTAACAAGAGGACCCCCAAAGCTGGTTGTAAGATTTCCGACATTCGAAATGAGAGGAGAGAATGAGGCGAAGAAGAATTAAAACAGGAACTTTAAAGAAAAATGGGAAAGCATAGAGTGAGAAAAGTGAGGGAAATAAGTTTATTATATTACTACCTTGTAACTTTTCCCTTTATTACACTAATTTTACAAATAATAAATATGCAGATCCGAATCTGCAGTGTGTCAATTAGCAGAAACCATGCCTATTGTTGTTTTTAAAAATTTGATATTTATGTATTATCGAAACGTTTTATTTTGTTAAAATACGTATTGCATTGTTTTTTTTTTTACTTTCTCATATACGAAGTTTATTGAAAAAGTATTGTAATTGTGAAAAAATTCAATCTCAAGTTTTTGATGGCAATATACGTGTAACTGAGTCCGAAAAAGTGGTTTTCGCCATGCCGTCTGTATGTTCGCGCCTCCAGAGCCTAAACGGTAGAGTGAAAATGAATTAAATCTCGTATTGACGAATTTTATCATACAGAATAGAAGCTATGAAGAAATGGTTGTCATTGCACAACAATTACGGGTAGTTTATTCTAGGCAACTTTAATAACAATTGGATTTTCAAAACATCGGCTACAACGATTTTGATCAAATTTCCTATAGTTATTCTAGTTGATGTTTATAATGATTGTACATATCATATTTTCAAAAGATAACTAAACGACGCATTTGTATGTGAGATATTTTGTGCAATGTATGTTGTACCGATTTTTTTTTGCTTTATTAAACCGATTTTTTTCATTTTGTACAGCATTGAGCTTTTGAAAATCTGGTCACTTTAATTTCGCTACTGAAAAAGAGAGATTGATTTTCATGTCCCTAAGAATCCGCTAGAAAAAAAATTGGTATTCTTCCAACATGCGGTCTATAGTAGTGTTATTCTTCCAATATGCGGTCTATGTTATCTCTATCAACATGTACAGGTTGGTGGCTTATGGGATCACTATGTAAATAATTATTGTTGAGAGGCTCATGGGATCGCTATGTAAATATTACAGGTAACCGAGGATATTGGCGAGCCTTCGGCTCGCTTTCTTTTTAGGTTATAATGCCTTTTATATCGGGTGTAGCCGTCTCCGGGGGCTATCGCGCCCTTCACCTCTCTAGAACGAAACTATCCCTCCCCATTGGCCGGTGATGGGGTTGGTAAATGTCGCCACAGGCAGATCAGTCATGGGTTTGCAATCTTTCGTTCTGTGTGAAAGGGTTATCTCAAAAAATTATTTTTCGAAAGAGGTCCGGGATGACACAGACCACGTACGAAATTGAAATTTAAGATGTCCTACACGGTCTATCGTTATAGCTAATTTTTTGTTTTGTATTTTTTGCTGTTTTAAAAAATAAAATGTTTCTCATTGCATTTATTTTTCCATGTCTACCAATTACAACAATAGACCGCATATTGATTATATATGTACCGCATATTGGAAGAATACCCAAAAATTTCTCTCCGATACCGTTATTTTATTCTCTAGCTCAGGGGCAGTCGAATGTGACCACATAGGGAAACAAAAGAGAAAGATGAGGGAGGAAGGCGAAGGATGCAAGAGGGGTGGGGAAAGAGCCCCTGGGAAGTGTATCGAAGCCCAATGCGGTGGGAATAAGAAAACCCAAGTGCCGCCTTTCATTATCGGTCGCTGTTGTAGGTACATATTGGAGGCTTGCACCAATACCGATTTTCGTGTTCGCATCTAAACTTTACCCTCGGCATATTTTTCCGTATTCGATGGATAAGAATATATTGTTTTTTTCATCGACAATGAGTTAGGGGTAACGCAATTTGGGCGCATACGAAACCAACACATTTGCCGCCCCCAGTGAGGTGCCGCCCTAAGGCGGTGCCTTACCTGCTTACCGCCTAGAGACGGCCCTGGTGGTATCAATAAATAAGATATATGTTACAATAAAGTGACATGTTTGAATGGCTAGAATTCTCGCCATCCGTACACAGCGTGTTAAGTTTTCTCGCATGTCCAGTTTTTTCACATTTTAAAATAATAACTAATATAATATTTACGTTTTTACACATTTCCAGAGGGAGGGAGGGAGGGGGGAAGGGGCGGGCAGTTGCCGACGCGCAGAGTGACAACAAACGTTTAATATGGAGGATTTTTCCAATGTAACTGATCCCAAATGCATAAACGGGAATAAGCCCACGACTGAATCACGATATGATCGATATTTCTTCGAGCACAGGGTACACGCTTCACCAATATAAAGCGATTACTAAGTAATCAGTCGACTACTGACTTGGAGTTATATGGCATAAAACATTAATCGGAATGTTGATCTTGTACATTGCCGGGATTGATTTCCGTTCCGAGATTTTTTAATTTTATTTTTTACGTACAATCGAAGAAAAGAGAAAGCGTCTATCCCACGCAAACAAATCTACGAGTTCAATTACTGTAGGACTACTTTTAAAAAATACAGAAACGAAAGAAAGTTTAAAAGAAAACCAACCAATCACAGCGGTTTAAAGGGACATAGCCGGCTTGTTTTACGCGGCCACTCAAGCGGGATACGCTTGGCGATTGCTACAATTCATGGGATCAACTCAAAAGCGCGCAGGTTTAAGGGGATGTTAATCCACACCAGAGATCAAGCCGACGTAAGCGCACGCAGTTTAATCGCCGGCATTTGCCCCATGACCAGTGGGAAATTAAACGACACCGAAGGACTCCAATGGATTTATCTGAAGCGTCACATTTCTCGATAGTAAAACAGCAAAGAAAAAATAAGAAAGACTCGTCTATTGGCTATTGTTCAAATAACCCTTAGTTACCCCACGGAAGAGAATGATTAGCTAGTTAATATAAGCATTGAACACTTCAATACGGTTTGTGGGCCTCGCAATCCTGCCTCAATCGCGGTTGTCCGTACATGTATAGGGAATCTGACTTCTCTCTCTACTCGAACCGCAATATATGAGTCACCTACCTACCTTTTACTAAACATTAAAATGAACTTGACTGCAAAGGAAATACATTATATATAGTCCTTTAGGAAGAATAAAAATATTACCGGCCTGAGGAGTTAAATTTCACAAAAAAATCTACCTCTGATTTTACTTTTAGTACGAAGCCATGTTTCATCAGTTTATATAAACGTCGATTTCGGTTCATCCCGACCTCGTTTTAAGTCAGCAAAAAGGGACAGGGATTGGTATGGAAATTTTTATCGTTCGAAATCCGTTCTTCGCGCAAGCATTCTAGTATGTAGGTTACAGCTCAGAGCAAACTTCATATTCCACGAAGGCGAGGACGTATAACTTAAGTACGCTTGTAAATACTTCCTTTTGCGGCACTTTTACGTTTTCGGCTCTTTTATATGGAAATTTACAGGGCGAGAAAAATACTTCACCATACTTCGGAAGGATAGGCTGGTTCTAACAACGATCGTGAGAAATAAATTGTATTCCGGTCAATTTTCCAAAACCATTCCATTCGTCTGACACGGTCAGATTTAAATCCACGAGCGAGAAATTTTGAAAAACAAAAATATCGGGAGAAACGTTTAAGACATAGCCATGCTACTATTAAAAACATGAAACGTGAGAAATGCCCAACGCTATGCTTACAAGGAAGAGCAGACCGATTTACAATAGAGTTCGAACGTAGGGGTGCTTAAAGAGTCGTTAAAATTTAATAACTATAATCTAATGTGTTCCTTGTAGAAGGTATGTTCACGCGAAAAGAACGATGATTTGTTTTAATTGACATTAAACGAACTTTCAAATTTTTGGGTCTGTGGCGCTCCTGATTTTATAACTGGTGGAAATTATGCTGAAACGATGGCATATGTCACATAAGAAAATTAAATTCTTACTCTGTGAGGGTTTTCTTCGGTTTTATTGCAGCCTATTTTTTTTGCAACAAATATAACTGAAAATAAGTTAAATGCAATGTACTTCTTTTAAGAATATGCAGTATTTAATGCACGTTGGATGGTCCATACAGAAAAACGCAATATGAACAATATCTCCAAGTTTTCGATTTTTTCAACGTTATTTTAATCATTAAAAGGAGTATGTGTGATAGCCCAAATAGCCTTGACTAATGAGGAATGTTCTTCTTCAAAGCACAGAAGCAGAAACACCGCCGAAATATGTATTAATTCCATAGATTTATTTTTGATACAAATATTCCGGGCGCGGTGATAACATAAATTTGAAAAACGATAATAACAAATTTAAACATACATCAGCTTCATTTAGCTTATCACACAAAGGTCAAATGGCTTTTCAGAGGGCGAGCACATAATTGCCGCTCTAGCCGAATAATCGTCTCGCTTTTTTTTCATCCACGCCAAAAGCTCGATTGGAGATTTAAAAAAAAAACCGAACGCGATATCCGATTAGCAGCGGTTATCGCGCACTCAATTAACGAGGTCGCAATTTAATTTTGGTAATGCCCTTGGAACTCCTGCCTTATACGGATACGATTCCTAGGCATCGTAGCGTGAAATAAAAGGCTCACATAAAGAAATTATTGGTCCTCTGATAGAGAGCATCATCTAGCGATTACCCGAAAAGAGAAATGATGAAAGTAAGTAATCCTATCGAAAATTTTCCATTCTAGCGTTCAAAGTCCTCTACGGTCTACGTTTTTTATTTGATCGAGATCTTCAGTGGCTCATGAAGTTCGATAGATTTGGACGTAAGATCATAAATTGCTCAATTTCCCTGCGAACAAATTGAGCAATTTATGACAGTCTGAGTTATTGTACAGTTTCATGCTCGACTTCTGCACTAGACACATCAAATTTTCGATTTCAAAGTCACGAAACTGAATTAACTGTGACATTTGAAGAATAATTTCTATACCATTTGTATATGTATACCAGTGATGACCTATAACCTTCGTGTCAATGGGTGATCCACAAAGGTAAACATGTTTAGAAGGATTTATATTTTTTAAATAGAATAGTAATCCAAACAGTTGATATAGTTTATATAAACACCCTGGTTCTATAATATTAGATTTCTTTAATCGACCCATCAATTTTTTCTTCGAAAACTCACGATCAATAAAGTTTGCCGGCTCTGCTTATTACAGTATTCTTACATTTACTGGCGTACTCATGCAAAATTCCTATTTAATTGGGTGCGATCTCTGCTCTCGTGAACTTACAAAACATTTGTTTTTCCGCCTTTCAAACGCGCGATATACCCTTCACAACGTTTTGTAAGCGCGGAATTACGAGAACGTGTTTCATCTCACAGACGCAAGAGAGGCCAATAATAAGCCTCCTTTAAAGACGACCGGATGCAAACCGTCAAACAAGGGTGTTGCAAGTGAACCAAAGGTACAGTGAAGGATGTGTTCCGAGCACCGAGAAGGAAGAGAGGACAACTCACCGGATAATTTGGTACCTGCTGCGTGGAAGTTCATAATAATCGCGAAACCAATAACAGGCTTTAAAGGATGTCTTCATCTGATGCAGGTCTAAACTAATTTTCAATGGCAGTTACTACGCAACGCTGTAAAACCACACACCAGTAATTTGTGTATCAATAAGCACGTTTTAGTAGTTGAGAAATTAATTATCTTAGAGTGATACCTAACGGTAAATAACTTCGGAGTTACGTACTCTACTGCCTTTGATTCCCGTTCGCTAAAGTCGACTATCAATATTAAGTGATGCAAATGACGCACTTTAATTAGAATTTATTTGAATAAACACCAGTATGAACTAAATAATGAAAGGTTCTTGGGTGGCTGATCAATAATTTTCAATTTTTTAAAATTCATCATAGCAAATGATACAAGGAATATTCTTAATGTAATTGTGGTCATGCAGATTTATATTCGTGTAATAATTTCTTCCTTTAAAGAGCGTTACTAAATTACGAACGCTGAACAGCCATTACGACGCACGTTTGTGGCAACGATTGCTCATTCAAAACCCCTTCGAATCGACGTCAAACAGAAAATCTGACACACATATAAACATAGACGGGGGGTCGTAAAACAATATTTCATCCAAGGCACTCCTTCGCAACCGTGCCTAGGGAAAGCTTTCCGTAAAACCGAACCAATCGCCGAAGCGACCTCAACTTCACCGAATGAAAAGATAAAATAAAAAAAAAACGAACGAACGGACGAGAAAAAAACAACAACGGTTGTCAGAACGCATCCCTTCCTCGCTCTACCACTCCCCTCCATTACCGATATAAAAGCCCGCTGCCCTCTCGAAAACCATCCGTCAAGGAAAATAAAATAAAAAAGCCAACAATCACAGCCGCTCAACGTGGGAGATCAATCTCCGTTTCACGGAGCCGCATCGCCCTGGCGTAGATACCGTCCAGAGGTTCCGACGACTCCTACGATTTCCTCCCACGTCTCCCTTTCCCACCCACCCACACCCCCAACCGCGCCGCCAACGCTCCTGCCTCCACTTCCACTCCCACACACACACACCTCTCTCTGACTCTCTCTCTCTTTTGTCCCTCTCAATTCTCACCAATCAAAATGGAACGCCTCCTTTCCCGATGCCTCTCTCCCAAAACCCCATCCTCCCAACGCCTTCCTCCCGCATCCTTGCGGGAGTCCGCATTCGGTGCGTGTGTATCGTCACCATCCGTTGATTACCGCTTTAAAAAAATAAAAGAAAAGAAAAGGGGGGGGGGGATAGAAGAGGAACAGTCTTGTCATCTCAATATCAATATCCGTTTCGGGACGCCCAAGAGCTCAATTGCAGTCATTTCGTGGACGTCATCCTCTTAGTGGAGTGGGCGACGGCCTTTCTTTAGGTAGGGGCCCGCTTTAAGTAGGTAATTGCCTTTTTAGATGGGATCGTGAAGAGGGATCGCTCCGGAAAAATAAGGGATAGAGTACGAATGTGATGTGTATGCCTGAATGCGTTTCCTCGAGGCTTAAATATATTGGGAAATACTGTAAAAATTTGGAAGAAGAGGATAGGAAAACGTTGCAGCGCGAGGTCAAAAAGTAAAATAATCCGTCTCAGAAATTTACCTCTCGTGATTGAAAATAGCTTGAAACAACCTCTCTGATCGTTCGTAAAGTGATTTTTTTTCCAATCTAAGGGATAATATAAGTCGATTAATTAGCTATAAAAATGGGAGCTTCAGTTGCTGACGTAATATGAAAAAGCGCCTTCTATTTAGTGGGGTTATTTAGAATTAAAAACTTAAAATTCTTTATAAATTTAGTGGCATAAATATATGACATAAAGTGATTTATTCTAGAGTTAATTAAAAATATTAACTTACAATTAGTATCTAATAACATTTGCTCAGAGTCTTAATTTGAAAAACTTTAAGTCATCTCCTGCTGCCCAGCGATTTCTCAAAAAATATTTTTAAACAACTTAATTAATGGCGTCAAAGATCAAAATCATATTTACGAATTTCATTCTTCTATCTTTTATCGTTTACTTGCAAGTTTAATTTAAACGACAGGAAAGACGGACAGTGAAAACATAAGCGCGCTTAAAAGATAAAACGCGCTAAAATGAGCAATTAGCCTATCGATTTAAGAAGCGTTGATGCATGCAAAACTCCACTTGCATTCATTAAATTAGATTAATTTGTAAAATGTACGATATTTTTAATTTTACATTACCTTGATGTATTTTATGAACTGTAAATCATTTATTTCCTGAACGCTTCAAATTAAGTGCTGGAGAAAGATGGATGAAACGGATGAAGTGTGTAATCAAAACGAAAGGTTATGCTATATATGTCTGAGTAAGTTTCGTAGAACCTCACAAGCCCGCTGCATCACTCTAGACATTTTCTCCACACAGTAAGTTGAACGAGTTATGAATACAAGAAATTTTTAGATGCATTTTTAATCCACTATTATTCACTGAATGGAGGGTGAGTATTTATTCTTAAAATTAAACACAGGAATCTGTTGTCTGATGAGGAATCTCTGCATCTCTACGCCACCTCCCCTTTAAACTTCAGCTTCGCAACGACGTCCTTTTCCCTCTCCGTCCCGCGAAATTGTATCAGCTTAACCTCTCCGTCAATGGGCGCTTGCCCTTTCCTTTTCCGGTATTAACGCTGGATAACTTCCCTTCCATTTTCCTAGAAAACCCCCTTAATCCTTTAACACCAGCGATCTCCTCTTCTGCGAACGGCCTTCCCCAACCCCGCGAACCCTCCCGCATTGTGACGCTACATGGGACACGCGCACGCATCAGCAAACTCCTTCTCTCTCTATCTTCACTCAATTAAGAAGGCCAAAAGCCTTATGGCTACGGAAATCCCTGTTATATCCTATCTCGGTTGACTCAACAACTCCTGCGAGACGGGCAACTGCCGATTATCTTTCCAGCTTTACCCATCGGTTACTCGCAGTAAAATAACCTTCATGTGTCTGTGTGTATATATGTGAGTGTATATATATATATATGAAAGTTAAATAATGGTAGAACAAACACGGGGGTTACCATCCGAAAAGCGTCGCGTAATGTGTATTATTAACCTGAATTTACATAGAGAAAGGAGGGTGTATTCCATGCCTCTTCAGGCACCCTCGTCCAGACCAAAAACTTCTAAGCATTTCTCTAATGCACGTATTGGACAAACAGGAACGACCTCCCCTCCTATCCCAAACGAAAATAAATCCCAATGTATGCTTGAATTCTTGCTGATGCTAGCTTATGATCGACGCTTCATAAAATGCTCCCCAGACTAAAAGTTACATGTCTCAACAAAGAATTATAGAACTGAAAAAATGCAATAACAAACACTTAAATATCAAAAGATTACAAAAAGTTCTAATCTCAAGTATCTCTAATAAACACAACAACGGTATGAAAAAGCAAATGCGCATTTTGGCTAAAACGCAGCCGTCTTCAGTGTAAAATAACCAAAAGCAGATTATAAAAGGATAATTTGTTTTAGAATCCGCTCTCAGTGCATTACCATTGAAGAGGGTTGCTTTGCAGTCGAAATTTACATATAATTTTTCACAACCTTGTTGTGGATATCGAAGATACCTGAGATAAGCACTTTAAAAAATTGGTTTTCAAGTGTTTGTTCTTGAATTACTTGACCTTATTAAACTATGATAAGAAATGTGAGCTCACATAATCGAATAAATCATAACCCCAGAGCGGCTGCAAAGGTTTCCTATATCCTGTTTAATAGTTTGCTATCGCCTAACCACTATTGAAGGTAAGTTATTTCGTGCATCCAAAAAGCGCATTCTTTTGTATGAAACATTTATGCGCCGCATGTGTAAAAAAATAAATAAATCTACCTAAAAAAAAGGAAAAAGTTTTGGAAATGCGTATTGGAACTGGATTGCCGAATACAATATTAATTGCATACACAAGACAATGCTTTACGTATATATGGTGGTGAAGTGTTCAGCTCATTGTTTCCCAATTTCCCTGTTTCTATGTGGAAATAAAAGACGATGTAGGCGATAACAAGTTAGTAAGATACAACACAGCGAAGAGTTTTAATGATGATAATAGACTCGAAGCTAACTTCTAACGAGTTTCAACTAGATAGGAATTGTGAAAGTTCACGTTGAGAATTAGTCCGCTAATTAAAAAGTAAAGATGAACTCTAGATTTAAAAACCTGTGCCAATATATTAACAAATCGAGTACCTGTAGCTCGCGCTATGTTTATCCGTCGTTCAATGATTACGTCATCGCGTGAATTATTTCAACGATAAAGATATCTCCAAGGGTATCTTTCGAAAAATTTTCTTCCAAAATTTTCAAGTAATAGTTTTTATACATAAATGTTGAAGAAACAAAAAATTCATCCCAACGTATACATCAAAAATACATAAGGAACTTGTAAGTATATTAACAAAAGAGTTATTAACAATACTAAACATCAGCTATTACGTCAAAGTAATATTTATCCAATCAAAAATCCAACAAGGGTAAAAATCGAAAATTTTAAAATGATTTTACGCATCTATTTCGATTTTTTAGCATTACTTTCTGGACCGAAAAATTCCCGGGAGTTAGTTTTACTTTGTACTTGAATGCGAAATCTTTTATTAAATCTCAACAAACTTCGGATGCACAAATAATAAACGTTTCATTATATTACCATCTTGTAATTAGGGTATCTATATCTATAGTTCACCCTGCAAGCCACCGCAATGGTGTGTGGCAGGGGGTGCAATAGCACCAAGGTAAAGCGCATAATAATGTATAGTATCACCCTACGTCGGCTGATTTCCTTTCGTAACTTCTGTTCTGCTCAGCTATCGTTCTAGGGAAAAACGAGCCTTTATACCTCTCAGTCCTACTGGCTATCTCTCTTATTTTACGAGGATGGTCCGTTCTACCAATATAAGTTGGCGCTCTTATTATTTCTTCGACATCGCTGGAGAATATATGCGTTCTAAATCTTTCGAGAAGTTTTAACCTAGAGCGTGATCGGCGCTCGGCTAGTGATTCCCATCCTAAGTCCTGTATCAAGGCTGTAACACTATTGTTTCTATCGTAACAATTTTTGACGCATCTAGCGGCTTTTCGCTGCACTCTTTCTAATTCTGAGATTGATCCTTTCACGTACGGATCCCATATGCTCGACGCGTACTCTGATAGCGGTCTTACTAACGAGAAGTAACATGTCTCTTTGACTTTTTCCTCCCTTTTACCTACTATGCGTTTGATGAATCCTAGTTTCTGTTTAGCCTTCCCGCATATATTTCGTATGACTCTAACTACGGCCCGAGAGCTACATCAGGCCCGCGAGAGCATTATAGGTGGCTCGCAATGACAGTATGAAAGCTAACAAGACCACTTCCATCATCTTCGCCCATTTGTACAATGTCCTCCTCATCTTTCATCGACAAGACTCTCGGGGATCCATAAATAAGTATGAAATGAAATCCTGATGATTTCGTATTTTTTTGCTGAGATAAAGGCCTGCAGTCGTTTTCTGGTGAACTTATGAAGCTATAATGTTATTATTTATTGATTTTCGCTAATAGGATCCTTCGCATTATCTTAAGTAATTTCCGAATTAATACGGCCCTCCGAAGCATTTGAATTTCTTAATGCGACCAACACGTAAAAACTTTGCCCAACCCTGCTCTGACGCAATGTCTCTGTGTCAAAAATGGGCTTTTTAAGACCTCGTACCGACCGGATTATCTGTCGCGTACGACAGAAGTTCTTTTAAACATGCATAACCCATATGCATAAGTTTGTGCTTTAGCGATTGCGCCATTTTTGAATTTGCTTAAAAAATTCATACTGCGTAAGGAAAAAAGCTAGTTCAAAGAAAAAGGAATAATTTAAAAATGTACAAATCTCTTATCGTTATTTGTATTGCAATCATTACATTTCAAAGCAACAAAATAACGAATTTAAACGGAAAAGTTTCCATCTGCGAGGATTTCATCTACAAGCAGCTTTGTTCCTCAGTAAGATAACACGCTGACAATTTTCTACTCCGAACCGAATTTAACCCGAGGGCCGACTTTTCACTGCGAAGTCTTTGTTTATGACTTCAAGAATTTCGCTATCGCTAATTGGGCTTAGTAGCTGACCTTCGAAAAAAAACAAATCGAAAATCTCCTACTTCCTACTTCACTTTGTTTAGCCCCTGAATTTCCAAGAAATGTCTCTCTCTTTATAACTCTTCAAATACTATGAAATAAAACAGTCTCGGATGCTGTTTCCAATTTCCAATAGTAGAAAAGACTCGCCCTTTCACTCCATCGTGAAGGGAGTAAAAAAAATCTAAAACAGTCACGACAAACGCGAAACGTCAAAGCGGTCAAAGGCGTTTCAACCTTATCCCGCGCCAAAAACCGAGTGAGAGGTCGACAGCATTTTTGAAGGAGGAAGTCCTAACAATGGAGGGACTGTATCGGACCCACATCAACCCGTCACATCTTCCATCCTCCCCCCCCTCCCCTCCCCTTCCTTCTAGTTATAAAACCCACTGTCCACCCCCTCTCCTCATTCCCCGAGGTCTTCCTCCTATTCCTCCCCTCCACTACCACTCTCCCCAAAAAAAAAATCTCCTCGTCCTCCTTTTCCCAATCGAATGCTTTTGGCCGAACGACTGACGTGGATTGATGAAGACTACGGGCCGAACTGAATCGGAAAACTGAGTGCAGAGTGTTAGGAGAGAGAGAGAGAGAAAGAAATGGGAGGGAGAAGGAAAATGATACCGTGAAATGTTTACAAGCGTGCTCCGAAAAGGTATTTTGTAGCACCGGAATTCCTTTCTAATCTCTCTGAGAGTAGTGGTTTTTCGGTGATCACACTACCTGCCCTCCTCTCCATCTCTCTTTCTCTCTCTCAAAAACCCATCCCATTCTCCTCTCGATACAATAAAAAAATTTCAAAGACCCTCCCGCGATATATGCTGGCGCGTTCCGGTAGCGGTTAATGGTGGGTGGTGGATGGCTATATACTACTTGGTCCGTGTCAGCATCGGCCCGATATTTATGTTAGCAAGATATTCCCTTCGGTTTGACCGATGTTTATTGCAATTGAGGAAAAAACACCACTAAGCATATTGAGATAAGCTCCCATTGCGTTACCATGGTTGCATCCGTGATTATTGCGAGAAAAATACAAACATTTATAAGTAAGGAAGCTGAAAGAACATTTCAACAACTAATGTAAAGAATAAAGAAAAATCTCTGTTGTGTATTCATTTCCCGGGCTATTGGTTCGAAATCGGTCATGTTAAACGATTAAATTTAGATATTTTGGAAAAATCTGGCCATTTTAACGGGATGTTGCCTTGCCTATCAATTACATTGTTAGACCTTGAAATACTTCTGCTATTTCAATCCTTATGGGTGTAAACGTGCTGTGAATGCTTATAATACGAGGGAGAAGAGGAAGGAGCTCGAGTCCGGCATGGGCCGGGTATCCTTTAGAATTAATTACGGGCCCGGGCTTTAAAAATCACGCGAGTCACACTGGTCTACCGTAATGTCTCACGGGCCGGGCCTACAATTACATCGTACGGGCCGGGCCGAGCCTAGAAAATCAGGCCCGTGCAGAGCTCTAGAGGGAGCTATGGGGGGAGGGAGAGAGGGGGAGAGAGGGAGAGATGTGGGGAGAGGGAGATAGGAAGGGAGAGGACAGATGTAGGGAGAGGGTGATAGGAAGGGAGAGGAGAGAGGAGAGAGGGAGGGAGGAGAGGAAGGGGGGGGAAATGGAGGGGGGAAAGGCAGGGGAAAGAGAGAGGTTAGAGAGAGGGAGGAAGGGAAGGAGTGATAGGGGGAGGGAGTGGGAGAGAGGGATGGTGAGAGCTTGGGGAGGGAGATGGGAAGAGGGAGTGATGGAGGGAGAGGGATGAAGGGATGTATAGTGAGGGAGAGGGAGAAAAGGGAGAGACAACTATTTTAAGTTTAACTATATAGAGAGAGGGAGAGGGCGTAGGGAAGGGGAAGGAGGGAGGGGAGGGAGGGGAGAGAGGTAGAGGGAGGGAGGGAGGGAGGGGAGAGTGGTAGAGGGGGGGAGGGAGGGGAGAGAGGTAGAGGGAGGGAGGGGAGAGGTAGAGGGAGGGAGGAGAGAGAGGTAGAGGGAGGGAGGGGAGAGAGGTGGAAGGAGGGAGGGGAGAGAGGTAGAGGGAGGGAGGGGAGAGATGGATGGAGGGAGGTAGGGAAGGTTAAGGCGGGAGGGAGACAGGGAGGGAAAGAGGGTGGCAAATATTTTAAGTTTAACTAAAGATAGTTTGTCATGTTGAAGGACTTTTATAGTAGTTTTGGCGATAATTCACTTAATTTTGGCTATGTTAACTATATTCTGTTACTGCTGGAAGTTCAGCAACTTTGTGAAACATCTGGATTTATAGAGAGATTAGTAGAGAGAAAATATTCTCTAATATTTGATAACCTAATTTCTTCCTTTTATTTTAATTATATATGACCATCAGAAAATACAATGAAATAACTAACGTTGCATATATTTTTTGGAAAAATTACAAAATGAACTACGAAGTAATTGTCTAGAGGGGTGGTTAGGGTGTCTAGCTCCCACTGCAAGGGTCGCGGGTTCGAATCCTGCCGAGGGCATGGTCGTTTGTGCTTGTCATAAAAAATATATTACAACACATGTAATTGGGGAAACCTGTTTGTGTTAAATA
Organism: Uropetala carovei; assembly: GCA_036926305.1. Classification (NCBI taxonomy): domain Eukaryota; kingdom Metazoa; phylum Arthropoda; class Insecta; order Odonata; family Petaluridae; genus Uropetala; species Uropetala carovei. Next base: position 215,518 of record JAXCHB010000120.1, on the reverse strand, counting down.
GATTATTATTACTAAATATTAACAGAATAACTGTTCATGAAAACTTACAAAAAATATCTAACTAAAAGTCTTGTTTGAAAAATCTCAAAGAGGTGGTCAGAGAGAAAAAATAATTGAGTGAAAAACAGCAATCATCTATTAAAGAATGGATTGATGAATACTGAAATATCTCTTTGCTATAAAAGATGAATCGTGCTTTGGATATTATAACTGCAGTTAAGGGTAACAACTGTATGTTGTTTGTACATTACTGTCTTTAGAGAAAATAAATAGCATCGCTGTATTTCTTCCAACCCCGAAAAACAAGCTTTTCAAAATAAATGTTCTACATGTTTATAAAGGATGTTTCACCGATTGCAAAAAATGATATACTGACATTAATGAACTATCTGATATTTTTCAGGAAGCGTACAAACCAATTAAAATCCTTTCAAACAGCCAGATTTTTTTAACATATAAATACTTATCCGCTCAGGCTACTGTGGTTTTTGTTAATAGTATAAGCGTTAATTTACATTGCCTTTGCAACCTCAAACTTGAAATTTGTACTATTTGATAGAGACAGCTAACATTATCAACCATATATATATTTTAGATATTGGAATGTAACCTTCAGCTTGGTATTTAATGGTGCACTTAATTTATCAAACGGATTCCAAGTGATACAAAATTTCAGCAACCAGAAAAAATACACCAGAAAGATTGTATATTTCCAATATGAAAGCTGACACAACAAATCCCATTACTGACGATTAAGATATGATATACGTGAAATATTCAACATCATTCACAGAGCAGAACAATTTCAATCAGCTAAACGCCAGATTTTAAATAACGAATGAAATATAAATAACATTTCAAACAGATGTCATTCAGAATTTTCATGTTCACTCAGATATCTAAAGGTTAACGTAAATGAAAATTAATGAAAAAGTATTTTATATTTTTATTATTTTGAGATTAATACTCAACTATTTGGAAAATATCCTGCTCCAACAACAGTCACCTTATAACACTTACTGATAGTGGAATTTTAATATTTTCAAATATGCAAAAATATTTTTTACTCTTAACCCCAAAGAACTTTTTATATCACTATGAGAAATTGCTTAAACTACCAAACATAAAGATTGCGACGCGGGTCGAGGTAGTACCACAACTTCTTTTCTGTCTTGGAAGCTCAAATGAACCAAATCCTTTCAAATTACAACGGCAACCAATTATTCCTACTGAAATAAAGACGCATGTCTTTTAAGGTATATAACCAACAATTTGAAATATTTGAAAGACATTTAGATACCTATGTTAAAGTTTTTTGATAAGAATAAGAGGAAAAGTAAAACTATCACTTTGATTCCGAAACTTATTTCGTGCAACACTTTAAGTTGACATGAACTCTTAAATGTATAAAATATATCACGTACAATTGTTAATTTTAAAATCAAAATGAACATGTTGATGCGAGCCGCGGAAGGAATATCTCCGAAGCCACAGTTTAAGCATTCCATGCTTATTTTATACCTTTAACATTCAAATGCACCATAACTAAAAATAATAACGCAAACTTTGAATAATCGACCGGTTAGCACGAACTTCACGTCGAAACAGCTGTGGAAAAATATTTCAATGAGAGAAAGGTTCCTAAGCAACACGGTCGGTACAGCTTGTCCGCTTTACGAAGCAAGTGCGCAGTACGACATACGCAGACAGGACGAGTCCATCCTCGAAATGGGGTCGCTTGTAGGTGAGGCAGTGTTTAGGCCCAGGGAAGATATCACCAAAACGGCGTTACTGCGCATGTCGTGTGACGTCGTCTTTCCCCTTCGGTTTCCCCTCCTCCTACCTTACCATACGTACAAGCTGTAACTTGATACCCAAAGCCAGCCGGGCAAAGAATTGGCGTACTAAACGCTCCCCGTAGCTCGAAAACAATCCCAAGCAAATCTACGCCTTCTAAAACCAACTAAACACGAATGATTCAAGTTAGATGGCAAGGTTTTAAAGCAATTACTCTGCAGCGGTAACAATTTAGCCGAAATATTACAGCCGATAAATTACCTACTCGTGTTCGCTGCGGCACAGTTGTCACACTTTCCCAAGAAAAAATGAATAATTACCTCGATATTCCGATGTCAACTTCGTCTAGGAGGCAATCGGGATAACACCTGCGGAAGTCAGACGAAGTTGTATTACCATCGCTCATCTCGATACCGGTAAGCAGGCTGGCAGACATCTTGATTTTTTCCGTGTTCCGCCGTTGAGCCGCGGCACCCAAAAAACAGCTTACCACGGTCGAAGAAACGCTTCAAAGTCCACTTTATCTCTGCAATCGACATCGAAACATTAATATAAACCCATGCACAGAGCGATTTGGGCCGAACGATAGCTCGTTCTTCTGCAAATCCTTGCAGACGCGAAGTAAGTCATGGCGTACAAGCAACACTTCCGAGACGTTTGAAACTTCTGCACCCGCACCTCCTGGAAGGGATCACGAGGGTTGCATCGGCCAATCACGAGCCGCAAAGCGCTCGGCCGGGGTTTCCATAAGAACAGGCCTGTGCAAGTCGGCTCAAATAACATTATAAGTTACGCGCTTGGCCAAGGCCAGGTGTCACTAGTGTCGCTGAAAGAAATGGTTTTTTCAACGGACGCTATAGAACAGAGGTAGGTGGCCAACCTTTTCCTGTAAGGTGCCACGTATTATGCTGAAAATCCGAGTATAATTAGCTTAAATACAAAGTTTTTATCGCAAAAAAGGGGTAATTTTTCTGGATCTAACAATAGGCTTCCTAGACAACAGGCTTAATGCTTTCATATGGGTAAGCTTTTAATGGGTATCAGAGGCTTATATTTTAATGCCTTTAATGTTAAACTATGCCTAATGAAGGAAATCCGATATTGTAATAATCCCCATTTTTGGGGCTCTTTTGCCCCAGTTTTGCTCCATATGAGAACAAAAAAGATGAGGCAGCTCCATACGAACTACAGACTTGAAATTTGGCAACATTATAGAAATTTCATTTCAACCGAAGATAAAATAAAAAAATTGCAAAAATTCCAATTTCTAAGGGGCGGTTTTGCCCTATTTCTGCCCCATACGAGTGTGAAAATTATACGGCAATTCTTAATGAGATACAAACATGAAATATGGCAGTATTATGGGTTTTTAGTAACAACAGAAAGAAGAAATCCGATATTGTAAAAATTCAAAATCTTAGCGGCTGTTTTGCCCCATTATTGCCCTATACAACGAATAAAATTATGAGGCATTTCTAAATGAGCAACAAACTTGAAATTTGACACGGTTATATTATTTTGTACGTAATCGACAGGGAATAATTCTAGATTGTAAAAATGCTAACATTTAAAAATGCTTGCAGAATGCAAGTATGTACATATTATAAACATTTTAACAAACATTTCATGGTTTAGGTGCTTCTAAATGTGCTACAATGCTCAAATTTTTTCTAATGGTCGAATTTACCAAATGAGGGAAACTGGATTATAGAAATTGGAAAGTGATTGTTTATTCGGCCGTTAAAAATTCGTAAATAATATCAAAAAATTGACTAATGTTTCTGCACTTTCAGTAGGGCTAGGGAGCTAAATATTTTGAAAAATTAGGGAATTGTGTTCCAGCAGTAAATAACATTTAAAATTATAATAAAGTTTATAATTGTGGCTGTTAAAAATTTATAATTTTAAAACAATTAAATATATATAAATACACTTATTGAGGTGCTACATCGATGAAATTTTACAGAAATGTGTGGTATTCGTATCAAATGATAAAAACCTATATAAATTTGTAATTATGAATTTTAGAGGTTGTTTTTATTCCAATATTGTCCATAAAAAAACCGGCGCTGAGGTGGAAACTTTGTGTTTAAAAATTATTTGTCTGCTCTGACACTTTATATTAAGATGAGAGAAAATGCTTGCAGAATGCAAGCAGACATTAACTAGTCTGTAATATATAGACGCTTCTTAAACATGATATATATATATATATATATATATATATATATATCATACATATATATAGGAGAATACAAAATTATGAGGCATCTCCAGATGAAATTTGGTAGGATTATAGTTTTTTGGTCACGACCGAAGGAAAAAATCCAAAACTGGCAAAATTTTTATTTTGAGAGGCATTTTGGTCCCTTTTTGCCCAATTTTTGGCCCATAGGAAAACGTAAATTGGTGTAGAGGTTTTTAGATTTGCATTTTAAAATTACTTCCCTTCAAGATACGAACTCGAGACTTCAACTAACGGATAGGATATAAATTGTAGTTTCTTATTTTTGAAGACAGAATTCAAATTCGAGTAGAATTGGCGTAAATTTATAGTTTTTATCGCAAAAAGTTGTCATTTTTCTTGGTCTAACAATAGGCTTCCTAGGCAACAGGCTTAATGCTTTCATATGGGTAAGCTTTTAATGGGAATCAGAGGCATATATTTTAATGCCTTTAATGTTAAACTATGCCGAATGAAGGAATTCCTATATTGTAATAATCAGAGCTGCAAACCGAACCGAACCGAACCGCTGAACCGAACCGAACCGCAGTCACTTTGCTGAACCGCGAACTGAACCAAAACCACTGATTAATTTTTCAATGAACCGAAAACCGAACCGTAATTTTTTCCAAAAGTGGTTCGGTTTCGGTTCGATCTCAATCCACAAAGTACGGACCAAGGAAAAGACCAGGAATTTCCATTGGAAAAACCAGCGGTTTTGCTTCAAAGGAAAGAGTGCCTATCTCTTTCCTCTCTGTACTATTGTTATCCACAGACAATATCCGGGTTAACCACTGTAGGCAGAAACCGACCAACAGAATATAGAAAGATCTTTGTCTGAACGCAGGCAAAATGGTCGTTTTACAATGACTTAGAAAGGAGCCGTAATCCGCCTTCGTGTCGAAAGAAAAATCCATGCCCTTACTATCACCATCATCCCCTTCAGCATTGTAATTAGCAGACCTGAGAAAATATGCCCCGCTGTGTCTTTATTAGAACACCACTAACTCTCCTCATATCTTTTTCTTCGGAAAAATTCAAATTGTTGCTCTCAACGGCTTGAGCTTTCAACGACATCTTTCCTTTTCCAACTCTCGTGTGGTGTTCTTCTATGATAGGTATTTCCATTACTTGGTGGTTTACATTCCAACAAAAACAGGCGAGGACTTCGGCGGATCCCTTGGATCGGAGGCATTCATTTCCCGCAGAATTCCTTGAATTATCTAAAGTGTGTATTTTTAATAATATTTTAGTAAACTTTATTTGAGACAAATAAAATTAATTAACATCTTAGTGTTATTTAAAGAGGGTCACTCTACATTTTATAATCGTTTGTTTTGAACCATAAGTGTCCGCACTTGGTATATTGAATAATATGCCCCGAACTGTCGATTAATTTTAAATTATTCTTGTAACGTAATTTTACTATCATATTGATTTTTTCATTACTTTTATAAGGTGGCAAAAGAAAAAAAACTAGCAATATGTAATATGTTTGGAATCGAGCTAAAAGTGTCTTTTTGAATAGGTATATTATATAATAATAAGAACTAATAATCGAATTTATTAGAGTTTTACATATCATAAATTCATTCGGAGTAATATTTTATTCCATATTATTTCACTAATTAACTAATTAAAATATTTTATTTACATAAATTTAATATTGAAAGTTGGGAAAATTTAGACGCCGTGCATCATCGCCAATGGAAAGCAAGAAACTGTCTATTTCAATATTTAAATCTATCATTCAATCAAGGAAATCTTAATAAGGGCTTACGGAAAAGAATTTTCCTAGACCCTTGATAAATATAGCGAACATTTTTTTATTTGTTATAAATGAACCAAAGGAATAACGCTTTGTAACTTCCCTCCCTTTCGACGTTACAATGCTATCGTCAGGTGCAGATATGGTGAGAATAGAAAGTATATACAGAGAAATGGGTAGAGACGGGGGAGGGAGGGTAGTTTGTAAGATGGAAAGGTATGGAGGGGAGGGAAAGGAGGAACCTATCCCAGAGGGTTACTGCGGGGGGTAGGTTGTAAAAGGATAAACGGGGAGGGGAAAGGAAAGGCTGGAGGAGGGAGACCATCTCGGGAGGGTTTGGGGAAAGACGGGAAGGACTAAAAAGAAAGGTCTTGTGGAAGACGGAGAGAGGGTGAACCTCAGAGAGAGGAGAGAGGAGGGAGGAAATTATCAATGCGGCAATGGGTATGTGTGCGGGAATAAGAAAAATAAAGGCAAGTGCGGGTGGTAGAACTAAAAAGGTGAAATATTGGAAGACGGGCGGTAAAAATTTATTTTTATACCCATTACTTGTTAAGATCATTAAATGAATACGATATACTAAACCAATATTTCCAGCAAAAGTGAAAAGAAATTTTTAAAAGTATATCATCTGCTTTCGAAACATATGAACTAATGACATACTGAATGTACAATTTCAATTGTTTAATACGTAATCTAAATTAATAAAATTTTGTTATTACTGCGGCTCTACTCCTCCGTTACAAGTTATATCAGTTACAGAAAAAACAAAATTCTTAATTCAAAAGTAATTTCTTATTTAACAATAAGACGCTGCTTTAGTTATGCATTGGAGCAGAATAGGGGTAATGTTGTTGACATCAAAAAGGAATAATGAATGTGGTTGAGCATGCATTTGACAACCATAAAGAGTGCGGGGATTGGTGTAGATTCCTTTTTGAGCCAGAGAAATACTTTCACAAAGTGTTGCCAAATGGTAATGGACTAAAGGGTGAACATTTAAAGAGTGACTTGCAAAACGTTTCCTTAAAGTTAGCATTAAATGCCCCTAAGTTGGTTCCTTGTGCATCAAGTCAGGCAAATGAATCTTTTAATGCACTAGTAGCCAGTAAAGCTCCTAAATCAAGGCACTTTGGAAGAAGTGAGTCGCTAGGTTACAGGGTAGCAGCCAAAAGAATTTGGGGTCAGTTTTTTTTAGTGCACTGAATAGGAAATTAACTTTATCACCTGGTAGCAATGGGGGAAGACTAAGGAGGAAAGGAGATTTAAAAGCAATCCAAAATTCAGATTATGTTTTAAAAGGAAAAGATTGCTTTTGAATAAACAAAGGCGACAAATGTGTTTCTTATGAAAACAAAGAAGGCATATCTTATTTGACAGATGTAGGTTTAGTTAATATCGTGCTTCCTAAGGAAAAAGATTTTATTCCAGCAGATGCAGAAATAGTGTTGGTGGATGTAGAGACTACAGGATTTGGGGAAAGGGCTGAAATATGCCATGTTGTTGCAAAATATAAAAATTGTATATTCAGTGAGTATGTTCATCCTATTAACCTTTAAACGGGCAAGGCTAATTTGTTACGTATCCAGTCCAGTGGGGTCAGATTTGACCCCAAATTTTTTTTGTTCATAGAAGGTCACTGAGTAGACAATTACTTTATTTTCTCATATTTTTCATTGCTTTAGGTTTATTAAACATGGTTTTAGCTCCATATTAGTAATACTAATATTGATATCTTTTGTTATTGAACATTACCTTACAAAACCTTTGTTTATGAAATTTTATGGTATTTATATTGGATATTTTAGGTCTATTTAAATGAAGTTCAATATTTTGCAAAAAAATATTATCTTTTATTAATAGTTCAGCTATATTCATTCACATTATCTTATGTACATAGAATTTTACATAGAATCAGAATTCTCTTCGTGTTTACATTCATGGCACATTCGAAGTGTCTCGCTATGCTGGTCACATATGAAATGACTGCACTTTGTACATCTGTTTTGCACTTTTTTGTCGTGATTTCTGTCACACATCTTACATCTTCCTCTCTTGGTTTGTCTCATGTTATCTCCATTACAATCTCAATTTTTCTCTTCTGAACTCCACGCATTTCCATGGCTCTTTGTATTGAGAAGTGGAGGTTCGGTACGGTCGCTGCCCTTTGCTTCATGTAAGGGATTACTAGCTCTTTTCCTAGCACCTGCAAGAACTTGCTACGTTTCCCTATCTATTGTAAGACTGCATAGTTTTTTTTTTCATTGTTATGCTGGAAGATTACTAAGCTATTGTATGCAGCCGCGTCAAGCCAATTCATAAAAAATCGCAAATGCTATCTTTGCGTTCGGCGATTGCATGAGTACTCGGAAATCAAATGATCAAGGGTGTCTGCACCCCCTTGGGTCGCATTATAATGGGAAATTATGCATGGTTTTTTGCCATTTGATGAATCCATTTTTACCTCATGGTACCTACTGACTAGATAGCAAAAGTACAACTCTGCGTTTTTTTGGGCGTGTACCCGACAAGCGTAAATAAATTCGAAAATAAAAACTTTGTAGACTGGGATTCAGTTTTCATCAAAGATAAAAGCATCTCTCTGGGAACATCTTGATTATTTTTTCGGATGGTCCCAACTAATGTTAGATTCTTCCTAATTTAGTCAAGGAAAAAAACATGATGTGGACATGGGCGCACGCTCACGAAGATTTATAACCATATTCTTACTCTTCAAATCACTACAAATGCCATGGAAATATGTTTAAGGTATTTTTCAAACTGAATCACATGTAATTGAGTGATTAATATAAACAAAAGTGTCAATAATTACGAATTATTATATCAGGTCCATGAAAAACTGTTCTTGGCAAAAGGTGTCGTTGCCGGATAAGTGGGATCAAAAATGACCCCTTCGAGAAATATATTTTTCTAAATTACTTTAAAATAAAAAAATCTTTTTGCTACATACAATAAACTGAGACAAAAATAGGAAAATACAAAAAACGTGAAAGTGATACATAAAGATTTGAGCTCAAAATCAAACAAAATGCAAGTGTGAGGTCAAATATGACCCCATTTGCCCGTTTAAAGGTTAAGGGCATGTCAACACAGGCATCTAAAGTGACAGGCATTCATGTAATTGGAACAGGGTTATATTTACATGGGTCAAAGTTGAATTGCATTCAATTAAAGGTTATGGTAGAAAAGTTGCTCTGTTTCTTGAAAAATATAGGAAAGCCTACTGTTTTGGTTGGCCATAATATCAGATTTGATGCCTTCTATTTAATGAGAGAAATAAAAAATTTGATAAGGTTAATGAATTCAATGAGGTAGTGAGATACCTTAGTTGTTTTAAAAAAATCATTCCAGGGAAGCCTTCATATAAGCTTAGTTCATTAGCTGCAGAATATGTACCAAATCAGGAGCATGTTTACCTACACAATGCTGCTTATGACATTGAAATTTTGAGTAAAATAATTGAAGAAATGGGTGTAGAAAAAAATTTTTAAATTAAAAATGCACTAATTTTGAAGGAGTACCTAGTTCAGAAAGAAAAAAGAAAACGTTTCTTGGACATAAAGAAGACGTTAGAACCTCTGTAAGGGGTTTTATCAACCCTCATCATCAACAAAATTTCAGCTGCAAATTTTTCATTATTAAATACATTTAATATCCAAGGAGAAGAAGGTATTATTTTACTTTTCAGTGAGGTAGTAAATGGTAAAATAAGAATTACAAAAAAAAAAGATTATAAATAATGTTAATCGTTTTTTACAAATGTTTTCCTGGACTCCAAGCACCTAACTGAAATGGTAATAAAAATGGTAAACTGGTATTATTTCTGTATGTTTATTTTTTCCTAAAGTTTTTTAATTTATTATACTGTTTGCGGAATAAATGTGGATAAGATGAGCACTACATTATATTTGCCAAAGAAAAATTTAACAAATGTTGAATATTAGTCATTTGTCAAGGGTTATTTTACACAAGGAATTAAGAGAATACATTACGTTTTATAAAAACAGCAGCAGCGTGAAATGAACAGCTTGCTGAACTTCAAAATCCGTTTTGAATCTGCCACCACTGAGACCACCTGTTTGGCCCTCTTAAGAAGCATCGAATCCCTAAATTTTCAATTTTAAGTGGCATTTTTTTAGACCCCAATGTTCAAATTTTTCCCAAAAGAAAGACATTGAATCTGTGCAGATGTTCCGACTTTTGCTTTTCTAAATTATTATTATTATTATTATTATTATGTAAATTATTTCTGAGTGAATATCGGTTAGTAATTTGTGATCTTTGCAAAAACCTCTTCGTAATCTCTATTGAAATGCTGCTGTTAGAACTGCACTGATATTTTTGCAACGGTACCTTCTTTCTTTGTGAATATAAGGTAGTTCCGTATATTCACTTATTTTTGTCAAAATTAGGTTTTGAATGACATATTTTCATGGTTTACAGTGTTGTCTATACTATTTCGTATATTTACATACGTATATGTTAAGCTTGTTTTTTATACTTTGTCTATCACTGTTCTTTCTGTTTGTGTAATACCAGTTGCTGACTCATTTCCACATATTTTTCAACTTTTCCATGTGTGATCTCTGTTGAATTGCTAATGTTTGAATTGAGATTTGGCAACTGTTTGTTTTTATCTGGTACTACTTCGCAATGCAACTGTGCTTTCTTTCTGAGTGAATATCGGCAAATAATTTGTGGTATTTTCGTAAAAACAAGTTCGCAATCAGCTTAAATGCTACGGTTATAATTATTTTTCACTTAAATATACGGAATTTATTTGTTTTGTGTACATCTAATGAAGCTAAAATAAAGCAATATTAATAACCTATAATAATTTTGTTATTTTTTCAATTTGATATTTATGTTTAGAATTTTGCGATCAATTATATTAAGGATTTTACGAGGATTAAAAACCCTGACATTTTAAACGCGCGCGCTTGGTGCGACAGTTGTGTCCTCTGTGAACATCGACTGGCGTAACATTAAACTGCTACCCCCCCCACTACGAGTTGCACAGTCCTGTCTAAGAATTAATAATGACTTCTCCACCAATCGCCGCCCCTCTACGCTGTGGTACCGACGCCGTGACGATTCACGTAAACCCTTGGTTTCTCGGTGTTGAACCGAGTTTGCTATATGATACCCGGACCATATGGCAGGTCTGATCGTATTACTCGAGGAGTTACAATGCTCAAGGAAACGAATACTTTGGAAATGAATTACACGGGACATGGTGGGGGGTGAATTTGGCGAAAGGTGATTGGTCGACAAACAGTTTGAATATTATAGTTATAAAAATCCCCGGGCGACGTCGCTGGAGTTTGCTGATTGGCTGGAGCTGCTGATGTTCTGCAAATTCGAACAGTGGTCTTCGCGTCGCTGCAGCAGCCGGGCGTGCTTCTGAAACCTCTCGCGGTAAGAAGAAGTCTTGTTCAATCTTGCAGTCGCCTTTTTCCTTAATAATTGACATATTGCATTTCTGTTCTTTTTAGCATCGTTTCTTGCATGAGAAAATCAAAAGGAGTAGGTATATCTGGACGTGTACGGCTGTGGTCGGTTCCGGGTTTTGAAAATGCAGAAGACGCTATGATGTCGACTCAACTGATTACAGGTGCAGAGTCAGAACGATGGAGTTACGGCTCGTGTTGGCTTCCGCAGGTGTTTTCTGCTCGTCCCCTTCCTGGGAAAATATCGATGTGAGTAATCGCTTATTTTTTTGGTACCACGTTTGCAGCTACGGCATAACGAACGCCATGGATTTCGTCGTCTGATGGCTCGATCGTACGGATTAATTATTGAAAACCCATGAGTTCTAATTTGTATTAATTATGATTGTCGGAATTTCAAAGGCATGTGATCGTGTGCTTCTATTCAAGCTTCTGCAGGTGTTCGGCTTCGACATGTTTGAGGTCCAGTAGTTTGGAAGTCGTTCCCATGGTGGTGTGCGGACGTGTCTTGAGTGCTAAAATCTTTTCAGCTACAGTGTTTTGAACTCAAGGTGCGTTCGGAACAATCAACTACACGAATGCGCGATAAATTTAAAATTTGGTTAATTTGGTTATCAAAAGCATAAAATGACAGTGGATTTGTATTTCAGGTGTAGATTCGGCGATGTTATCTTTCGTGTCTCGTGTCGGTGATTGCCTGAAGTTTAGTTCACTTCTCTATTGAAGCGTATAGAAAAACTAAGCCAAGTAATGAATTTTAAAAAAAATATCTTCTTTTAATCTAAATCGTTATTTTTGCTATTGTGTATATGAAACCTCGGTACATTTTATAAGGATGTTACGTTAACGAGAAGCAGTGCATCATAACTTTCAATCCCCTTTGTAATATTGCTTACTTAGAATCTCCGTACCAATATAGGATTTGAACCAAAAAAATGCCTACAAGAATGGTAAATCTTTTTTCTACCCTCGATTTTCGAATACGCGTTAAATCGGTCCATAAATTCATTTGAACGTGTTAATTTCGCGTTCTTTTGTAAAAACCTTTCGTCGTCAAGAGGACTCGCATTGTTGTTCACTTCGGCTTCGCTTAGGGGTTCACCTTCCCCACATCCTCCGACGTTGTCAGTATACTACCGTCCTATTTTCGAGCTATCACTATTTCGTATCTAAATAGATATTATTTATTGATATCGTTGATAAAAATTGTTTACGTTTTCTTGCTATACATTGTAAAGGAAGAACACAGATAATACATTGCTGTGAGATTGATTAAATTATAGATGTGAAAATATATATTTCTAAAAATTTATTTCGTATAATGGTTGATCAAGTTTTGTATGTAAAAATAAATCAATTTCTTTTACGATGCAAAGTGCATTTATATGTTTCAAGAATAGGGGGAAACAGTAATATGCGTACATATTTACGGGAATGAATTTTTAAAAATTTTAGTGAATCTTTGCAATTTTTCTCGCAGGTCCTGTATCCTCTCTCTTCCAACCTAACGAAATTCTCCTCATTTTCTTGGTCGTTTTTCTTTCACTGCCATTACTTGGTAAATTGGCATAGTTGATGAAATTAGTTGCATATAGGTAAATGTTTTGCTTCTAGGATCAGTTCAATATAGTCCATGGTAATTTAAAGTTATTGAAAAATATGTGGCGCTAAAATGCTTTTTATATTCTATTAAAACTGTAGTACCAATCATTTTTTCATAGTTTTACTTAAGGAAAATAAACAGGTGGTATGTACATATCAAATTAACCTTGTGTAATTAACTTATGGCATTATGCAGAAGAATGATGAAGATGACCCTTCTAAATCGTTAAAAAAAATTCCCTGAAATTAGTAAGTTATTTATTATGCTTGTTTTATACGCATGTTCCTTCTGCATAATACAGTTCTCCCCCAGGATTTGGTTTTATTACACCCGTTGTCTACTCTTATGAAGCTTGACCTTGAAAATCCTAGTTGTACGCTTACTGCTGCAGCCAATGAAAGCTCGAGAGAGTGTCGATGGAGAGGGGAGAAAGTATCTCGTAATCGTGCTGTTCGCATCGCTCCGAGCTCAACTGTGTTGCCAGATCTACCGCGTTTACGCCTTAGCGTTCGCTCTTCAAGAGCGGATATCTGGAAAGAGTGTACTACTTCCCCGCGCCTCTCGAAAACTTCAAATGGTGGTGGAAGGGGAAAACGCTCTGATTGCTATTCGCTGGGCCAAGGTAGAAAACGGGTATAGTGAATTATATTGAGGATACTTAAAGATCTCTCAATGCATTAATAAACAGATGTTATTCCATCGACGAACTCTTGCTATCCAATGCAGTGGTGGATCCAAAGGGGACGACCGCTGTCTTCTTACATCTTCTCATTGCCCTTCGTCGTATACATTCTTAAACCCATTCCGCGCAAAATTCCTTTATTCTGTGCACTAGATTAGGCCCGTACGAGAAGGAAATTAAACGCTCTGATAAGTGTGAGGATTTTCAGAATAATGAATCGTCATCAGTGGCAGTTTCACGAGGGGAGAGAGACGATGCGGGCGACCGCCCCATCCCCCTACCCATTAAGAAGTCGCTGGATACACCCCTTACCCAAAATCAGTATTGTTTTAATAGCGAAAAATAAGCTTCGTTGTCGACAATTGTAAGATAACTGGTAAACGCAGATTTGCGTCAAATAATTGGGAGTGTTGTGGATATTTGTCTTTCGTCTACCATTAATTGCGGTCCGCAAATTGGATCAAGTAGTCAACTAGAACAGGGATTGGCAACCCTTTCTTCATTTCCGGCCGCATTGGAAGTTAGGAATTATTCGGCGGGTCGCCTTATATAGCGCACATCGTACGTTACCTCGGCATTCCGTAACATGAGTGAAAGTCAAATCTAAAAGTTATTTTATCGCAAAAAAATTTTTATATTTGGCTTTTTATTTCCGCAATTTTTAAACATCTTGCGTTAAATTTTACTGATCATAATTTGGCGGGCCGCATTAAAACGCTTTCTGGAGCCGCATTATTGTCCACCGTTAGGGAATCGGAGAAATGCGATATCTACTATTCACAAGTCATACTTTTTCCTGTAGTTTAAAATGATTTTCTAGCAAATAAAAACCGGTAGATAAACTCCTTTCATCCTTGGTAAAGGAAATTTCAAGGTCTCATTCTTAAAGCCGTGGCCGCCATGAGAGCTACTTGATAGACACTTGATTGAAATACGGCGACGTTTTTGGACTGGCCACTGAGGAAAGTTGTTGGTGACTGGTTGATGGATAACATGCCGGATTAAAGTATGTCCCTGATCAAATACGTTTATAAGTAGCCATCTTAGAATATTTAATGCATCGAAAGCATTTATAATATAGGGCCCCTTTGAGCGTGCTAAGGTAGGAAGCCACTGTTCGAGGTACGAAGGCCCTATACCTGTATTTCCAATACAACCGAGTAAGTTTTGTCGTTTAGCGGTTTTAAAAAAATCCGATTTTTCGTTCGGTTTTTCTGTCTGACGTGCTAACCACTCCTAAAGTAAGGAGATAGAGACTTCGTTTTTTCGCCAATCGACACTGTATTCTGTCTCGTTGTGTACTTTTTCTCGGTTTGTCTTTCTTATGCGTTAACTGCTAAACAATGCAGCTAGAGAATTCGTACTTTCTCCAGTACCAGTTTTCTGTCTCGTTATAATATTAATTCAGTCAAATTATACTAGTACACATAAATTTGAACATTCTATGTTACCAACTATCTAAAAAAAAAAACGCCATTTACTGTCTGCCTCAGCAAGCCTTTCCCTGTTCCTTATTACTGTTTTATAATTATTTTGAGTGAGGTCTCCAAATTTCTCATTCACGGCAAATGTGGGATTCTCCACGTTAGTACCATTTTAGACAATTTTGGGCGTAATATCATGAGCGTCGCTGGAGACTTGTGTAATATCTGAAACTAAGTGCAGAAAATATTTAGTTAAAGAATCCCGATTACTACAGACGAATCCTTAAAACAACGGGAAAAATATTCGATTATAAATATTTCCAGTCACTATCATCGGCGTCTTGCGGCACGTCGTGATGATGTAATTGCGCACTCTGGATTCATTACATCAATGAGATTTCCTTGTTTGTAACACAACAATTTTACCTTTCGCAGTTTCTATTTCCACTAACAGCACAACCGAGGAGATGTTCGCGAGAAATTGCGACATTAAAAATTTAGGTCGGTCGCAATTCATTTGCTTTGCAATCCACCTTTCTCAGTTACGTGCAGGACATTACTGAGACGCAGAGATAAAACTGATCCATCTAAGGCAGTGGTTTTTAACCTTTTTTTGGCTGCGACCCAAACTCTGGTCGCGGCGACCCATTTCCTCCAATATCTCACTTGTAATAAGTAATAAAATCAATAGGAATTTAATAAATAAATGAAAATAAGCTTATAGGTCATTAGCATTGAACGGGTTGTTAGGAGGAATGATATATATGGATATAGAAATCAATGTAAATTTTTGACGCTACACTCAAAATGGTTTGGCGACCCAATTTTGGGTCGCGACCCAGGGCTTAAGAACCATTTATCTAAGGCAGTGATGGCGAACCTATGGCACGCGTGCCATAATTGGCACGCAAGATCATTTTGGATGGCACGCCAATGAAAGGCGAAAACCAATCAAAGCATTTATCGTACTGATTTAGTGCCGCAAAAACGTTTGTGTTATTTAATGTTATTTAAACATTAGTTTTATGGTTACAAATTTCAGTCTCTTGTGCCTTGATCACGAATTTAATTTAGTTGGCAAGCAAAAAAATCGAGGACTTTTTTTGTGGCACGCGAGGCGGAAAAAATTCGACAATTTCAGTAATATTGGCACGCGGACAACAGAAGGTTCGCCATAACTGATCTAAGGCAACGAAATAGTCGAGCAAGAGGGAAGGGATAGCCTTTATAGAGAAGATTCTCTTTTTAAGGACAAGTTGGCCCAACAAATCTCGCCAAATAAGAAAAACCGAGGAGGCGTCTTCCGAAGGAGACAGATTAAAAAAAAACAAAAAAGAACGACAAAATCTCTCCACTTTCCTTCTTTCCCGGCTAGGGAGGTCGCAAAACTCAAGGTCAAATCGAATTCCCCTCTTCCATTTCACCTCGACGCATGAACAGCAGTAGTAAATGAGTGAGGTCGTTGCACTTGAATTTTTCCCATGACTCTTTTGCCTTCTTCCATCACGCCTTTCTCTCACTCTCTCTCCTCCCCGTTTCTCCAGCTTCCCACTTCTAATTCCACCTCTACACTCCCCCTTCCTCTACGTAATGCCTCCCCACCCTTTAGCCAACACACCCCTATCCTTCCTCCCCCTTCTCCCCTTTTCTCTCTCTCTCTAGCCTCGTGACAGGGTCCCCGATTTAACTACCTCGAATTCACCCATTCCAAATCTCCATTGGGAGAACCTGTTTGACCCCCACTCTCTTTCTCTTTCGCTTCCCTCGTCATTTTCGAAGCCCTCGGAGGTTCCAGAGCGAGCTGCCGAAGGGTCCCTCCGAATCGCCGTCGCTTCTCGCTTCATTCCCCACTCCCTCTCTTTCTTTAATTCCTCGCGTCCTCTCTATCCCGCTCCCCTTCTTTGTAGGACGTCTGGGGCCGGGCTGTTTTTTTTTCCTCCTCCCATCGTCCCATTCATTCCGGGATTCCTTTCCTTCCGTAACTGGCCTCACGGGCACGGATTCGAAAAATCGGCCGCTTCGAAAGAATCCGTGCGGTGGTCGGGACGTCGAAAGGAGTCGGACGTCGAAAGGAAAGTCGAGCCGGATAATGATCCAGAATAGGCGCGTTAGCGGGGAGGTGGTTTTGGTCGGGCAAAGCGCGGTGAAAATCCTGATTTCAACTTCGAGTCAAGGGCGGGAGTGGTGAGGGTCGAATATCAATGTCACATAAAATGTGTTAAGTCTATTGGATGATGCGTTTGTTTTTTTTTACTAATTGTAAGTCTGGAACTCCATTAGAGTGTTCTCAGACATTTATATGTAACTGGGTTAGACCTAAGACGGTTTATTGTATTACCTCATCGTTTTACTATTAAGCTAAAACTATACATTATCCAGCACTTCACGAGGTTGGTGGATAGGGGGGGGGGGATCGTATTCACATAGGCATCCCTAATTTATAAAGGGTAAAACCTAGCTCCTGAAAGTAAAATATGTTATATAAACTATATGCGTATGTCAGCTGCAAATTAGTCTTCTTCAGTGCATTCACTGCTAGTTGATTCCAGTAGGTAGGTTCGAAAAGGAGATTTTAATCTTATCTAGGTGTTATTGGTCAGAAAGTTGTTCTTTGAGACAGAATGCTATAAACCTGTATTGTTTAAACGTAATTATAGTAATTGTTCAAGGATTTCTCCTAAGAACAACGTTTCCAACTCTTTATGTAAAAAATCTTCTTACATTGTAATTTATGATAAAAACCCGTTTAGCTTATCCGAAATTGATGAATTATCGTCAGTACTGTACGTCTCATTGGCATCGAACACGTTTTCCCCTCTGATTCATCTCCCAGCGTGGCAATGAAATTATTGAGCACATCGCATATCCGGGAGTCCAAGAAAAATTCGAGTCATAGGTTTACAGTGCCGTAACTATGGAGGGGCAAGCGGGGCATCTGATCCGGGCGCAACCTAGTAAGGGGCGCAAAAACTCGAAATAGTAACTAAATAAACTAGAGAAAATAATTTCTTGAAGGGGGAGATGGCACCTCGGGCGCTAAAATATCTAGTTACGGGGCTGAAGGTTTATGTAGATTCCGATGACGTCTGTCGCTCAAATGCCAGAGTTACATTGCGTTAGATTGACCTGCCAGTTCATCATCGGTCCCGAATACAGTCACGTAAAATCTGGTAGCCTGCGCCAGGCCGGGTAAACTCGCGCTCAAACCGATTCGCGGCCCCCGTCAAATCGTTCGCGCCCGGAAGGGGGCGCGCCACCTACATTGCGCACCACTGGCCAAATTATAGAGGATTTTGCAACTAATGAATCATCATCCAAATCAATCTCAACTTGAAAAACTATTTACCGCGTAATGACTTAACCTATATTCCTATAAATAATTACGAAATTAAAGTCTATGTTTCAAAATTAGTGGCAACTGCGATGCTAGTAATTTCCAATCTTACCTTCCAACCGTAAATGTGTGAAACCATTCAAGTCTAAATAAAATCAAATGTACTGGGATTCTTGTATTTCTCGGGCACATTCCTTCTAATCGAAAATTCATAGACAAAGAGGAACTACTTCTCATCAGCGCCGCATGACTGATTAATGATAATTTTTCATGTCTAAAATATGTAACACAGCCTTAAATCCTTTTTCAACACAAATATAATTACAGAAACTCAAATATTTAACCGCAAAAGTCTTGAGAAATTTCAAATTAAAATTTGTCAAATGTCTCAAGCATCTAGTATGCCTGATTTGAACATCCAGGACGCTAACAGAACAGAAACATAAAACCCTATATTTATTCGGCATATTGCGTTTTTTTGCCTATCGCTTAAGATACTCAAACCCATCATGCAAAAGTGACCTCTCCTCGAGCTGTCCCGCTTATCTTATACACAATGAGGCTTACAAGCTTTTTCAATTCTGCTAAAAGGTTCTGTCAATAAGAACATTTGTTTGACGGCCGCCAATCTGAGTTTCTAGTATTTTTCAACGCCATTTCCTCCCTTAAACCCTCCCTCTTTCTCTCTCTAATCCCCAAACCTCTCGTGTTTCTCTCTTTCAAATCACTATCCTCAATCTTGACCTCTCATTTCCCCTCCAACTAACACCATCACTCCCTCTTCTTCAAACCTGTCTTTCCCTAAATTCATCTCCAAATCTCTTCTCTCTTTTCTATATTTGACTTTTCTATCTTCTTTATTCTCCCTCCTCACTTTAGTCTCATTTCCTACTATCCACTTCTATTTCTTCTCTCTCCCTCCTCACTATTTTATTTTCCTATCATCCTCCTCTCTCCATCTCCTGTCTATCTCTCTCTCCACCCATCTCTCCCCACCCCTCTCTCTTTTCACCCCTCTCTCTCCACCCCCCTCCTCTCTCTCCACTCCTCTCTCTCTCTCCACCGGTATACACGGTATACAGCGTGATTAGGGACACACATGATATATTTGTAAGATATGATTTATTTGGACACTATTATTAATGGTTAAATAGATCGAGTTGGCATGTCATCAAAACGCATGTGACGATGTAATGCGATAAATTTATTTTTAGACATACGTACATGCGCGAAAAATCGGACTACCAAACAATGGATCCCAAAATTCTTTCTGGTCAATTATACGTTGTATATATATAGTCCAGCGTTAATTAGCAGTCCAATAAATGCCCTTATTTAACACAAGACGCATTAACAAAGAACATTTTCGTTACATTGTATCAATGTGTGTCTGAGTCATTTTATATTAGGGACCACATAAATGAAACACAAAGAGTTAAAAAAAGTTAATGGTGTCTATTTATGTAGAAATATAAAATAACAGAATACACAAAGTCTCACTGCCAAATAAATTTAATTGTAGAAGTATTCGTGAATAAAATTACAAATGTGTCTCTGTAAGTCACAGCCTGGTAGGATTAGGGTTAAACTTACCATTTCTCATTAGGTTCGACTGTTATACTGTTCTGTACTCTTGTAATGTTGTATTCTAACTTCAACTGAAACTATCTATATTGACGAAGGGTTAAATGTAAGAATGGACCTTATGGTCTAAATTTCGCCCGAATAAAGACGTGTATCTATCTACCTATCTATCCATCTCCATCCCTCTCTCCCAACCCCCTCTCTTCCCTCTCTCTCCCTCTCTCTCCCTCTCTCTCCACTCCTCTCTCTCCACTCCTCTCTCTCCACTCCTCTCTCTCCACCTCCCTCTCTATCCACCCGTCTAACCTCACCTCCTCTCTCCACCCTCTCTCACCATCTCTATCTTTCTCTCCTTGCTTTCATCCAGTATTTCCGCACTTTACGCTCCGTCTTTTCTTGCTCTCCCTGTTCCCTCCCTTTCCTCTTCTATCTCCTTCCTCTTTCTCCACGCACCTGTCCCACCATCTTCTCTTTTTTCCCATCTCACATCTCTCTTTCCTTCCTTTTTCCCTTCACTCTCTCCTCGACTTTCGGTCTTCATTCCCCGTTCCTCCCGAGCAACATTTTTAATTTTATTTCTATCCTTTTAAATGCTTTCACCGCCGGGAGAATTGGTTCAACGATCGCGGAACACGATGTGTTCTTATTCAGAAGGAATGGCTACGTGAGGGAGATCATGCACAGTGTTGAGCTCGAGGTATATGTGAATAGACTAGCTGAAAGTAACCGGCGATGCCCGGGTTATGCCAGACGTATATTTTAATGTGAACTGACACCAATAAACTTGATTCAACTTACGTATTCCGATTTATCTGACAGGTACTGGGTTTCATTAAAATACATTCCTTACAGTAGATTATTGATAAACATACGAAAGAAACAAACATGCCATTTACCATGGCAACGTGACGTAAAATCCTGTGTATTTCCGTTGAAATCTCGATTTCGAATTTTTTCATGAAAACAATACTTACTCTATACTATGTATATTGGAAAAGGTAAAAACTAATTCTGAGATATCTCTGATACCTATGAATTGGGCCGGGAGGGTCCATGGAGGTCCGGAGAGAACGTGAGCATACGTGAGAGTAATAGTTTAACAATGTAATCGGTTGGCAAGGCAACTTCACTTTAAAAACGCTAAATTTTGTCAAAATTTGATATTAAAACGTTAAATTCGAAAGATTTAGATTCGAAAGCGATAAAAGACGATAAGAATAAGAAACTGTATTTACTGTATTTTACAGTCAAAGTCCGAAAATAGTAGGTCAAATATGTGAATTTTTATAAGCAAAATAAAATAAGGTGGCAGGTCGAAATATCGATTTTTCCATGTTATCTTATGAGGAATGGAAATCATTCTCGGGAATCGAACCCGGTCGACTTTGGAAATTTTTTTCGTGAATGGCTTCTACATTAAGAACCGAACATTCCTACCAAATGTTAGTCTTCTAGCTCCTCGGAAAGTTTGTTAAAAATAGCATTACGTAGTTCCGATTTCCCACCGACGACGCCGACGACGAAGTCAATTTTATATATTAGATTGAAAGTACTCCAACCTCCTTTTCAGACTGCCACTCGATTTGAGAAAGTGGTCAGATACGCATCTTTTAGCGATCGGGTTGGTGCGGATTTATTTTACGCGGCAGCTCGCCCTATTAAAAAGGTTCGGCGGCTTAAAATGAGTCTCCTTACCGAGCTCACTCATTTCCTAAATAACATGAAGGGGGAATTCCTCTGAACAAAATTTTGTGAGATGTTTAGAAACAGCGTTATTCTGAGAAAAACTTTCGTGTCTTCCTTGTACCTTATCTTGTTTTGGGTATCCGGACGCCGGTCCTTTTATAATCGGTTCAATTACCTTTGTGCTTCAGTAATTTAAGATGTTGGAATTGCGTTTTATCTAGTAATAAATACGTGACTTGAGAATCAGATTTCCGAAAATATGCGACCCAATAACTTTAAAATTTCGATTCTGAGCATAATACTTTCAGTAAATCAGAGTTATTGCGAAATAAATGAGGCGTTCATTAAACGTAGTTTGGCACTCGAACGGATCGGATCAGGCGTATGGACGCCCATTAAATCGGGTCGGAACGAAACTCAACCGTCCGTGAGCAATTCTTGCCTGATCCGATCCGAAGGTGCTGAACCGATCCGACGTAGTAGGCGGAGCTTCATGCATTTACACGCGTTTTTATTTATTTTTCGCCTTAACCAATCCTGCTTAAGGAGTATCATATGCTTGCGGAAAGAAAAATGTCTTTCATATTTAAACCTCCCTTGATTAGAATATTTTGTAATAATTGATATGAAAGTTTGCAAAAATACTGGATTTTCTGTTATGCCAACAGAAGCTACAATTTTAGAACGTATTCATGTGAATTGATATCATATTACTTAGTTCATGAATGCACACAGGCATTTAGACATATGTACATACATAGCTTTGAAGCAAAGAACAAATTCTAAAGGAGAGGATTTTAAACATTAACGTTCTTACGGTTTTTTATTAATGTTAAAAAGTATTTCTGTTACACTTCACCAATTTCAAAGAACCAGAGGACATTTAATGCACAAGAAGCTAATTAATAATATAATTTATCGTTCGTTTGCACTTTTATGCGACTATATTTACGCTGGGAGAAAAAAAGATGACCCTTTAATTGCTCGGGCGTAAAATTCATATCAGTGCGCACGCAATAAAAATTCGCCCCTTTAAACTTTTATATATTTATTAATGATTTATTAGAAACTTTAGCAGTAGGAAGCTGCAGAAGACGTGCGGTGATAAATGACGCTGCGCTCACAACCTTAACCTATATGGCCATTAAAGAGGGTTCTATTAATTTCACGAAATGAGTCGCCATAATCGTTTAAAACCAAACAAATCTTCCGTTAATTTATGGGAGTTAAATGCTCTTGTTTTTTTTTACACTCCGTAAAATGATTTATCATCATGGAGGATATTTATCGTTCTTAAATTCGTGTCTGCCTATTAAGCAG
The DNA here is from genome assembly GCA_036926305.1 of Uropetala carovei. Classification (NCBI taxonomy): domain Eukaryota; kingdom Metazoa; phylum Arthropoda; class Insecta; order Odonata; family Petaluridae; genus Uropetala; species Uropetala carovei. The sequence continues at coordinate 192,625 of JAXCHB010000120.1, read as the reverse complement.
CTCGCGAAAAATAATTAGTCACGCATCCATTTTGCAGTGGTTTAAATTTTAAATGATATTGCATCGTCTTTCCTTATATTGCGGCGGTAGTTTTTCATGTTTTTAAAAAATATACATGATTTCCCCGCAAATATATAACTAACGGCTTATTCAATTGTAGAAAATCAGTCATAACGATATTGGAGCACAAATGCAGACGCCGTCACGTTCGTTTCATTTTGTTTCCGCGCCTCTATTTTGCAACGAAGATGTAGGCCATACATAACGACTTTTATATCGTATCACCTGCCGTGCATTTTTATCGCAGTGGGGATTATACTGTAAATATTTTTAAAGGTTGCAAACGACAATGCGAATGTTGAAACTCAAGAAAAAACCGCTCCGCTGTAAGCCTAACCACGTTGCGTGACAGATTTTTCTTTTGAGAAATATTCCTTTCCGCCATACGACTCTAAGGCGTTATGCAGTTGATTCCAAAACGCCTCGAATCGATTTATTAAGCTCTCGAGTGCAAGTCCCGGTTTTGAAATACGCCCGCCTTGCGTCATTTCTTAGCTGCATGACTATTAAAGGCTCGGGCGTTCTACAAAATTGCCTCCGATTTGCGAGAGGAAATTCTTAGAGCGTTACGTATTCTGAGCTTAAATCAAATTCCTCTACGAAGGAGGTCGAAAAATCATCCCAGGGAGGAAATACCGAAGGCTATATTGTTCCGAGAAATGTCCCCTTTTAAAAGGAACTAAATGTTCCCATTTTTTTCGTGTGTACTTTAATGGCGAGGATGGAATTATAGGTTTTTTCGCCGTCTTTGACCAGAAGTAAAATAAACCTCCAACGACCCCTCGGCGTGTAATAGGCAGTGGTTCTTCTGACAAATTCTCGAATTATATTTCCGACTACCAGAGAAGTTGGTCGAAAATGCGAGCATAAAAGTGGAAAGCGTTGTAAGAGACGTAATTTTCTCTTGAAAAATCAGCAGAACGACATAACGTTCTGTTCTCATAATAACGAAGTTTTAAAGGGGTAGTCTCTTCATTTTTTCTTATTGTTAAGTTTCCATTACATTCCCTAAGTACAAGGTATTAAAACAAGGGCCGAATATTTCATTTATATAATAACTTTTATTGTGGTATGAAAATTACATAACTAATTTTAGAGTGATGTAAATGGAAGTTGGGAGTTTTTTTATTGAAAAATATTTTATCGAAAACATGCTCAATACGTGCTCCGTTGTCTTCAATAACTAGATACTTGTACATGTTGTATTTGTTTACGATTTTTGTAGGTTCTCTGTCTAATGTAGCCTCATAAAAAATAATCGCAGAGGTTGAGATTAGGTCCTAACGGCGGATCTAGAAACTTCCCAGGAGGGGGGGGGGGGGGGGGGCGATTATTGGCTATTTGTCCATGGGGGTGGGGTATATTTTTAATTTGTACACTAAATCCTTGTCAACATTATTTTCTATTAATAAACCATGACACACTATAGAATAGTATGATAATTATCACAGTGAAGCTGTTGGGGAAAACCTCCTGCAGCATCACAAACCCCTCGGCTTCCCCTTTTGCTACCCCTAAAGAATATCCAAGGGGGGAAGGGCGATCTCCCCCTCCCCCTTGGATCCGCCACTGGCCGTTAGGATATGGAGGTCAAGACCACTCGAATCCAAAACGATTAGAGTTGCGGTTGTAGAAAATTAAAATAATGGTCTTAACCTTAGACACTCTTTGATTTGTTTTGTAAGATTCCATTTTAACAGCGAAGTTAGTCAGCGTTAATTCCCGAAAATATTTCTATACTGCAAGACTAGGATGAGAATAATTATCCCTTGAACAACGCTATTACCGATAAAATAGATTGTCAGTTCTTTCGTGATGACACTTCTATACGGCGTTGATTCCTCCTGTTAAAATGAAAACGAGGTTTTTTTTGTAATCATCATTTCTGCGTCCACTACAGAATTATCGAGCATGGTTGAAAAAAATTGAGAACAAGCACTTAAACAAAAAAATCGATAAAAGTATATATCTCAGGTACCTTCAGTAGACACGACAAGGTGATGATACGCGCGTGGTTTTTCATAACCTGGCTGTAGCTGTTGGAGATACCTAAGATAATTACTTTACTCATTTTTTCTTGACATACGATATTAAGTGCTTATTCTTAAATTTGAAAATCATTATAGCGCATTAATTCCATATCAATGCAAGTTATTTCTCCAACTCTTTTATTAAAAGTCTCCTTCGACTCTCAACACTTGCATTTATATATATTTTTCATAAATATTCAATTACCGAAAATGAATTCATTACACAATATGTAAAGGATCACCTTCGTTGATGTCTCTGGCTTATCCAAAGCTTAAAGTTTAAAACGCGATAGAGAATTTTCGAGCTCGCCTTAAGTCTTGAATTGAATGGACCAAACGTTCTTTCAGTTGCCATAAAAAGGTTATGAAAACCACATATGCATTTCTGCTGCGAAGTAGCCATCATCAGCGGAAATCTGCTGGAAGTAGATTCTGACCATCATTTATTATAATTTAATATGGTCTAATTTCCACTGATGACGGCAGCTTTGTAACCGAAATAAGAATCTGAGTTGCCATAAAAAGGTTATGAAAACCACAGTTGCATTTCTGCTGCGAAGTGGCCATCATCATCGGATATCCGCTGGAAGTAGATTCTGAACATTATTTATTAGAATTTAATATGGTCTAATTTCCACTGATGACGGCAGCTTTGTAACCGAAATAAGAATCTGATCCACCAGCCTTTGAGGACACGGATATTATTTGAAATGTTAAAGTGAGGATCGCGTACATTTGTCAGTGACAACGCAGTAGATATTTTAAGTGTACTCGTTATTTAATACATATTTGTACAACATGTGGTCGTTTATCTTCGTATTCTCTCTATAAAGACCGAATGCACTGACTTTGCGTCGTATACTAAACTACACCTTAGTATCTCAAAATCATTAGAATGCCTTCCTTTGTTTGGTTTCGAAACTTGTACATTCTTCGACCCCGATAAAGACAGCGCATAATTCACGTCACGGATGACGCGGCAATCAGCACAGTGTCCTTCAGAAATTCCCTTGGGATTAATCTTCAGAAGTCGCCGTCTTTTTTCCCCCCACGTTTATTCCCTCTTCCTCCAGACCCTTCCGCCACCGGCTGGCATTTTCGAAAAGCCTCGCGTGACGTCGAAAAAAAAGGACGTTGGGCGGCAGAAAACGCAAAAAAATAGAAGATCGCTGATGCAGCTGCTTTCGAGTAAACAGAATTGCGTGGACGTCCGAGAGAGGGGAAAAAGGAAATTTAAAAAAACGCGAAAAAAAGAAGACCGGGAACCGAAAAGCGTTTTTTTTATTTCTTGTTGCTATTTCCTAGGTGGACAACTCGTTTTATTTTTCGCCCGAAAGTTGACCTTCTTAGTGGGCGGGGTAAAGCGAGTTTGTCTGGTTTTACGTAACGAATCGGAATGCCCCTCATCAATGCTATGAGTCTGGCGTTTGGGAGGGGAGGGGAGGATAGGGAAGAGAATGAAGGAGTTCTTCTCAATTGATGGCCGACGGAAAGTCGTATTGAGAAAAAAAGGTTGCCTCCCAATTAATCCTAGACGGATGTTCCTCACCCGAACTGCAGGTGGATGAAACTAATTCGTTCCAAAGTCTAAAAGGGGGAGCTTTTAACAGCGGGAGCTTCGAGATTAATAAATGATCCGTTCCCGAGAAGCTCTTTTGTTTACTGGTTGTTTCCTTCCAGACGAAGGTTTAGTTTGGGATGGAACAGAGCCAAGGGCCGTTCAATCGAGGGAAACGACGACAGGAATCTTAGTCCATGTTTTAATTAGCATATATTTTTCGGGCATTGCACAACTCGTAGTCACGTGACCTTCAGTGTTCGATGTTATAAAGTCTCGTTTTTCAATCGAGAATTTATATCAGTTGTTCTCGACTATTTTTTTGTCTGCGTCAATTTATCAGATATTCGCTTCTCCCGTCAATAACCGCCGCGTCACCCTGTGGTGTCATGTCACCCCAGTTGAGAACCACTGATTTAGATTGTATTTTACGCAAGGCTTAAAGAACGGCAAAACTTTCAAATGGAATAAGCACCGGATTGTTTTGGAAGGGAAGAAACGTATGTACGCCCATGTACATATTTAATGATTTACGTATAGGACGCGAATTGTGTCCGAATATAAGCCCTTTCAATTAGTGATACTAAATTTATATTCGCATAATAATTATCGTTAAGTCATAATCACAATATATTTATTATAAGCAACGATTTAAATTTAATGTCTTACATACTTGAATAAAAAGATGGAAATTATATTGAAATAGTATCACTTGCAACGGAGAGGCTTTTAGTTTACCCGCTAATTTGATCGACAGTTATATTAAAAATTTATTTTTCGATACACGTGGTATTAAAAAATGTTAATTAATTGGAGATATCTGAGTACAGTACCAACTTTTATTTTTCAAGTCAATTTATTAGACTACTGATCCACTTAAGACGTCAGTTTCTGTAGCATTGTTTTTTACTCCCTTTCAATTTTCAACGTCTGAAACATGTTTAAAACTTGTAGGAAAACGTATCAAGGTTCAACTGTGGTGCCTACCGTAGTATTCTAAACTTATTGTCCTCATTATGCATCTTTCGAGTCTATGGTGGATTTTTCGATTAATATCAAAACCATTTCAGACAGCGATAGGCATCTTTGTCGATTAAAATTCCCGAGAAAAATATTTAGGGGCCTATTTCACACTGCCATCCAATCCCGAAAGGTAGTTTCTTTAAAATAAACCACATCTGTCAGTCTATTCACGTCGAAAATCTCTGAGGCCGATGGTGATAAAACAGAAAATTGATGTAAATGGTATTATTCCCTTCAAGATTGTCGGTCGGCCATCGGGTCAGTCTCTCCTCTCGATCGGAGCCAATAACCGTCTTCCGCTTGGCTTGTTTTCCTTTCGGAGGTCAGAGCTGGACCGCAACCCTCCAGATCCACCTACTTCGCTCCTCCACCTCCCACCCACCTATCTCCCTTGCTCTCTCTCTCTCTCTTTCTCTCTCTCCCTATCGATCTTATCTTCTCTCGTATTACCACGTCGAAAGCGGCCGATGCGTGAAAAATTATAGATATAATATCTCGCGTCCTAAAACTTACAGGAATACGTTTGGAAATACCGTGATTAATGTTGTGACAAAAGTAGAGTTCGGTAGAAGTGTTGACAAGCATGCCGTTGTACTTGTGGTGCCACTTGACGGAGAGGAAAAATAAGAGACAAGAAGGAGTTTATTTACCGTTCGCTATAGAAGACGGTTTAAGTTTTCTCCATCTTATATCAGGTTCAATTTCCCGAAATGTACTTGGCAATATTATTGATTTTGAAATGTATTTGCTTTTATATTGTTTTTTATACGTAAATACTGTTAACCTACAGGACAAAACGCGCTTCGTTTGATTGCGATAATCAAATAGGAGAAATTGTGAACTCACAAATGTCAGAGTGCATATTGATGAATACATAAATTGTTTTGAAGGCTATAAAATTAAAATAAGGTCGACAATGGTAAAATATAAGAGGACTCAATTCGATAATTATCTTTACGCGCGTAATTACTATATTTATTTTCGCTGGTTGTATGTCCACAAAATGTATGGTTGACTTTTTATTGATTTGAAATTTCCGGCAAATTTCCTTATATGTAAATGGAAATAATGAATGTGTTTGGAGAATAATACTTAAAAATTGTGTTTATGACAAGGATATTAGCATCATGGATGGAATATAAGCTCTAGTTGGAAAAGTAAGTCTACGTGTTACCCCGTCTATCAGGTAAATGAGTCATTGAACCGCAAAATTTTGTGGATTAAAGAAGACCTTCGAAGGTTGACGGTGTTCCAAGCATATGCGCGTTAGATTTCGAAGCACAACTCCTTCAAAGTCGCCCAGCGTGAATAAGATGAGTTATGCAAGTATAAATACTGCCAAAAATTCAATCTTTCCCAATTTGAACGTAAAACCCCTATTCTGAGCATATCTTTACGCCTTGGACTTTGTGTATGGAAAATGTTTGTACGATTGAGAAAAATGAGGAAAGACTAGGAGTTTGAGGTGATCGGATTCAGGGCCGGGACGAGGTTGGGGCGAGCGGGGCTCTTGCCCCGGGCGAATCATTCCAGGGCGCGCCAAAATTGTGATTATATGTATCTGTATTTTATATAAACATATATATATTTGCAACTATAATATGTATTGAAATTACACGATAACGTGAGATTGGCGGCGAAGGGCACACAGTAATTAGAATTAGAATTTTTTTACGTCATGAAATACAGGGTTTGGGACATTGGCGCGATTCACGTTCTTTGCTCCGGGCTCCAAAATACCTATAGTAGACCCTGCTCTGATAGGAGGGAACTATTATAGTGGTAGCTTACCTTGCTTCGTGTACATCTTCTAGTAAAGAAAGTAATTTGTGTGCATGTGCGTGTGTTTATGCACACGTGAATTGAAAAGTGCATTTGTATGCATATAAAAATATGTAAAATTAAAATCGCATAGCGAAGAGATCCGTATAGTTGCAGTCTGGGAGTAAACGCCATCTTGGGCAAAGCAAAACCCGTTTCGAAGCAAGAGAGAGTCTTGATCTTCCTGCATGTACGCAGTTTTTTTTTTTTTGCGTCCGCAATGGAGGTTTATTGGGGTGTTCCAACAAGGAACGGGCGAGATAGGGTGAAGGATAGCTATCCCTGTTATGTTGGTCCACCTGCGGCATGAGGCACGGAAAAGTCGTCCGTAGGAATTCGTGCTCCACTCCCTCTCTCCATTCCCATCCTCCTCTCCTCTCCTCTCGTCTTTTTTCCAACCTGACTGGGTTGCCTGCAATCGCAGTCTTATCCCGAGTGCGCAAAGTTGCCAACGGTCAAGGCTTTTATAAGTCTCGACTCTTTTTTGAAAAAGGAGAAAATGGAACGGAATAAATGGAGGAAAAAAACAGCGGTCCTTCATCCTCTCCTCCCCCCCTTCCTCCATGAGTCGGTTTTAAAATCCTGTTCCACCGCTCTCTCTCTCTCTCTCTCACTCTCTTGAGAAGAGTACCCACCAAAGAGGTCTTGAGAGAAAAGGCTTACACGGAATATATATATTGCGAGGAAAAATATACACAACAACAACAACAACCGCTTTACCGGTTAGGGTAAACATCATTTGGGTCGCAATATATTCGGCTAGTATTTCGGTCAAGGATTTGTTTTTATTTTTTGGTCCGGCGATTAACCCTAATATGGGAACGACTGAATTCGTTAAAAAAAAAAAGATTGGAGGGTTTTGACTTTTTTTATTGAATAATTTGTGTCGGCGCGATTGCGATATATCTGATCTTTCACGGCGATTTATAACAAATCGGTAAGAAAGCAAGCTGGCAATCTCATGAAATTTATCTTTCGAGGATCGTGGTTACCAGTTAGGTAGTGGAATTACTTTCCACTTATGAGAACTCTCAGGGCGATTTTTTACCCCGAGTAGTTGTTGGAAACATTCAAAATGATGAAATGACTTTTGTGTAAAACTTTGGAGGTTAGAGGACTCGTGCTTTTCGTAAGGTTAACTCGAGTAGGTCTTTTATAACGTCAATGGGATTTGATCTGCATCACTTTCAGCCCGAATAGTATTTTCCGAGAATTTCTGAAATCCGAGGATTTTTTTCTGTGATATTCCTTCTTAATAGTCTACTTATCATATTCGAATGCAAATTATTATTTTTTGTTGAAAAGTAACCGTTTTTTGTCGAAATTCGCACTTTTTCTTTTGTTTTTTGAACATTGCCTACACTTCCTTTGGACCCTCCTATCATTTCTTTTTTCACAGTATTTTGGAAAATCTGTTTCTGTTGATATTATAGAGGGTCTCCATAATACGGACTAATTCTGCTGAGTGGTTTCCTTTGCAAGGGCGTCTATGATGGACAATCTGTATTCGTACAAGGTCATTTTATTATAACTGAATTTTTTGTACAGGAGAATTTATTAACATCACCGAAATCAAAAATTAAAGAAAATATTAAAAGCTTTTATCAAACAAAAAAGGGAATATTAAAACAACATAGCAAAAGTTAGGAAAATACGGAGAAATAAAACACCTCGACAGAAACGTCTATTAAAAAATGCCAGTGTTACAAAAAAATAAAAACTCGGACCGAGAACCGACGCACAGCACATGAAAGGCAGGCCTCAAATGTGACCGCTGTGAAGGTTCGAGAGTTATACCTGCAGAAATAAAAGAGAACGAGAGTTTGTAAGCCGAAGGGGAACTGCGTAGTTGCCCGTCATCTATTGATAGTGCTCGGATTAAGGCAAAGTCCCGAGCGTCATCTATTGATGACGCTCGGCTTCAATATGTTAAGAGGAAAAAGGGAAAGCCTAAGAATCTGTAATAATACTTAATCGAAACAATATTTTGGGTCTATAAAATTAATCACTTTTTAAAATTTCGGTGAGAATATTTAGGAAGCTAAGATTTAATAACGGAAAATGGGAAAGTAAAATAGTTACTCATATAGTTTTGCCGAGATAAAGTAAGGGATCGCTCATTCGTTTTTCTTGAGAATTGTCATCTACATGCAAAAAATAAGTTATAGTTACGTTTATTTTTCTAGAGATACAACCTCGTCAGACCGGGATGCCCCTGCAACCATTGCCAAATCTTACAGAAGTTTATCGCTATTTAATTCCTCGTCAATTGCGGAGAATTTGAAACGAAAACGTTCAGAAAAAAATGGGTTAAATACACATTAGTCCGTTTTCGACCTTTATAGAACAGGCTTCGGAGGGCGTTAATGAAACCTTTATCTCAAGGTATAAAAATAGAAGAATAATGATGAACTGGCGTTCAGACAGGATGATTTAGTGCTTTAGGAGGGAGTTGGGGTGTAAGCGGCAATAACTGATGTAGAAAGTCTTTTAAGGAGCGCGAAAATTAAAGGAAAAATTTCCCCTCGCGTTTTAATGGACCCTAAGGAGCCGAGGGAATGCCTGGTGGGTAAGCAAGTCCGGGAGAATCAGAAGTGCGCTCGAGTCATGCTACACCGACGTGGTTGGGGTAATTGGGACATAAGGCCTAAAGACATGTTGAGGTGTGAGAGATAGAGAGAGAGAAAGCATTCAGGTGCTCAAACAAGTTGCTAAAGTTGACGCCGCGAGGGGTATTTAGAGTGAAGATTCTTGAACGACTCCTCAGATATTTGTTGCGAGATCATGGATTCGATGATTTAAATTTTATATATACATATATTTCTTTTAAAGATTCCTTATGAAATTACTTGCTGACATTCCAGTAGGTTTTGGTTTGTAATTATCGGTGCGTGGAATAATTGTATTATGAATATATATATATAGCACTTGGTGTCGAGGTATCAGTCGTTACTGTGAGTTTTATTTTATAAAGCATGCTTCCGTAATGTGCAGCTCCAAAAAGTGACGACCTTTTCAGTGAACTGTATTTAGTGCTAAGCATAATTTATTATAAGTGAAAAAATGACGTAAATTTCGTTTGCGATCCATGCAGTTTTTTTCAAATTATTTAAATAAAAATTATGTAAATTATACGGAGGTAGATTTATAGCAGTCTATGTCTAACTTGAGCTCTAAAAGTTATTAGGGTAGGAGGTCGACGTCAAATCGCACACAAGTGGATACCGAAGGGAAAGAGTGTTATGTAGAATTTGGCAACGTTGCTATTAATTGATTAGCTGGAACCATATTGGACGTTTCCAAACTCATGGTTGCCAGTGCAAAATTTAATTCTTCGACCCCCATAGTTCGGGATTGAGATTGTTTTGCATTTTCAACTCACTGCAGTTATCTGGAAACGTGCGAAAAAATCTGAACGAACGAATGAAAATTCGATCAAATTGGTTTCGAAGAATACTAAATCAATTTTTTAGTAACCCCAAAAATATAGCCAACGTATGCTTATTTTCCCTCTATGTAAATGAACTCTGATTTGTAGTCCGTCTTTTATGTTATAGTCGTCTTTGATATAATTCTTTCCCTCCTTATTTTTATTTGTGCTCTGTATCTTACCTTGAATATTTATTCCATCATCTTTGTTGTTACATCTCTCTAACTTAATTTATTTCGCGCTTTTGACTTAACCCGGTTATTCACGTCTTCATTTTTTATTTTTATAAGGTTGGAAGATAATATCATTGAAAGCTCCTAGATACATCCCGAAAGTTCTTCGCGACCTTTGCGCTTTTCTGACCTTTGCTCTGTTTGCATTAAACAAAAAACTAAAGTACTCTTATCTGCTTGAGTCTCACTGTCACGGAATTATTTGGCCGCGGCGTAGCACGTCCGCTGGTTGCTGGCGAGTCGCAATTTCGCCCGAGATGTTTCTAAAACCTTCACAGCGCGGTTGAACCTGTCAGCGTCCGCGCACTCTACCGTCATCGTCCGTGGTTCTCCTTTCAGGTTCTGTCTAAACGTAAGAGCCAGTGCGAACTTTATTTTGAGAAATAAATAATTACAATTTAAACGTCGCACAATAATTGAAGCATCGTCAAAGTAATTTTTTTTCTATCCCGATTCTATCGCGAAAACCTTCAGCTCCTGTTTTTCTTACTCGTTACAAAATTTATACGGACGGGTTTAACCTTTGCCACGCAGCCCCGAAACTCGTCTCTGCGAAAAAAATATAGAAAACAAAATTAAATTAAATAACAAAGCAAAACAACACTAAAAAAAGCAGGGGTTTTAATCTTGTTTTTATTTTCGTGTTTTTCCATCTTCCCCGTCTCGAAAAAAAAACGCCGAATGATTTTTTTTTAGTTTTCCGGCTGGGATTTCCCTCCGCGGTTCCGGAACTTGAAGAGAAGGGGAGATTGCCATTGGGTAATTGTTGTGGAAGGCCACGACGCCTTGGCAGCACAGCAAAGTTTTGTGTTTGGCGGCATTACGTGACGGGATTTTGTGATAAGATTTGACTTGATTCCAGGCTCGGGCGTAATGAAAATCTGTCCTTTGACGTTAACGTCACCTACTTCCATCTAATAAACTTCCGTCCCGGAGGAAGTTGTAAATTAGACAAATTTCAATCGGATAAACAGAGGTTATCGCGAGAATAACCTTCTTCTTATTTCCCCCCCCCCCCTGCATGAATTCTAACATTAAGGGTGATTTTCTTAAACTCAAGAAATATGGAAATTGGCTATATCTAAAGACACGAATAAGAGATAAATGTGGAAATTATTTATATATTTAAAGCTTGGTGTGACGGGAAAGTGTTTATTTAAAAAAAATCTATAATAAAATGCTGTTAACTGGCCAAATCTTTTAATCTTGAGATATAGCTCTTGTTTATGGTTCTCGAATGAAACAAGTTAGACGGACTTGCTAAAGTAAGAGGTTGAAGCACATTTTCTTAAAAAATTGCAGGATTCTGGTTTTTGTCGCCCTTTGGTAAGGATAAAATCTGCACTGTTAGAGTGAATATCGTCACTAGACCTCATGAGTGATAACTTCACTCATATTCTAGCTTCAGTAGTTTGGCTACAATGCCATTTATAATTTCGAATTTCCCGAAGTTGAAAATAACTAGCGGAAAATGCATAATCTACTTAGAAAATTCAATCGATGCATAATTTATAGATCAATTAAAGACATCTAATTCAAAAAGAATTTTCCAAATATATCTTAAAACAAAACGGTTGATTGCCCACAGGCAGATATACAGGTAGACGGACAGATAAAATGATCACATAAGCGCCTTTTTTACTTTAAGAAAAATGGATATGATATAAATATCGATATGACTAAATAAAAAACCGGCATTTCTGAGTGCATAGCCGTCACTTGAGATAGGAAATTTAATAAACTTAGATCTCCGAAGAAATTCCTCTTCTCAAAAATTTAAAATCAATATACTTATGTTTTCTTTGTTGAATTTCTGCAAGAATATTTTTCTGATGTGTTTATAACCCTTTATGTCTTAATTATAGCTGAAGTATTTATTATCAGCGGCATACTATTAATATCCCCATAAAACAAGCTACAATACATTGATGATGTGGAGTCTCTTTGAATTGCAATAAACAATATTGGGTATGCAGCGTTCCTGAATAACTCCTTCGCTATATTTAATATGATAAAGTAAAATCCCATAAACCTAATATTGTTGAAGAAGCATTTTAATGCACTGACTGCTTCTCCGAATTATCGATGGGAATCAAAGAATAAGCACGTAATTGAAAAAAGTATGTACTTATCTGAGTTATCACAAATACCTACCCATGACAAGGGGAGATGTGGAAACAGGTGAAAAAATCTGCTATGACCGGGAATCGATACCGGGTCTTCCGCTAGCCGGTCCCAACCTAAGAAATTATTCCCGTTCTGAAACAGGAAAATTTGTTTGCTACGGTAGGTAGAATATCTGATAGGGAAGTGGAAGACCCGGGTTCATATTCATGGTTATAGCAACTCTTTTTTCACCTGTTTCCACATTTCTCATCATTTCATCTTATAATAATGATCTTCGGATCATCCCTTCCATCAATTTAACCGTGACAAGGTTATGAAAAACGAGAGGAACATTTCGGTTACCGAGGAGTGGTGATTCACAGCAAGTACGTAAATTCTGAAATAGAAATGAGAAAGAAAATTCAAAAATGAAAAGAATAAAAAATATACTGCTGTTACTTTTTAGAATCCACTATCGGTGAATCACCACTGAAGACGAAATGCGGGTCTGGTTTTTTATAACCTTGTTATGACCTTTGGTGATTTCTTAGGTAAATACTCATTTTAAAAAATATTTAAATGCTTAATCTTGACGTTTTTTCGGCCATAAGATGCAAATTCTCTATCGAAATAGTCAGGGCCTATCTTAGGTTTCGCAAACAAGGCACGTGCCGCAGCCAATAGACAAAATCAGATTCTTAAAAATTTTAAAGTAAAAGCAAGTTAACTTGGGAAAATTAATGTAAAGTATAAATTTTATACACATCCGTAATGCCTTATGAAAGTACCGATCAATGTTATCGTCTATCAACATCGAAAGTCTGAAATCGTACGTAAATGCGCTCATTGCATTTGATGATGGGCATAGGTGCGATTTTACGTTGAATTTTAGCATGAATTTGGAATCCCAAATCAATATGCAATGGGTGCCACAGTAACCAACTCCACATTCGACACAACACGTATTTCTGAAAGCCATAAAAAGGATTTTAAAAACAGATGTGCATTTCAGCCACAAAGCAACCGTCCTCAGCGGCGATTTACCCAAAATAGTTAATGATAAAATAAGAATAAAGCTTATTTATTGGAATATGGCATAGGTAGATCACAACTAATGGCTGATGCATTTTAGCTGAAATTCTAACCTGATTTTCTTAGACGTTTCACGAATAGGTACTTGAGTCACATAAACACGATTTTCACTTTGAGATCAACTCTAATATTCTCTACCGAATAATTTTACATTCGACGGAGAGATTTGTTTCCATCTGCCTTTCCGGTAGCAGAGAACTCTGAATATATTTCTCTCTAGGAATTTTTATCACTACACACGTACTCATATGTCGCATTCTTCCGTGTGTAATACGCAATTTTTCGCAAAAAAAAATTGCCAAAAATTTAGGGTGCGAGTTAGGCATGTTAACAAAGGCAAACATTTCTTTTCCGGCCGGTCGATAATAGCTATTTCCGGACATGTTGCCGATGTCAAAGCATGGTTTTTATCAGTTTTGTATTGAGATGGAATTTATTATTATGTTTTTGTTCAAAAGGAAAAATAAGAATGATTTACTTTCTGTCCTTTTTAAGATGGGTTTTAGAAAGGACAATCAAGGAGGTAAAGACTTTAGATTTTTAATATTTATTACACGAGTATAGTATAGAATAAACCATAGATCTTCAGCCTTTTTTTGTTCACCGCCCACTTTTGCTATATTTTGTTATTTGAAATACGTTCACCACCCACTTTCCATATCGATATAAGAATAAAAGGACCCATCAAATACCATAAAAAGCTCACTAACGTGCGCTATGTCGTCCATCCTGAAGACCACTGGTATAAACGATACATTTTTCAGCAGAGAAATATTGAGCTCGTCTTATGGCTGAAAAAATTCAAAGCACTTAAAAATTCTTTTAAAAATCTACTTCTGTTGAATTACCGCTGAATACAGCTGATTTTCTTGCCGAAATGCGCATATGGGTTTTGTGACCTTGTTGTTCCTGAGACAAGCATTTTTTTTAATGCTTGTTCTCGATTAAATTCTTCGAAATTCAATGAACCTGCGTTTCAGATGACTACTAAAAGTCAGTAGTCGTCTCCAACGGAACTTGCAAAGGTAACATTCAAATTCAATTCATCATAGCAAAATTTTAGGTTCGTGTTATACACGGTTGTAAGAGACAATATTGACATTTCACTCGCGAAAAATCTGGGTGCGTGTTACAACCGGAAAATTACGGTACTTCGCACGTTTTATAGGTTCCCACGCATCCAGGATTGAGAAAACGTCCGAGCAGCCCTATAGGTTCAAGCGAGATTGATTCCGCAGGAAAATCTCGTTTCGCATGCGCGCAGGAAACGTGGCAAACGTGCGACCGAGGTAATAAAAATAAAAATCTTGCCGACTGTCGGCACTACGCAAAAGCGAAACACGAAGTTTTTCTTCCTACCGCGCGAGAGGCATTGAGAGAGACCGCTATGCGAGGATTCCGCAAGAAAAAGAGGATTCAAAGGGATTATTAGGTTACCTAAGACACCTACTCAAAAAACAGAGAAAACATCTGAAGAATTCATTTATGATCTGACTTTAAAAAAATAACACACGAGGTCTGAGGTTAGGAGTCGTTTTTGTTTTAAAAGTCAAGCCATAAGGGGAGGGGGGGGGGGGGGGGGCTTTCAGAATTCAAAGGGAGCGAAGAAAAAAATAAAAGATAAGCTTGGCTAGCCTAGTTCATCAGTAGAAGCGGCTTGATATAAAAACAGGTATAAATTAGTTTGGTGTAGGATTTTTTTTACCTCATCCCGGAACTTCGCTAATTGAACCTAACTCAAATCTGCATAAGGGTTTCTTGTTTGTGAGGTAATAATAAGTGCCGTCGTCGTGTTGAAGTCGTTAAAAAGTTCGTTTTACGCGAAAAATCGCTTAAAGGTAATGTTATTCTCCTATTCCTTTCATTGATCGTGTCAGTAGCTCCTTGACACGACGCTAAATTCGTCATTAAAAATAATTATATAAATATATTATGTGCTACATATATCGTATATGAAACAAACAACGCCCAAAACCCTCTTTAAAAATTAAATTCACTATTGAAAGTTACTTTATAATATGAAAAGTGAGCGACCTAGCACATTTTAGTATATTAGATGTTAAAAATCACTTCTGCATCCATTAAAAGGTTGTGTGTCAGTGTCTTATTCACCCATTGCTTGTAATTCTACCATCCTATAGGATTTAGGCATAATGGGGGGCGCGAACGATTTGACGGGGGCCGCGAAACGCTGTTCATTTTTTAAAAGAGGGACGCGAGTTCACTCGGCCTGGCGCCTGATTTTACGTGAATGTATTCGGGACCGATGATAAACTGGCACGTCAATCTAACGCAATGTTATAATGTTACGCTCTGGCATTTATAGATTCTTTGTAGAGCTACACAACTATTGTAAGGACAGTTGACCCCCGCCGAACGCGGGGGCTACGTTTCGGACAATGGCCTCCTTTGCTCTTGTTATCATTGTCCTGGTCTCTATCGTATTACTCCCATCCTTTAACAGAATACTACCTAAATAAACGGTAGGGCGAAAATGAATGAAATCTCGTACTTAGGCATTTTAACATACAGAGCAGAGATTATAAGAATTAAGGGAAGTTTATTCTACGCATTTTTAACAACAATTTGATTTTATCAAAAACGGCTGTAACGATTTTGATCAAATTTCGAACACGTTCTTGAGTTAACGTCTTTAATAATACTATATAGTTCATATTTCTCAAAAAATGAATATAAGGATTGTTTATTCTAGGCAACTTTAACAATAATATGATTTTGATTAAATTTCGTACCGTTACTTGAGTATACATCCGAAATAATACTACATACTTCATATTTCTCAAAATATGAATATGTCTAGTTTAACCTTGGGCAACTTTAACAAAAATTGGATTTTCTAAAAACTGGATCATACGATTTTCATTTTCTAGAGATAACATTATTATATGAAAAAGTTTGTACAATGTATGTTGTACCGATTTTCTTAAGGTGAAGTGGCAATTAATAACGGAACATTCGTGCCTCTTTTTTTCGAGAAATTCTCTGGGTATCGACCGTCTTATGGTTTTCTAATTCCTTGATTTATGTTATTATTTTTATGTCTCTCTCTCTCTCGCTCTCACGGGCAAGAATTTTTTCGCACCTGTCGTACAGAATATTTCTTAAATCCTATATTAACCTCGAAATATTCATCCTTGACTTTTCGATGGCGACCGAGCTGTGCATGGTAGGGACGATGGCAACGTGTTTGAAGCATGCTAAAAATTTAACATATAAAAGGAAAGGCTTAAAGTTGCCGTACCTTTGATATAAAAATTCCCAATGGTTTTTTGGCAAAAATTAAGAACCGTAACGTAAGCTCTGTTGACCTTTCTTCTCAAAATTTCATCATCGAATCTAACCTCATAGCCTCTTCTTTTGCGATTCGATCAACTTAAGGAATATTACGCTTGCGATATCCGATGTTTTCCGATACTTTTTATTAGAAAGGATTTTGTTTGCCTGTTCAATTTAGCTAAAACGCTTCCGTTTGCTCATCTTCCTTATCATATCACCCACGACTCTTCCCGAACGCCTTCCGTAAATTCGTGAACGGAAACATCACAGATCTGTTATGATATATTTCATCAAATTTTCAGCCAGCTTGTTAATTTTTGTCAAAAAACCATTGGGAATTTTTATATCAAAGGTACGGCAACTTTAAGCCTTTCCTTTTATATGTTAAATTTTTAGCATGCTTCAAACACGTTGCCATCGTCCCTACCATGCACAGCTCGGTCGCCATCGAAAAGTCAAGGATGAATATTTCGAGGTTAATATAGGATTTAAGAAATATTCTGTACGACAGGTGCGAAAAAATTCTTGCCCGTGAGAGCGAGAGAGAGAGACATAAAAATAATAACATAAATCAAGGAATTAGAAAACCATAAGACGGTCGATACCCAGAGAATTTCTCGAAAAAAAGAGGCACGAATGTTCCGTTATTAATTGCCACTTCACCTTAAGAAAATCGGTACAACATACATTGTACAAACTTTTTCATATAATAATGTTATCTCTAGAAAATGAAAATCGTATGATCCAGTTTTTAGAAAATCCAATTTTTGTTAAAGTTGCCCAAGGTTAATCTAGACATATTCATATTTTGAGAAATATGAAGTATGTAGTATTATTTCGGATGTATACTCAAGTAACGGTACGAAATTTAATCAAAATCATATTATTGTTAAAGTTGCCTAAAATTCCGTAAAATCTCCGTAAAAATCTCGGGGTCGAATTTTTTCGCGACTACAATACTTTATATACTTCGTATATGAGAAAGTAAAACACTCGTCTTCTACGCGAATCGCCGATTCAAAGGAGAGAAAATACATCCGTGGAGAGAGAGAATCCACGAGGAGAGGGAGGAAAAAAAACCGCTCAGGAGAGATAAGGAAGAAGAGACATGGGAAAGAGGGACAAGGCGTTCGGAATAGGCGGAGCAAGAGAGAGAAGGGGGAGTGAAAAGGAGAGGGGGGGGGGGAGGAGGGACGACGTGGAGGAGGGAGGATGGGGGCGTAGTTGAGGTGAATAGGAATTTTAAGTGGATTTCCCTAGGACGTAAGGCTGTTGAGTTCGTCCCTGTCTGTCAGGGGCGTCTTTCTCCTCGGATGTTATGGTGTTCGAGGACGGATGAGGTAAAGGGCCAAAGGATAAGGTAGGAAAGGAAGTTTGTGTGTGTGAGAGAGAGAAGGGCGGTTTGAGTTGGTGAAAAGCTTTCTCGGGGCGAAAGAGAGAACGTGAGTGTTTCGCATTTGTGCTAGACGTGAAGGAGAGAATCTTCTCGGGAGGGATCCTGAGAATGTTGGCAAGGAAGGAAAAGGAGAGAGAGGGAGGGAGGGAGATGGAGGAAGGGACATACGAGTGGCGGAGAGAGGGAGTTTTCCTTAGGAAAATGCAGAAATGGATATTTTGGCGGAAAGGATGGAGTCTTGAATGCTTGAGCAGCTCTACGGATAATCCGGTGCCTGGAACTGAGGCGTTTTTAAAGGGAATCCTTATTTTTTAAAGACCGCTTCTTTCCTCAACGTAAATTTTCGGATTTGAGCATGCAAAGGAGGATCGGTTTTATTTTATTTTTGTACTACGTACGTAACTTTCGAAGTGCCGCCTTGAAAAGTTTTTCTTCAATTTTTTTCGGTAGTATTTCACGCTGAATCCTTTGACGATTCTACGTTCCGCTTGTCGGTAGGTTCCATTCCATTTGTCTTTAAATTATCTCGGAGTCCTGAACTGTAAATATTTGCGTCCATCTGGTCGGATATGCAGTCGGATAAAGTTAGCCATTTGGTTTTACGTTAGAATGAATTTTCTCGATAAAAATGCTAAAAGAAATACTATACAAAATTGTTTTTCAATGATGGACACATTTTCTAAAATAAATTTTAATACTACGTACGTCTTCGTAGTAGAACTTTCAGTTCCTACTCATGAATAACTCGAGTTGATAAAATCAATGTTTGGCAATTTAAACAGCCTGAATGGCCAAACACACGGTATGCTTATCAATTAAAATAAATTTAGATTTATTCGTGGGATAAAACTGGTGCGGAATCGATGTTTTGTGATTTTCAAGAATTATCACTCAAATTTATATCGTTGAAAGGTTTAAAATGGAAGTAATTCAAAATTTCCTAATGATGTGTCAAAACTTGTTTCTCACGGTAAAATTGGATATTAATTGAAGTCTTTCATCTCAGAATATTACTTACTTATTACTGTAGAACTTTCATTGGTTTAATCTTTTTAGTTTAATGTCAGGAATTTAAATATTCACAAATGTCAACTTGACCGATGGATAAAACGTATGTTTCTAATTTTCTATTTTCGATCGCTAGTTATATTGTGAGTGGGATGTACTATTCTAATTTCTTATTTAAACAGTTTTTATTCCATTTACAAAGCGACCAAGCCAATTCACGTGACCGTATTGGAATCAAGGATGAGCAAAACCGACGGCAGTAATCGAATCTTCCTTATACTCTAATGTGACCCACCTTGAAGAAATATTTGTCTAATGAATTACTTGCCTGTTGGTTTCCTTCCGCAGAATTTAGTGGTAAGGGCAAAAGCTTTGTTTATGTAGCTGAAACTCCACGCATGTGGTTATCTTGCGTTTAATTACCTAAAGAATCCATCGAAAAACTTCATCTTTGAGGGACGCATCACAGCTCGAGAAACATAGATCCAATGAAGCTATAATCACAGATCAGTGACTAAGTCCTTCTCTACGGTAAAATTAATGCAAATACGTAATGAACTTCCACAACGCTTTTCAGGCAACGTTTTCCTACCTTTACGACATCGATTGGAGAGCGCTTTGGGTTGTCTACGTTGTATACGTATGTAATGACGGTACCTAATTCGGAAGCATCTTTCTTCGGATGGTTCTAAAACGAATCGAATATTCACTCAAAACATTCCTTGGAGTTATGTTTTTCTTGCAGATTGAATTCCGGCGATGCGAGGCGTCTTCGGAATTTACGGTGTTTTCCCAACTTATAATTTAATTTAAAAGTGTTAATTATGCGATGTTGTAGTATTTTTTGACGTAATCAGCAGGGCGAGTCGAGCGTTACGTAAATGGAGGCAGGAACGCATTAGCAAACGTTTGCTAATGGGAAGAAACGAAGAAAGGAACACGGTTTACTCATTAAGACCACACGGATTAATTATGGCATTACCAATGTGGATACTTTGTGCCCGCCATTTCTTCAATTAGCGATTTATCGCCTCGTCACGATGCAGATGGAATGCTATTTAAAAAATTCAACAAAAGAGAAATACGGCAAGGTAAAGAAGGCGAAAATTAGCTGCATCTATTGTCAGCGCTAAGTCTAATTGTAAGACATAGTTGCGAAACAGTCACTTGCGAAAATTACGTGGTTGATGAAACACCAAGTAGTACTTGGCAAGTACCGATTTATAGAGATGACTATAACTTGCTTAACATAATAAATATCATAGAAACTGACATTTAAAATTTATTTTAGTATTTTAACCGATACACATTATTTTTATTTATTTAAAACAAATACATAGTTAAAAACGATCCATTTCCTTGATTTTTACTTGGTGAGCTACTTGGTATAACCTGTTACAAAACTACCTTGGTATTACGAGTATGTACTCTCCTCTTGATGGAAGTATTAGTAGTTACATCTGTATTCCTCAATACCAGCAAGCATTGTTTAAAACCGACAGTGAAGGTGGAAAAGCTGTTAATTAGTGCTAAAAGAAGTATTGACCTTCCACAAGACATCTATAAGACCCTTTTGATGGCAGATCTGCTGCAAAAAATAATTACTTTCGAAATAATCGTTACAAAACACTGCAAATCTTTAATTTGCCCCAACGGTTTCTATTGGGGGTACATTTAAGCACTGTGTTCTGTGATTTAAAATCGTATGATGCACGGAACAGTTAACGGAATATCGTCTCTATGAGTACTCCACCACCACTTGTTAGACGATACGTTCAGAGAGCGTCCGTTTCAAGATTGAAGCGAAGATTCGATCGTTGTTAAAAAAAATCCGTATCCTGAGCACAGCATCACCTTGGCAACGAATCACCATCGATTTTCAGTCTATTGTTTATTGAACTGCAGGAATACAAGTTTATTCTCATTATCCTCTGCTACGAGGAAAAAGCAAACCCTTTCTCGCGAGAGAAAAGAAAAAAACATCTCCGGCACTCTCCTCCTTTGCAAATAAACAACACTTTTTCCTCTTTCGCTGAAAATTTTAATTCAGTTGTCCCGTCGGATCATGTTTCGAAATTTGATTTATGATTTCATTTCAACTAAAATTGCAAGGCTGTTTTTTATAACGGGGAAGAAACTCTTTCAGCGACATCTTTTGAGATAATTCGTTATTCTGCCTCTAATACCGTGAAGTTTTATTAAATAATGCATGCAGGAGTTTGAATGAATTATAGATTGATGTTTTATTTTTTTCATTAGAACATAGGTAGCAAATTTTCGCGCTTGCGAAGAACGTTTTACATAACATAAAAATTCAAGAAAATAAATTAAATGAATAAATTTTCCTCCTACAAAACATGAGAAAGTCTTGTAAATGTCGTATCCCAATTATCATAAAAGCCCATGTATGTGATTCTGTCGAAAGTTTTGGTCGCCTTTTTTTGTTTCATCATCGGTTCGTTCAATCCTCACGGCACAACTAATCAAATTTCATGCGGATATTGTGTGGAACGCTTTTATCGCTAACTATGAACAGCAAAAAGAGAAAAATATCACTTTTTCTATATAGATGGTACAAATTATGACTAAAATGATTCACTTTCATTTTGGAGATGAGAATTACAACTAATGAGGAAAGTAATGAAGTATAGATGAAAATAATTGACGCTATTGTCCACAGAGTAACGTGAATAATAAAAAAATCCTGAATTTATCATAAATAGAGTAGAAAAACTGCAGAATTTTCGCATGGCAACATCACAGTTACATACAAAACCATGGAGATCGCGTCACCCAAACTGTTCCGTATGACTTAGCTTCTCCAAATAACTGAAACAGTGTAACAAATTCGGCCATATAGATCGCTGTTTATAAAAATGTATTTTCTGTCGTCGTAGCTGGTGGATAATAAAACGCAGTAAAATCTTTCCCTTGCTTATAACGTAAAATATATCGCGGCACATCATTTACATTTACGTGAATACCCTGCAAGCCGCCTGAAGCGTTTGGTAGGGTGTCACACAGCATCAAATGAACTCTAAATGCCCCTGTTGGACTGTCTTATCGCGTCTGGGTAAAAAATATCTGTAGTATTTCTCGGTTCTAGCGATTGTTTCGATATATTTTCTCGTACGCTTTGATCTAACATCGATGGGTACAGCTATGCCGCGTACGTCTTCAACGAATTCGGAACTTTTAAATTTTCAAATAGTTTCCTTTTGCCCTCAATTCTTCTACTCTTCAACGTCTGCCATTTTAGGTCCCTCAATATCTCCGATACACTCGCATCATACCGACATTCTCCCTTTACAAATTTAGCCGCTCTACATCAAGGACGTTATCGCGGCGCACCGGTTGCGGAGCTCTGCCGTATCAGAACAATATTAGAGGAACACATGCGAATCTCTCGACGCAACATTTTTATAAGGTAAAATAATTGCTTGAATCAATTTTTCAGAAGCTGTTCTTTAAAGTGTTTTAATTTGAAGTTTTTTTCAGTTATAGTTTACGAGAAATTTAAAGGTTAACTTTGGCTTTAACTTATAAAACGGCGTCTTAGTGAGGCGAGTTGGTAGGGAAATGTCTTATGTTAGCGATTCGCTGACTAGTTCCGGGGTCATGAGAGTTTTCCCATTAGATCCCGAAGCGTAAGGGCAGCCAACCTACTCTATTGGACTAATATTACCGATGACTGCGTCCATATAATATAGACGGGGATACGTAACTGTTGGTCAGACCTTTCTCAAAGGGATTTCCCATGCTTCCAGCATTAGTCGACGACCAATGGTCATGTCCACTTAACAAATATGTTTGAGTAAAGGGCCCCATACACGATCAGTTAAAATGCGCAAATAAAATGTTCTGATATAATGTGCAAACTAACAAAACTGAGAAATGAGCCTCTGTTGCACTTACAGGAGATTTAAAAAATTGCGAATTCGTCAGTCTTGAACAAAGCATCTGAGTGATCTGAGTGCTTTGTTAGCTGGGACTGTGATGGGGGAAGCAGAAGGACTGTGGATTTAAATGAGAAAATGATGAGAGTTTTACTCAGTTAAAATATCAGTTAAAACACTCGTCCTTTATAGTCTGTTCACTACCTAAAGTCTCTTGGCCTTCATAGGGCAAGTAGCCAATCACGAACGTTTCCCCTTCCCCTCACAACTTTCGTGCGGGAGAGCAGACACCGGTGTGCGTTGCCAGCTCTTGCGGATTTTCGCCTTCAGCTGATATACTACGCAGTTTCTAAATAAAATATTTCCCATCCTTCTTTTTGATCCGGGTTTTGGACGGCGGTAGAAACGGCAACGCAGGCCGATGCGAACTCTTCGAGAGCAGGAGTGAGACTGGCTTCCTCCCCGCTACCTTCCCAAACAAACCGTCTCCTATTGGCTGCTGCTAACTGGAGTACGTCTTCAAGGTCAAGAGACTTTAGGTAGTGAACCGACTATAACTGTACAAAATGCGCAATTTACTCATTTTTCACCTCAATTATGATGACACACAGTTAATTTGCCCATTTTAACTGATCGTGTATGAGACCCTTAAGAATTGACGTAGGTCGTTTATTTAAAAAATATGTTTACATAAACTCAAGAGTATCCTAACCTCCATGGGAATCCAGAAACTTCCGAAGTGAGAGAGAGGTGGTATTCAATGGGAGCGATTAGGCCTATCGTCCTCTCAGACTTCTGTAGACCAAAGAATCTTCTATCAGTGCAACTCTCACTTTGCAAGGATATCTATTTGCTTAGAACTAACCTGCAGCGCAAATTCGAGACATTTTGTACCGCTAAGAGCGCATTACGCTCAGCACCTAGAACGAGGTTTAGGGGTTAATTTTTTCTAGTGTTCAGAAATCTTGGGGGGGGGGGGGGGGGGGTAAATTTTCCTGTGTAGGTGTCACGCCAACTTTATGTAAACTTTCTTCAAGATATAAAGTCGTACACAAAAAAATATTGCATATATATCAGTTAGAACGCGTTAACATCTCCATAAAAGTTTCGAAATGTATAACTATGAATCGCATTCTGAATTTGAGCGTCATATTTTTCATTCCTGAGCTAAGGAATGATAATATTTCAGAACATAAAGTTTCATTATTTTATATATTATAATCTCCGATTTTCCGACTAAAATTAAAAAAAAAAAAGTTATTTGCGTTTTTGGTGTTATACGCAACAAAATTATGATGGAACATTTATCGCAGGACGCCTATTTTGTCAAAAATATCTCTCTCGTGATGTCGCATCCCAGTGAAATAGAGTCACGGTTAAAGATCCGAAGTGATATTCCGATATTTTATTTTTCGTCCGTGTATAGTGTGGAACTAAGCGGGAAGAATGGAATCGTAGAAACAGTTTTTTTCTTATAATTGAGTCCATGACGACTCTTCGCAAAACATTTCTCGTTTAAGGCAAGCTGTCGAGGGAGAAAGATAAGCGAGGCCGCTGCACCCTACTCACATCGCTTAGGGTTTGGCTGTTCTTGTTTGCCAAGAAGAGGATAAATCCATTTCATCGAATTATTTTTCTAGAAAAAGCTGCAGAAAAAATCGCATTTGCTTTTCCAAGTAATTATCTCTTTCTCACTCTCAAAATCTCTTCTAGTTCCTCGCAACTAAACTTGGGTCCCAGCATAAACACTGGAAATAAACATGGATCGTAGCATCTCATCTAACGATATGTGTGCATCTTCGTGTGCTTTCTTCCAATATTAAATCTTTTCCTTCTCCTGGCGTGACTTTTTTTCCTTCGACGCGTTGCGTCTCGAGAGTTTAAAAAATCTACTGTACTACTAGAAAATTTTCTCAGCGTAGTTCTGGGTTTTTTGGATTCTTGTTGTCAATGTCGCCTAAGTTCAACTTTACAATTCCGTTCGTTGGAGGTTATCCCTATCGGAAAATGTGTGGCGTCTCCCACGCCCGATAGAACAAAATTGAAGTCTCGGAAAAAATTTAAGGCCCTCGCAAGAAATATTGGGCTCCATTTGGCCATGGCCCCCTCCGCCGCGGGGGGGTTGCGGGAGTGTCCTGTGCGCAACTGTGTTTTGATAGATTAGAATGGGAAACTACAGGCGTATTTCTATCAAAAATCCTCCTTGACCGTAAAATTACCGCATTCCCTCCAAGTAAACGACATCCTTATTGTAATATACTGCTGGCGAATCACCACTGACGACGGCTGCTTCGCGGCCGAGAATGCTTATGATTTTTCCCAACCTTTTCATGACTATTAGAAAAATTTAGTTTTTCGATTCTTGTTGCACGTTTCAATTGGTCATATTTTATAGATATCCAACGAGCGTATCCTCGCTATAGGAGGGTGTGGTTTTTATCCTCATCTTTGGGATTAATTATTGTTTTTACTTTCTCATACGAAGTATCGAGAAAGTATTGTTTTCGCGAAAAAATTCGACCTCGAGATTTTTACGGAAATACGCATTTTAGGTGTCGCTGAATCCGAGAAAGTGGTTTTCGCAATGCCGTCTGTCTGTGTCTGTTACTGGCGCTGGAGCCTAGACGGTCGAACGAAAATGAATGAAATCTCGTACTTAGGCATTTTATCATACTGAGCAGAGTATACGTAGAAATGGTTGACATTGATCAATAATTAAGAGTAGTTTATTCTACGCATTTTTAACAACAATCCGATTTTCTTGAAAACGGCTCTAACGATTTTGATCAAATTTCGTATAGTTACTTGAGTTTACGTCTTCAGTAATACTGTATAGTTCATATTTCTCAAAAAATGAATATAAGGCTAGTTTATTCTAGGCCACTTTAACAACAATTCGATTTTCTCAAAAACGGCTATAACGATTTTGATCAGATTTCGTACAGTTACTTGAGTATACATTTACAATAATACTGCTTATTTCATTTTCCCCAACGATTGAATATAAGGCTAGTTTATTCTTGGGCAACTTTAAAAAAAATTGGATTTTCTAAAAACAGGCTCATACGATTTTCATTTTCTAAAGATAACTACACGACGCATTAGTACCCATATATGAGAAAGTTTGTACAATGTATGTTGTACCGATTTTTTTATACTGATATCCTATTTTCTGAGGTCTCTTTTTTATTAAAAAATACCTTCAACGAGTTGTTTCCCGGGGATGGGAGCTAAGAGGACAGTGCGGGATATATAAAAAAAAAAAAACAAAATGAGAATGGATGAGAGCGAGATGGAACCTCAGAAACCACTTCCCTCTCTCTCTCTCTCTCTCTCATCCACTCTCTCCTTCTAGTCCAACTCGCTCCCTGTCTTTCGTAATTGAAACGACGTCCCCGAGTAAGGCTCTTGTTCCTGTTGAGAAATCACCTTGACTCGATTAGTCCGAGCTGTTGGAAAAGGTGGAGGAGACAATGGGAGGTGTAAGAGGAACGGAGTAGGCAACTGGGCTCCGGGAGAGGTTCCCTTCCCTTTCCCTCCCTCCCTCTCCTCCTTCACCCCATACCCTCTTTGCAGACACTGCGGAGAGACCGCGTTCCCCGGCCATTGCCTGTCCTTCGTCCAACACCCACGAAGCACGCTCGTCGCACCCCATTCTCCACCCCTCCCATCCCCCTCGACTTTAGACCCCGCGCTCGGACCAATATCTCCTGACTCCATCACTTCCACATCTCCCGCTTCCCACGGCCTTTCCCTTTGTCAATTAAAAACCCTTCTTTAACTTTAATTCCGTCCGATTTTTTTCTCTCTTTCTCTCTCTATCAAATCACGTGCCTTCGCCGTGGAGACCGTTAAACCGTGTAGCCAGAGGATGTACCCCGTTTCGATGTAGGACGGGAAGGGAGATCAATAATTGGTGGGAAGCCCCGAAGAAGTTAAATAGAAACTTTAAATTGAAAGAGAGTGATGTGGAAAGGGTGAAAGAGAGGGAGGGGTATATAAAAGGCGAATCTGTCCGAAGCTCTTTTGTGAAGAAAAATTGATTCGGAAAGGTTTTATTATTTTTTTCTCAATTTATTCTGGCGCTTACAGTGTTATTTGGAACTGAGTTATTGGAATTTCATTATGACGTACATGTATCGTATACAGAAGACTCGTAAGAGTTAATTGGTTTTAGGTCATGCAGCCTGTTACATGTCGTCACGTAAGGTAAATGCTCTGAATATCTAGGTATTGCAAAAGGTGGTTCAATTTACCGGTTTGTCCCAATAAATACCTTTATAATTGAATATGCAGCAATTTATAATCGATATTAATTGAAAATAGTGCTGTATTATTTATTGCTTGAACATTTGCTACAGGATTAGTAATACGATTAATGCTGGCCCGAATTAGGGGAGAAGAGCTCGCCTGAATGTAATTTTGTGGAAGTGGAGAACAAATTATAAACATAATTTTAGTAAACTCCATATATTGTCAGTTTTCATGTTATTATTATTACATAATATTTTACCACTTAGTCCATTAGTTAGTAAAATTATTTCTAGCAGTTTTAATCACTTCGCGTAAATCCTCAATTTATACTCTACTTTATCCGGATTTAGTATTCAAGACATAATACTCTCATTTGTGGACGCGTATTAGACTCATTATTTATTTATGCAACGAACGATTGAACGATATTTTTATCGAAAATAATATACCATTCTAATTATTTAATTTGACCATAACTTATGGTCCAGTAAATTCTCATCAATGGAAACATTGCCTATTGATTATAATTATAACATTTTATTCGACGAAGATTAAATTTAGCATCATTTAAATAAATAAATACCTCGATTTAATGTAACAATGGAACTTTATCATAGATCTACCGCTACAATAGCTTATCTTATTCTTAAATATAACTATATCAATTTTTGTAAAGCAATTTCTCCGACTTAAATTAACCAATAGGCCGTACAAGAACAAAAGTAAATATTATTTTTAACTTGAATTTCTTCTTTCAGTAAATTTTGGCATTGATAGTGTCTGTGTATTATTATAAAATCTTTTATATGCGTTCGTCCGATATTTATTTATATATATATATATTTTGGGGTAGACCATTTTTTGTTCCCTCGTATCTCTTGAACGAATGATCAGATAGTAAAGAATGTTACATTGTTTGAAAGCCTATGGCTTGCAGACAGGGGCGGATTTATGGATAGTGGGACCCTGCGCTCAGCCTTTTTTGAGGCCCTATTTTTTTTGATAATTTTGGAATTCGGGAGTCCTCAGAAGCACTGGGCCCTACTTTTACGCGCACTGCGCATACCTATAAACTCGCCCCTGCTTGCCGATGGTTTTTAGCCCAGTTACAAATTCTTATCTCATCTAGATGTTAAACTGTGAATGCTCAAACTTTCAAAAAGTCTATTTGATCGCAGTGGCTCTGCTGGTGTTTCTGAGGGCGTTTTAGTAGCAAGAAATTGAACTACTACGTACATAGTCACAGCATTCTTTGCCCCTATGTTAGAAATGATAGCGGGAAATACGGATTTAAAAGTGAGTTGTCATTTTCACCAATATATGGCGAGAGAAGTTATAACGCTTAATGGTGCGATAATTTTAGCTTATTTCTATTATGTCATTTTATACCTCTATAATGTTCACTGTTGGTATAAAAATTTGAACTTTTTCATAAAACAATTGACAACTCGTAATCAGTAGATGGTTCCTTTGGGAAAGTATTTTTATTCCTCACGCTGCGGTAGATGGCTTCTGGGTAGAAAAGTTCATATCTTCAAAATTTCAAAACTTGCGAAATGGGGTGTCGTGGCGTAGTGGCAAGGGCTTTGGCCTGCTGCGCTGAGCATACCCGTTGAAAACCTGCGAAAGCGGGATTTTTTCAACAGATCTTGCCGCCCCCTATTTACGTGTTCAGAGGCGAGCACCCGAATCAACGCTTCATCCTTCTGAAGGGACGCAAAGCCGTTGATCCTCCTTGGTGCTTTTCGAAAAGAGTAGGCTAATGCCCGGTACCGGGTTTCTCATCATATTTGCTTTGTGATTTAGACTGACGAGCCTACTAGCGCTAGAGTCGTATGAAGTCACAAAAGTTCCACAAATCACGAACTTTGACATCAATCATTCTAGGAAAGCGATCGAGGTAAATTAGTTACCTTCGTTATTTTTCATTGAATGTTGCTCATTTTCGCTCTCAAAAGATGAAAACGAGTAAGAATTTAAAAAAAAATTCAAAAATAAAATTTTTTTGCTTTACAAAATAGGCGGACTTAAAATGATAAAACAAGAAAAAATTCAGAATATTTGTTCGTTATAAAAGATTTTCGTGTGATATTATTTTCATTATCATCGCTGTGCATCATTTACGTAATAATCTCAACCCATAAGCTGGAATAAATTAAGTCTATTGATAAAGTATTGTAATCGCGGAAAAATTCGATTTCGAGATTTTGATGGAAATATACGTTTTAGGGGTACCTTAGGCCGAAAAAGTTGTTTTCGCAATTCTGTCTGTTTCTCTGTCCATCTGTCCGTCTTTTCGCGGTTCTAGAGCCTAAACGGTAGAGCGAAAATTAATGAAGTCTCGTATTTAGACATTTTATCATACAGAATAGAAGATATGAAGAAATGGTTGAAATTTCGGAATAATTAAGGGCCGTTTATTCTTGGCAATTTTAACAACAATTTTATTTCCTCAAAAACGGCTGCAAACTATTTTGATCAAATTTCGTACAGTTACTTGAATTTACGTCTGCAATAATACTACATAGTTCAATTTCTCAAAAAATGAATGAAAATTCAAGTTAATTATTGGAAAACTTTAATAACAATTGGATTTTCTAAAAAAATGGCTCATACGAATTTTATAAAATTTCGAATAGTTATTTAAGTTGATGTTTATAAAGAGTGTACATAGTTCATATTTAAAAAAGATAACTAAACGACGCATTAGTATATTAGAAAGTTTGTAGAATGTATATTGTACCGATTTTATATTGAAGTTCAACCTTGAAAACCTCCGATCAAAGCGAAATTACTAAGTAAATGATGAGTAAATAACAGTAATGAAAAGAATATGACACCAAAATCTTTTATAACGAACAAATATTCTGAAATTTTTCTTGTTTTATCCTTTTAAGGCCACCTATTTTGTAAAGCAAAAATATTTTATTTTTGATTTTTTTTAATTCTTACTCCTAGTTTTTCAGTTCATAAGATAGAAAAAACCGTTTCTCACAAAAAAGTTTCATTAATAATTACATTACTGCCTTGCTTAATGTATATCAGGAAGCATTATTACTAGTTCACCTTGGTGAAGATACGTACTTAAATATAACTGGAAATTTTTTTTGAACAGTTATTTTTAATGATAAAACGTGGAATGCTAGGTCACACGGGCACCTTCGTAGCGATCCGACGAAATTCTCTCGTTTTACCCCCATAAAAATAAAACGCACGAAGGTTTCTACATCTTTTCCTCATCAAAAACACTCGTATACACAAACACACACACACACACACACGACGGCTCTTTTTTTTACCTTCGCGATTAAAAAATTAAAAAAAAAGGAGCACATCCACCTGAGCAGCGCGACCCTAGAAGCCTCCTTTTCCTCTCCCGCAAAATACAGAAATGCTGTCTCCTTGGCAACCCATATCTACACTTACCCCTTGCCCCTCCTCCTCCTCTCTCCCACCTCCACCCTATCTTCTCGCAAATACCTCTTCCCTCGTCCCACCCGGTCTTCTTTATTTTTAAAAAAATATAGAACCCACCTTTTTTTACCCACTCCTGCTCTAATATTCCCCTTTCGCATCCACACTGCTAGATTTACATTCGTCTCATATCCTATAAAACATGTCCGTATCTTCATTAACGTCAACACATTCCATACCGCGTTGATCTCTCCTGACGGACCCCTCTAGCCCACGGGCGGAGGAAATATCTCTCTCTTTTCTCCTCCTATTCCTCTCCTTCCCACCTCTTATAACGTCACTCGAGGAATTTTGTCCTTATCCTCTCTCTCTGTGTCTCTCTTATCCGTCCCTTCTTTAACCTATCTCCACTCGTTATTCGTGTTCAGCATATCTTTCTCGAATTCCGGTTCTTGTTTTTCCCTCATCTCCGACTCTCTCTCTCTCTGCTGCTCGTCGTATTAATTTAGAATTTTTATCGCCTCGCTCCCCTCCGTTTATATTGCTGCCTCTTCCTCTTTCTGCCATATCTCCGTTTTAATCTCTCTGTCTCTAAATTCCTTGCTTCTCCTTATATTTCCTTAATTCTCTCTATCCCTCCCTTAATCTTTTCGCTAAATCTATCCTGCTCCCTTTTCCTTATATTTTGTTTTCGTCGATTCCAGATAAAATTGTGTGAACCTTTCTCCTTAGCAGAGTTTAATCATATCTATATCTATTTCTGCTTGTCAATTTTTAGAGCGTTTCATTTTATAAACGCGTTTATGTTTGCGCTCTTTCTGTCCGCCTGTGTTGTCGATTAAATTTTAAATAGCAAGTAAACGGTCAGAGACATAAGACTGAAATTTTCAGAATGTACGATGCCATTCATTACGCCGCCAAATAATTTTTCGGAGAAATTGGTGGGCGGCAGGTAGTGCCTGCCATGTTTTCCAATTAAAATTATGAGAAAATTATTGCAGATACATTTTTTTCACTATTTGGGTTGCCTTTAATGCCATATATGAGACTATAGAAGAAATGCTTTCGAAAAAATCGATGGGCGGCTGGGGGTGCAATGAGCATTTTCAAATTAAGATTATGATCAGGGCCGTGTTTAGGACAATCGGGGCCCTCGGAAACGCAATTTTTTGGGCCCAATCTTCTCATTAAAAAGGACAGTGGAAAAATCTGTAGAATATGTTAAAATCTTTCATTGTAAATTAAGTAAACTTTGAATAAATGTTCAATTTTCTCTTTCTCACTTTAGTACTGAAAATTTGTCAACCATTTCATCACAATCAATTTCATCGGCTTTTCATCATAAATCAGCGCCAACGCACTTAATTTTTCTTAAGAAATACTGCTACCTTAATAGTTACGCTTTTCAAAGCTGAAAAACTCCGTTCACCAGTAACATTACTGATTGGAATTGTCAAGTATATTCGCAGTAATGCTTCAAAGTTTGGAGATGTTGCAACGATGTTGTTTTCTATTATGAACTTTAACACCTTGTGTATTCGTGCACTTGGACCTTATGCGGAAGAGTATGAGGCAAGTGTGAAGGATGCCTGAGAAATTCTCGATAGTTTCACGTCTGAATTTTTTGGCCTGTTAAATTTTGGGCGCCCAGTAATTTCCTAGCTTGCCTTATGAGGAAATGGTTAGAGATAGAAATGAAAATTTCTTTTTAATTATTGAATAACTTACTTTATGTCATATATACTGAATATTTCAATAATTTTAAGTTTACGATTATAAATAACGCCGATAATTAAAATGCACTTTTTCATATTGCGAAAACAAATGAGTCTCCAATATTTATTTTTACCTTAAACGCGGCATTGATAATGTCGTCGAAAGCTAAGAACACTGTGTCGCACTAGTCGTCTCTTGTTATTAAATGCAAATAAAATTAGTGGAAAAAGTACTAGTGCGACAGTTATTTAATTTCCAAATATGGATATATTCCACGAAGTAACGCCTAAAACAACGGGTTTTATTCTAAGAACACTGGTTCGAATTCTGCTGAGGGAATATAATGTTTATGATAGTCTTTCCGGGCTACACGTTAATAATAACTCGAATGTCTCATTCTTGGAATTAACACTTTAAAGACAAAGGTCGCCTATACACGTGCACGATCCAACAGCCTTCGTACTTCGCGGTACGTCTATAATCCAGCTACAATCGCTTCCTGGCCAACTGTCGGGTATTGCAATTTTCAAATTCCACTCGAAATCGGCATTTTACGATATATGTTAAAATAAATTATGCAAACAGTACTATTAACAATAAATAAAATACGCCCGAAATGAGCTGTTTAAATTTCATTTGTTTATGCATAATAGGTCATTTTCAATTCCCTTTAATTTACCTTAACACAGGTCAAAGATTTGGGAAGGGATCAATCAAAATAATATGTACTTAGTAGCTAAAAGGTTAATGGAGAGGTAATTCAATTGAATTATTTAAATGTATTTTAATTTCACCTGTCTTTTTACCCTTTAAATTTCCTGTATCTTAAAGTAATATATACCAGGTCGTACTACTGACACACGGATAGAATAGAATAGATCAGTGTTTCTCAACCGGTTGAACGCGTCCCACTGGTGGGACTTGATAGCCGTCTAGGTGGGACCAGAGCAGGCTGAAGACATTCTGGCACCCCAATCGGTTAGACTTTTTTGGCCCCTTCTCCTTTATGTAGTTAACAGTCTATCGCGTATCTTATGGAATTTCTTCACATTGACCAAATAAAATAGATTTCCACAAAAATTAATTTCTAAAACTAATAAATAAATAAATTTTTGTGGAATTACCAAGTATTTTTTATTTTTATTTCGACCTTCTCCTTTGTGCCTACCAATTATTAATGTACTACTCATATGCTTAGAAACGTAGAAATAGTTTCATTGGAAAAAGTGAGGTTTTTCTTTTTATCACGGTGAGACCAGGGTTTCTTGAAAATGTGGTAGGTGGGACGCAAGAGGCAAAAGATGACGTTCGAACCTCGGGGGAAAGTAGAATAACTTTCATTTGTCGTGACACCGCAATACGGGAATTAAAGCGCGTTAATACGACTTATAGAAGTGCGAGTTATCGAGGTTCGGCTGAATTCTTTCTTATTTAAAGCCCGTGTAATTTCTTCCGTTTTTCTGTCCTGCCTTCTTTCGTCCCTTTCTGTTTTGTATTGATTTTTCTTCTCATATTCCCTCGCCGTTGCTCTTGTGTCTTTATCCCCTTTATTTTTTTTACCTTTCCCTTTATATATTTTTCCCCTTTTAGCGCACTTCCTCCATTTCCCTCCATCTCTCAACCCATGAAAACCTTACCCACTTTTTATCATTTTGCTCTCCTCTCGTCCGCCTCCAATTTTCATTTTCCTCTCTCTCTCTCTCACTCCTACGACCCTCTTTCATTTAGCGCGCGCTTCGTCCTCACCGTCCTCCATCACCCTTTTCCCCACCCGTCCACTCTCCTCTCGCGTCACTTTCCATCCATAAGCGCTCTTCATCTCCCTCCTCCTTTTCCCTCCCTCTCTTTCTCGCACTCCGTGATTTGATGTCGTTATGACCTTCACATCCGCAGACCCACGTTTCGTCATCCGTTTTCATCGATCCTTTCTCTCTCTCTCTCTCTCTCTCCCTCTCAATTATTACTCTCATTCGCCTTCCCTGTCTCTCATTTTCAATCCCTTTCTCTTTCTCAGTCCTCTCTCTCTCCTAAATCTCCCACTCTCCATCTCTCTCCCTTTCAATTCCTCTCCCCCACTCTCTCTTCCCCTCTCCCTCTCTCTCTACCTCTCACACTCTTTCTCCCTCTAAATCCCTCTCTCTTCCTCTCTTTCCATTCCTTTCTGACTCGTTTTCCCTCCCTCCCTGTCACTCCCACCCTTTCCTTCCTTCCTTTCTTACCTCTGAACTTCTCTTTCCGTCTCGCAATCTCCCTCTCTCTCCTTCCCCTTCCCCTCCTCACTCTCTTCTCTCTCTCTCTCCCTCCATCTCCCTCCCCTCTCTCCCTCTCTCTCCCTCCCTCTCTCTCCCTCCCTTTCACTCTCCCTCCCTTTCACTCTCCATCTCTCACTCCCTTTCGTCCACCACTTCTGCTAAATATGTATGCTCTCATCTTTTTTTTTATTTTATTTTTTTTATTTTATTTATTTCCTTTAATTATCTTGTTCATTGCTCATAAAATTAAAATATTTTTTGTAAATCTTATCTTGTTAAACTTGTATGTATAATTGTAATTCCAGTATTGTTCTTTCATGTATCTAGGGTTTTCGCAGGTTTTTTTCCACCCCCCCTCTTCCCTTCGTGGGTGTTTTCCTGCGTGGTCTTTTACTAGTATGGCCAAGTCAGGTCTTTCCTAGGTTTTTACCGCAATTACTCTGTATTTTTATAAAAATTTCCCGAATTTTTAATTTGATGTTTTGCTTTTTTGTTTTTCTGTTTTTTTTCCGGTTCTTTTCTGTGAAATTATTAGTACTATTTTATCCTCATCTGTAACTGTTGACGCAGGATTAAATGTAATAAGGGACTATATAGTCTCAATTTCGCCCTAATAAAGTCGTTTGTCTGTCTGTCTGTCCGTCTGTCTCTCCATCCACCCCTTCTCTCATACACCCTATTACTTCACCGTCTCCCTCCCTCTATCTTTTACTTTCTCTCTTTGGCGTCATAAAGGTATCTCCCTGCAGCCTTTTCCCCACATCCCCGTACGACATTCTCTCTTCCTATTTTCTCTTTCCATCTCTTTACCACTCTAATACCTGCCTCTTGCTCTTCTTCCTGCCTTTTCCCTCTATATTCCCTCTTTCTATCTCTTCGTTTCTCCTTCACCCTCTCTCTCACAGCGGACTTTTTAATTTCTGACAATTTCCACCCTCTCTCTAACTCCTCCCCCCTTCCCCCCTCCCCCCCCCGGCTGTAGATTAGCATTCTTTTTGCGTTTTGTTATCAATTATATTTTCTCCGTCCCTGTAGCCTTTACCCTCCCCTCATTTCCACGTTTCTAAGTCCTTCGCGCCACTTAGCCCCTCTGAAACTATTATCTTTTTCCTTCTTCTTCTTCTTTTTAAGCCTTCTGCTACTGCAGTCTATCCTACATTGCCTTATCAGCTTGTTCAAAGCGCGCTCGGAATCACTTTGTAGATATAGGAGATTGAAAGATAAGAGTGCAGCACCGAGGCGAGTTTTGATGAGATTTTGAGGATAAATGGAGAGAGAGAGTGATTGAAGAGAAAGAAACGAGAGGCTGTCGTGAGGAGAGAAAAAGGGCGAGAGAGTGCTTGTCGAGGAAGGGGAAACGGTAAGAAGAGAGGAATCGATTGAGAGAGAAGGGAAAGGGAACGAGTGGAGACTACAGTGGAAGAGAAGGGGAAAAGGAGGGAGGGGGAGGAAGGAAGGAAAGGAGAGAGGAGAAGGGAAATGAGGGGGAGGAAGGAGGGAGAAGGAATGGAAGAAGGGAAAAGGAAGGAGTAAGAGGGAAGACCGAGGGAATGAGGAAGAAGGGAGAGGGAGGAAGGAAATAGAGGAAAAAGGAGGGAAATGAAGAGAAAATGAGGGAGACGGAGAAGGGATAAAGTAACTGAAGGGCGAGGTGATGAGGAGAGACAAGGTGAGGGAGAGATTGAGAGTGGATGAGGAAGAAAATGGAAGGAAACGGGCAGGGAACAAAGAGATAGAAATGGAAGAAGAGAGAAAGAGAGAGAGAGGAGGTGGAGAAAATAGAGCGGGAGAGAGAAAGAGAACCTGATAAACGTGGATAAAAGGAGGGGGAGATTGATCGGGAAGGAAGATGGGAGAAAGTGTGAAGGAAGAGAGATAGGAAGGGAGAAAGATATGAGAGGAAAAGAAGGGAAACTAGAGGGAGAGAGAGAGGGAATAGGAGAAACATCGGGAGAGATAGGGGAGATAAAAGGAGTAGGTGGATGAGAGGTATACAGTTTGAAGTGGGAGGGATAGTCTGGGAAAGGTGGGAAGAGAGAGAGAGAGAGAGAGAGAGAGAGAGAGAGAGAGAGAGAGAGAGAGATAGAGAGAGAGAGATAGGTAGGAGAGAGAGAGAGATGCGTGTAGGTAGAGAGAGATAGAGAGAGGGAGGTAAATCGAGGCCTCTCTTATTTTCTCTTGTATGCATAGCCGCACTTCAATTATCTGATTCATCACCCTCGAAATCGACGAGAGGTACGCGAGGGAACGTAACGACTCGAGGGGAGATGGAATGTAAAAAAAAAAGCTTTAAATTAATACATTTTCGCTCGACGCGAAAACGTCAGAGTCGCACGAGGGCAACCACGCGTTAGCGCGGAACAAAAACATAGATTTGTCTCTCTCTCTCTCTCTCCCCTCTCTCTTTGCGGAAATTAAGAAATATTTCGTTTGCATAGCTTGTTGCGATGTTTACCCGTATATTCGCGGAAAGCGACGTTTCTGGTATTTTGATGGGCGTGCGCGAATAACTGGAATTTGTTAGCTTTGCTTTCGTAAACAGGGAGGATTCTTGTTCCTGATTCAATTGTTCTCATTTTTCGGGCACGTTGTCATCCCTTCGTGTACGTGTAAATAGAGCAAGCGTGCTGATTTCCTGTTTTTTGGTAAAAATGTTACAAAATTTCTCTCATTGGTGACTGCTTTATTATGGTTAAATAAATCTTGTACAACCTAATAAAATAATAGGCGGTAAATTATAATAAACAATGAAGAAGTTGTCTTTCATTGCTTTAAGGGCTACTTCTTTTTGGGATTCCTACTAAATTTTCTAAATATATAATTCAGCCACAATATAAGATGAATTAATATTTTATTTTTTATTATTATTTCGCCTATCTAGTACATACATTTCTAACCTTTTAGGAAGTCCGACAAATTGTAGCTTCTTCTTTTGTTTTAACGACACTCTCTGCCTCACAAAAAGTATGCATAAATTCGGACATATCAAGCATTAAACAAAATTGAACGCCTTTATTAGAAACAATTACATTTAATTCAATTAATAGCGTTAGCGTTCACAACATTAAACTTCGAACCCGCACGAAAGGAATTATCAGAGCACGAACTGAACCAAATTTAAGAAACGATTACTTCATTTACGACACGAAACTTACATGGCAAGAATTTAAATCGATATAGCGGATTTTGATTGGATGGAATGAAAACGCAAAAATAAAACAACAACGGACTTTCTAATTCTTTCTCGAGCGACGCTTGTGACGAAACCGATTGTTCCCGAAGTGTATCGTTAACGCTCTCTATAGGGGGAGAAAAATAATATTTTCAAAAATCGCCGAATCATTGTTATATGCCTTAGTAGGAAGGCAGGGAGGCGTTCAGGAATAACTGCAACGCATCCTAAGATAACAAGCGAAAGATAGGGATTTTTTTTTTACATTCTCCGAAAGGAATTATTACACCCTACTTTAGAACGCGATCGGGGAATGAGAGGGAAGAAGGGAGAAATAAAAAAATATATAACCCTTCTCTTTGCGGAAATGTAAATATAATGAGTTGAGCGTTAAAGATGGAGGAAAGAGGGAAGATGAGGCGAGAGAAAGGGGGAGAGAGATAGCGGGAGGAAAAAGGAAGAGAAAGGGGGGGGGGGGGGTGAGAGAGAGGAATCCTGAGCGGCCCAAGAGAAATGAAGTGGCCCTCGAGAGTGCGGCCGACGTGTTTTTTAAGTGCCGTGGGAGGACGGACTGACGTAATAAGAGGATAGGAGAAAAAGGGAAAACGTTAAGAGGAAGGAGGAAGTAGCGGGATGATGAGAGACTACCGCAAGCAACCTACGCCTCGTTAGAGAAAGGCGGCCAAAGCGGTTTTCGGAAGGGGCGGAGGGGTGGGAGGGGCATTGATCACCACACGACGCTGTGAAGGAGCGTGGGAGAAGGGGGCGAAGGAGGAGTTAAGGGAGAGAGACCCACTACTCCACTTGGAAATGGAGGAGGGGTAAAGGGGGATTGTATATCCAACTCCTCCTCCGAAAGGACGCAAGTTGGAGTGGAAGGGGGTGAAAAGGATGCGTACGAATGGTCCGACCAATTACGCGAAGGGTTGGGGGAGTAGAGGGGGGGGGGGGGGGAGTCCGACGGGTAACTCGGAAGGAAACTCAGAATGTATCGAATAAGGGTGAAGTTGCCGTATCGAATTGCGGAGGGTGACTGTAACAGAAAGGGTCACCCTCGCCCCTCCCCTCCTTCGAAGCTCTCGCGTCCGATCAAATTCTCGACGGCGATGTTTTTTTAGGATCGCGTCTATTTTTCTTTGCCTTCAGACTTGTTTTGTTTCGGAATAAGTAACGAGAAAAACCTCCTTTCGTCTCCCTCCTGGGAAAATATAGTGTATGTCGCGTTTTAGGAATTTCTTCGGCGTTTTTTTTTTTTCGGGAATCCTCTTCGGCGTTAGTGAGTCTTGAGTTTGGCCTTAGGCGCGTGATGAATAAAACATCAAGAGTTTTGCGAAGGGAAAACAAACCGAGACGGTCAATGTTATTCGATCTTTTGGTAATTGGGCATTAACGTATGTGCTATGATTGCATTCCACAGACAAGACTGGGAAAATTTCTTCGGCATTTAAAATTCTGGCAATTTTCCACATGTGATAATTTCAGTATTATCGATAAAATATTGAGGTAATTTAATATTTGAGTTAGCTTTAAAATCACAAACTATTGCGGGGGATTAGAATTTTCGTTAATAATGGCGTGAGATAATATGGATTTCTAAAGTTAAGGGTACGTGATAGCAATACCAATTTCAGGAGAACGAATGTAGTGAAAAATTAATCTTTAACGAGGTGTATATATGTACAGGAAACGGACACCCCTCTGTTAGCATCCGAGTTAATGGAATCTTTTTTCTTCTCGTATGCATTTAGCGGAATTAAAAGGATGACATTCAAAAATTTATCTTCCAATTGCCCACTTGCTAATTACACAAAAATGTTGATTACTGAAACAACAGTTTGTAAAAATTTTATTTGACTTTCTATCCGAAAACTCTTTATACGTTATGTCGGTGTTATTTAATTTAGCGCTTTCTATGTATAAGCAGTGGCGTAGCTATGAATTCTGCTCCCCCCCCCACCCCGCGAAGTTTACCTGCGCCCCCCCCCCCCTAATAAACGTTTGTAAAAAAATCAATAATAAAATAAGTATATTCTTCAAACTGAAAAAATATATATTTTAATACAAATTTAATAACATTGAAAATAGGGGAGTGTGAAACACAATAAAAGTAATTCTACCTTACGGTATGTTTTAGGCACACACCACCAAATCCTTGCTATCCAAACCTTTTTTTAAAATTCTCATATCCCATCCCTTCTTTCAACGAATCTAATATACCTATCCTCTTCCTACGTCTTTGCCTCTTTCATAACATACTTCCTTCTATGACGTCTTTCAGTAAACCGTTTTCTTTCAAATTTTGACACACCCATTTCTTCTGTCTACCCATTATTACTCTAATCAAGTTCCTAGGAACAAAAATATCCGATGTGGCCAACACATGACTTTCTCCATATTTGGGGTACAGATATTTAAATTATTATGAATAGTATTATGAGGCAAAATCATTATTTCCTATCGTAAAAGAATAAAGTCGTCCTTTTTGCCGTAAATTATATTTTGAATGTGTTTACAGAATTCACCGCTACATGGTGCTGGCGCTGTATACTAGTATTAAGAAAAAGAAAAATATCTCCGAAATGGATGGTTCTACGAAAATATGATTCAAACAAAACTTGGAAGAAGTATTATTCTCTACAACTTTGGTCCTCACGAAGATTACCAATAACGATGTTTTTAAGGAGATATTTGACGGAAACCGAAAAACCGTTTATTTATAAATAATTCCTAAACAATAACTGCTATAGAAAATTGTTTCAAATGAAAGTAGTACAAAAATACATTCTCTATAACCTTTGTATAGAATTGTATATGCAATAATGATGTTTTAACGGAGAAATATCGCAAAAACCGAACAGGGTTTCGAATAAACCTCGACTTCCGTTTAACCGTTATTGTCCAAAAACTAATCAGTTCTTTGTGCTCATGCTAAAGTGCTATATATATGAAGTTTGGTAACGATATGACAATTACTTTTTGAGTTAGAGCGCCCACAATCACATACACGCACCACACACAGACATCATTCCGAAAATAGTCTAAACGTGTTCCAGGAACCTCAAAACGTGTATTTCCGTTGAAATCTCGAAGTCGAGTTTTTTCATGATCACAATACTTTCACATTACTTCGTATGGAGAAAGTAAAAATGAATCACATAAATTTCTTCTTCCTCGACTTAGCCTCGGTAAAGTCTTATTAATAATTCCTTAGGCATAGCAGGCGATTCTTCAGCTTCTATTGAAAGAATTGACAAATTATTGAGACTTTGCTGAGAGGAGCTATTCCGTAGGTAGTTCTTTATTCCTTCAGTTAAGAAAATGACCTTTCTGCCGAAGTAGCTATCACTGGAACTGTCAAAAGTAATAAAAGGGCTGTAACGATTTCGCCAAAACTAGATGTTAGATTATTGTTTCGTATAAGTAAAAATTCGGCAAATTCTCTAATATCTTTCAGCAGAGCAATTTCATTTCTAAAGGAAATTCTGGTGTTGTATCATTTTCACAATATCGCTGTAATGTCTGCGCCGATTGGAAAAGTTCTTCTTCGTCTAAATTGATGAGAATTTGCGGATTCAAAAAATTAAATTTTTGTATTACCCTCTGCATTGCCTCAAACCTGGAATCTATTTGTGTTGTGATGGTGTTGAACATTCTGTAGTATACATTAATTTTAAAATTTTGTTCTACACTATAAAATCTATAATCATCACAACATTCATCCTACTCTTTTGTCGTTTATGCTGTCCTTTTTCTTGAAATATTGGGTTAACGTTCCACCTATTTGCAATATTTATTGCTTCAATTTTTAACGCCTCGTATTCAGTACGGTACTGTTTAATATTTTCTCTGACTAAGTTCAAAGAGTTGGTCGTTTTCATCCAATCTAATTCATTTGACTGCAAAAGTTTATACACAATATTTATTTGGGGCTCCCTGACCATTCGGGCGCCCCCGCGACCGCTTGAGTGCGCTGTATAGTAGCTGCGCCACTGTGTATAATCCGGGAGCCAGTACTGGGTCAAAAGGTTCACAAGGAAAATGTGATATATCAGAACATAACCAACTGAAGTATATCGAAAATGACAGGAAACGAAATGTTTCTATGACATAATTTTAGCATATATTGCGTTTTTATTGCGTAATAAATGAACATTCAAGTCAGATCATTTCTTTCCTTATTTCCCTTCTCCTGGGTCGCTTGAGAGACAGGAATACTATATAAAAACAAATTTTACTATAAAGATTTTTTCACGAGTGAATTCCTTACCGAGGACCACAATGTAACATTTCATTTCCCAATAGGTCAACTGGTGATTATGTTCTGACGTCGAAACCAGGATCGATAAGAATCTTTCTTTATAAAATTGAAATCTTTTCAAATAGTACTTTGTCCCATTTATTCAGAGAATGCTACGGAACTTTCAGGCGTGGTTTAAATTTTATGCCGTTCTGAGCACAGCGTTATCGCCAAAGTGGACACCCGTGTATAATTTCCTTGTCTAAAATAAAAATTATAAACTACGTATATCCTATAATTTGATTGAAATTATTATTATCCGATGTGAATCATGCGTTTTCATCATCTCAACGGGCGGAGAAACGCCTTTTGGAACCCAGATTTGGGAATATGGGCATCGTTATGCCTTAATTTCGATAAGCCAACCTTTTTGCTATACGACGTGCAAAAACCCGGAATAGATTCTGCTCAAGCAATGCACTTATCGTTTTATCGGCTGAGCAGTGGGAGAGCGACAGATTGGAGGTAGCTGGGAAATGGAGTGGGTGGAGGGGGGAGGGGGGAATAGAGAGGTAAACAAAGAAGTTTTTATAGAAGAGAGGGAAGGTTAAAAGGCGTACGGCGATGGGCAAATGGTTGGACCCAAGTCGGGTTGGCGTAGCGAGGGAGAATTCGGAGGGAGGAGCAGAAACTCGTTAACCAAAACACAATCAGCAGAATAAACATATCCCTTGATTTCAACCCCTTCAGCCGCATCCAATATGGTCTCTTTTTTCACCACGAAAGGAGGAGGCGTGTTCAGAATTACTTAGATGGTTACAACGCAGAAGTTGCACGGAAACTTTGAATGGCCTTTTGTCGTCGAGGAGGAGATTTTGCGTTCGTTATACCTTGATGAAAAGTAACCAAGATTTCGACTGTTGCCAACGGCTTTACCGTTCGTCTCTTCG
This sequence comes from Uropetala carovei, assembly GCA_036926305.1. Classification (NCBI taxonomy): domain Eukaryota; kingdom Metazoa; phylum Arthropoda; class Insecta; order Odonata; family Petaluridae; genus Uropetala; species Uropetala carovei. The sequence continues at coordinate 149,680 of JAXCHB010000120.1, read as the reverse complement.
TTTCTCATCAGGATGTTAAAATCCGTCATTAAGTAGGATGCGAGATTATAACGGTTTCCTTTTTTCGTGTGAATTTTTCGGTTGGTATTGACAAATAAACCGTGTCCCTTTTCATCCTACGTATCGTAATCGCTGACTGAGCTCTACCAATACCGCTTGTCTCTTTCTGTTTCCGCTTTCTCAAATGCCTTACATTTATCCGAATTACCTTGAGTTTCTCGTTAGCGGTAATTCGTCGTTCTCGGTCATTTCCTTTATCCATAACTTTTTATGTAAAGGTTCCTTTATGACCGTATCCATTTCCGGATTTACCTTAAGGCAATTTAAGCAATTGCCTAATGCGAAAAATCTGCGAAGGTGCATATATTTCTTCGTCAGATTGGCTTAATTATTTCTCATGCTAACTCAGCCTAGAGCTCCATCTATAATCTTAATTAATCTATGGGTGTACCTAACCATTTTCAAGCAAAAAAGGCGCATCATCAAATAAATAAAAGCCTTAGTCTGTAGAAAACGTTGTGCGTAATGCTTTTTGAAGCTTAATATCTCGCAAACGACTGAACCGAATTTGATGAAATTTTCAAGGTAGCATTATGATATAATAAAAAAAACTTTTTAATGTATCGAACTCGAGATAAAAGACCCGGATTCAACTTCAGGGTATAATTTCCATTTCCCATAAGGTAACACGTAAAAATGGACATTTCGACGTGCAGGCTTTCATTCTTTTTTAGATTAAAATTAGAAAGAATTGACCTGCAATCTTCGAATATAAACTATTTGAAGAAAACATAACAAAGTTTCTTATTCGTTTCATCTTTTTTCCGCCTACAGTTCGAAATCGCTTAATTTAAACGTTTAATTCACAGAGTTTGAGGAAATCTTGCCATTTTTAACGGGATGTTACCTTGTTAGGCCTCGATATCATGTTATCATTTCAATCCTTATGGGTATAAACGTGCTTTGAATGCTTTTAATAAGAGATAGAGGGAGAGAGAGAGGGGGGAGAGGGAGGGTGGAGAGATGGGGAGAAAGAGGGAGGGAGGTGGGAGCGATTTTCAAGGAAGTTGTTTCTGATGTTAATATGATTTCCCTAAATAGTTTGAACGATCGTATCTTTCCTCCCGTCATTTTTGACGGGCTATACACTAGTTTTAACATCATTGCTTAAGGCACTAATACCTTTAAATCCGGCCCTGACCATATCCATATCTTCGTAGTTCACGATTCGGTCTAGGTTTCTGCAAAAGAGTGTATTTCTGTTTACAATTTCTGAACATTACCCAATTTTTTGACCTTCCGAAACCGAGTTAAACGTATCCGAATGAAATCTCTTCTCGCGGGCATACACAATATGCCCCTGACAACCTCTCTGTTTGTTTATTTATCCAACCATATCCAATATGTAAACGTAGATAGGATTCTCCATTGTGGCATCGATTTATCGTTTTGTTTTGCTCTTCTTCGACGTATCTTCATATTATTTTGCCGTGTTTGCGCGATTTCGTTATTGCCGTCTTTACTTTTTTATCGTCATTGTTATCATTTCAAAACCTTATCTTTTGTTTTGCATGCTCGAGAGTTGTTTTTCATTAGTTAAAATAAACAACTTGACCAAATAAAAGATCTGAGCACTTGATAAACATTATAAAAGAATATAAATAGGATAAATAAATATCACAAATAACAGTAAACAGAATTTAATCAAATGGATGAAATAGAAAATAAAATCGAACCGAGTTGAAATGAAAAACGTATGATGGAACCGATATTGTGATTTGATATTTATTATATCAGATATGATAAGGACTGATGGATGTGGAAATTATTTTTTATTTTAATGCCCATGCGCTGAATCAGCAAACTTTTTGTTATGTACAGAGGTGGAACTATTTTAAAGAATGCTTGGTAGGTATTCAGAAAATCCGTATGAAGCATTAATAAAGTTTTAATCAGATCAAACAAATTGATTAATTATATTTACCATATTTTTCCTTTATTTGGTTTTGGTTTTTCATAATCTCGTAATGCATTTATAGAAGAGGATATTGGAATCATTCTTCAATTATGACTCACGCATTCTATGCGAAGCCATTATGCATGGAGTTAATGAGTGAGGCAATAAAATATTAATTAACATATTAAAAAAGGCGTATTTTAAAATTTTAATGCCATTTTCCGATTCACACAAGAAGTGTAAATTTCATTAATTCACTGATTCGGATGTGATTTATAAGCTGTCATATAATTCCATTATAAATTGGGAAAATTTTTATTCGGTTTTCAATATCCATACTCTTTGTAGATGATTACACTTTAAACTATTTTCAGGTACAGTTAGAAGATAAAAATTGAAGAAGCTCGTTTATATTCTTTGTGATAAGTAGCCAAAACCAAATCTAATATTTTTCTTTTCTGTCGTTAGCTAATGGTAAAAATTTAGCGTAATAGAGTGGCAATGAGCCTGATGGCTTTCCAAAATCCTACACCTGCATTTAAAAATTAAGAATATATTAATTTTTGCGTGATCGTGTATTTATAGTTCAAATTTATTAGAGAATATTCGTATCTCAAGTCAGTCAAAAGAGCTCTGACAACTAGAACAAGCTGTTCTATTCAAATTTTTGCAATTTTAAAATACCTACTCGTCACAAGTAATTTTTATGCATAATCGTCATTTTAAGGTAATTTTATTTTTATCGTCAATAACGAGTCGGTTAATGTATTTTAAATAGATTTTAAATTGTAAAATCACGCTATATATTTCCCTTTGCATAAAAACAGAGCGCACGAAAATTATTTCTGTCCCCGATTAGGAGCATTTTTCGTAAAGCTTATAAAGATCCGCGTAATTAAGAATGTTCGCGACGGAATAAATTTAATTAAGCCGATCGTAGTCAGATTTGCTTTTCTTCGAACAGCTAAGCTATCCGCGCTTCTATCCCCGTTCAGAAAAAAAAAGACTTATTTATCTTTGAAAACGTTTCCTTAAGAGCGAATTTCCATAAGAAAAATCGCGACACGGAATTCGTAATGGGCGCAAAAAAGGATCTCAGGATGTCTGGAATTAGCGGAAATCCTTAATGATAATTGTTCGCGGGAGGGCTTGGCGGCAAAAGTTGGCTTCGAAAGTCCCCCCAGCAGGTGTTTTGTTGAGCGCGCAAAGGCTGCTATGAAAATTCCTTCCACCCTGGTTCCGTGATAAGGATCGGATGGTGCGAGGGGGTGGGGGTGGGGGGGGGGGGAAGGGAGGGATCTCAGGGCAGGAGGCGTGTGGAAAGACCCTTAGCGACCTCACCATTCCTCCCTTCTTACCCTATCCCCCTCATATCCACCACCTTCCCCCGTTCTTCCTCTCTCAAGGACTCGAAAGATCTCGAGACACGCACTTCTACAGAACACACACAAGGCGGCGTGCTTTCCGTTTTCTTTTGAATGTGTCTTAAAACCGCTACTCCGAAATGGTCGTTTCTTAGTTTTCTCATTCGGGCGGGAATATCCGGGGATATTATCGTACGTTACGTTTATGCTCCAAGGCTCGTGTGTTGTTCATGTTCGCATTTTCGTGCGCAAATAACAATACGATGAGCAGTTCGCATTCTCTTTGCTTGGTATCGCGAATCAAACAGTGTAGGTTGTAGGTTATATATCCCGAACTAAAAATAAATGGATAGCTTTAGCTATTTCTCTGCAGAGTAGTTTAAGTTTCCTATAAATTAAGACGTAAAAATATTTGGAGGGTGACGGACGCATTGGGTTACGTTCAGAGGAGTTTGATTCTATCGGAATTCCTCGAATAGTGTGTGTGTGTATATATATATATAAATATATATATAATGTATATATATATATCTATATATATATATATATATTTTGGGCAACTAGGTGTTGAGAGTTGTGTCTCTCTTGTGCTGATGAAGGGATCATCCCGAAAGCTCTAACCTCTACAAATGTGTCTCTCCAACACCCCAGCGGCTCTACTTCCGGTAAGTGTTCACTGGGTTTCCTTCAACACCTAGTTGCCCAAAATATCCTTAGTTACCTTTCCTCTTCCTTAGTATTTATATATATATTTTTATATATATATATTCTAGGCTAGCTGCGAAGCCCAGAGAATTCAAACAAATAAATATATTTAGTAACGTGTGTGAATTCATTCGCTTTGACTAATTGTAAGAGAATTAAGTCTCGCAAACAGCGGCTCCTCAAGGGCCGCTGACGCAACCCGCTCAACCATGTCTTCGCTGAGTGATGGCGAAGCCCTCATTACCACCGTCGCACAGTGGTCCAGAATCGAAAAAACGTGATCGAAAATAATTTCTCTTTAACTAATCTGTTCAAGTTTAATAAAATGACGTTTCTATATGTTTTTGAGGTTGCTGAATTGGATTTTGAGGTCCATTTGACTCCTAACCCAAAGGTTTTAGCCCCACGGCCATTCTTAGCCCCGAATATATTCCAAAAACTTTAATAGTTTTAAAATGATAATTATTTAAACAATTTTAATAACTTTGAAAGTTTTTAATTTTTTAAAAAAAATGCAGTCTTATAAATTCTGTTAAAGTTTCGTTTGCTTTATCATCTCCGTTTATCTTGAACACCTTCCGTAAGTAGTTTAGGACATTACTTTTCCTAACGTCATCCGGATCATCAATACAATCCATCATTTTGTCATGGAGCATTAACCTCGTAATTCTTATTGATGACATTTCTAAGTAACACGAATAGAAACTTATTAATAACTTAGAGTTACGGATTAATATTTGGATTTAAACGACTGAAGCAATTACAAGAAGAATACCATATATATCTATAATATATATTAAAAGGAAATCATTTTGATGCAATCATGCACACCATTTACTTCGAGAGGAATATAAAAAATGAAAGATTTATTTAAAAAAAGAAATTTCCAGGGAAATTGCTTTCCTTAAAAATAAAGGAAAAATAATTAACAGAACATGAAACTTACCAGCAAACTTCAGCGATGAATGGCCTGAAGACGTTAATCTACTAAATAAACAATTGCAGCACTTCACGCACTCTTTATTGGTTTCACTGCACTATTTAAAATCTATAGAGCGCCGATGTCAATTGCAAATCTTTTGCGACACAAGATTTTTACTGAATGTCAGACAAAACCGCTTGCTGCCAGCGAAAATACACAACTGGCCTCTTGTCCTTACGTGGTGGTGTATTTTCGCATAGAATTTCACACTCCCTCTCCTAAAGAAATTTGTTGAGTTCCACCCCAGCGGCTCTCCTTCCGATAAGTGCTCACTGGGTTTCCTTCAACACCTAGTTGCCCTATACACACACACGCACACACACGCGCGCGCACACACACACACACACACACACATTCTAATCCTATAATAGATAGCTAATTGCATTTCGAATCAAAACTAAATCCTTAATTTCCTGTAGTTATGCTTGAACTCTATTTTCGGCTGGGAGTGTGGACCGTGAAGAGGGCGGAACTGAGCTATGTGGCCCGCGATGAGTGCAGCAATGGATTACCTGGCCCTCGGGTCGAAAACTTTGAACATCGCTGGTGTATGTGCTAAGATTAGCGAATCATAATTACTTAACATTTTTCCAGGAATGATAAAACGTCTTTTATCCCTTTCGGGATTGGATTTGGGCTTATTCCCTCAAGTCTTGGAGATGTTACGTAATGGTGTTTCTTATTACGACTTTAACGAACTTTTGATAGTTAAACGAAGTGCGGGTGGAAAGTTCTCGGTCCAAGTACGAATGAAAGACGAGAGGAAAGTGTCGCTAGCATAAGTCGTCGCTAGACGACTCGTGACGATGTGTACACAGTTCCGTGATAGTGCTCCCGGTGGTTGACTCTAAGCAAATCATTTAGTGAGGCCGCGCAAAAACGCCTGGGGTCCGCTTGTTTGCGTCGGGCGCAAGTGTTCTTTTTGCCTGCGAGTGAAAATGATGCGCCTAAAGTTTCATCTTGCGCGTTTAACTAAATCATTTGCCGTGAAAATGAACCGCTGAAGAGTATGACAATGAAATTCCTTCCTCTTAATGACCGAGAACTTTTCGGCCGCATGATGTAATTATATTGGATTTACGCTCCATATCGAAGAGAGGTTGCGGAATTCGAGACTGTGGAGTATTTACACGCGAAAAGGAATGGAAAATATTCTGCAAGCGTGAATGTCCCGAATATTCTGGGGCTTTCAAGTCGAAAAGGTTGAATTTTCGCGAGTTTTGGTAATCATTTCCGCGTTGTGTTTTCAAAAGGATTTCTCCATTCATATTTCCACTTCGGTCATTTATCCAGCTGGGCAGGATAGTGCAACACGTTTATGGTTTCCGTCAATTAATCTACATCTCTGAACATTTATTAATTATCGAGTTCGACATTAGTTTTTTTATGGTAGGAAAATTTCAGGTTTTAAGAGTAAATGCACGTTAAAGTTATAAATTAAATTTTCGTCCGCCAAAGAGATAAATAAACCCAATTAATTCCAAACGGCGTTACATTTTTTCAAGGTCTAACGAAGGGAGGTTGGGCGAGGCAACTTGCCTTAAAAGAAAGTTGCGGAAAAAGAGTATTTAAAAAGAGAGTGGCTTCGAATAGAGGAAATGTCTTGAAAGTTTGCGAAAGAATCGCGAAAAGAAACTCGGTTTAACGTATCTTTATTATATTTAATACTAGCAGAAATAACCGACGTTGCCCGGGGAAATTTGTTTCAAATCCGATCGGAATTCTAGGTGATACGTTGTATTTAAAAATTCAATCGGCCGCCGTTTTAAATAAAGCAGGAAAATAGAAACAAAAACCTGTTGTGAATTGTTCCTGAGAGACCTCCATAATCGCCCCAAATTTAATTCAAATCAATAGCAGGACCCGGAAAAATACGCGTAGTTTAATGTTTAAATCGGCCGCCATCTTGAATCAAACAGGCAGACGGAAACGAAACCCCGTGATGGCCTTCCTCTTGCTGTCCGCTATAATCGTGCTAAATTTGGTCGGAATCGGTTAAGAAATGTGGTCGTGCATAAAGGAAGAGATAGCCAATTGAATCAAGCGGGCGGACAGACTATTAAACCCAGCGTTGACATTTCCCTTTGTATCCCCTACAATATTGCCAAATTTGTTCGGAATCGGTTGTGAAACATGGGCGTGCATAAAGGAACAGTAAACAAATTTGCCGCCATTTTGAATAAAGCGGACAGACGGGAATTAAAACCCCGAGTTGACATTCTCGTTATAGTGCTCCCTACTATCGTGCCAAATTTGGTCGGAATCGGTTGGGAAACGTGGGCGTGCATTAGTGTACAGACATCCAGACAGACTTACTAAAATACGTATAGTGGTGGAGATTAAAGAATAGCTTGGAACAGTCTTGGAAAACGGTACACCCTCTTCTTCCCTCTCCCTTTATCTCTCTCCCTCCCTTTCTATCCCTCACCTCCCTCTCCGTCTACCTTCTTCTCCCTCCTTCCCTCCCTCACCCTCCCTCCCTATTTCTCGCCCTCTCTCTCTCTCTCTGCCTTCCCCCTCTATTTTCCTTTCCTTTCCAATCCATCGCTCTCCCTCTTGTCTCTTTTCTTATCCCCTTTTCTAATTCTATTCCTCCCTACCTCCTTATTTACCTTTTATCCTATCTCCCTCCTCACATCCTCTCCCTGTTTCTCTACAACTATATCGTATGGTTTAGATAAGCAAAAGAGTTCATACTAAATACCAGTCCAATTAGGGTTACGTAATTGCAAGAGAAATCCAGCAATGGGGGTTACCACGACGGCGAACGATTTTTCCTTCAATAAACGTGTTATTTTGCCGTTAAAATCGAATGTTTGGGCAGATTCGTCGCGCATTCGAAAATCGACCGTAAGAAAACAAATTTTTAATTTTTCAAGCGCTCTTTGGTTTTAAGTTTCGAGTATGTGCTATGTTTAGAAGTAATTTTAAAATAGTAACGAATAAATCTCCCTATGTTATTCAAATGGAGAAGAGATACGCTCCTGGAATGGAACACATGGCATTACAGTAAACTTTTAACGCTCTGAAATTTAAAATAGGCAAGGCCAAGCAAATCCTGAAAGTATGACTCACTTTGGAAACACCGTTTTCGACTCGAAAGCATTTCGATATACGAAAATTTTTAATTGAAACGGAGATTTTAAACAAATAATATAATATAAAATTCATATATTTTTTCTCACCTTGAAGAATGAAATCCCCGCGCTCGGTGCGCACAAGGTAACCCAATCGATCTGCAAGGTTAACAGTTCAAGGTTAGGGCGTCGGTGGCGGTAACTTCAACAAAGCTTTTTCTTTCTCCGTGCGTATTTTCCCTCTAGTAGATCCTCGATAAAGGCTGACCCAAACACACGAGCGTGTTACTCTTCTCGGTAATGAACACCTCGCAAAGTTATAATACGGCGGCTTGTTCGACGTGTTTGTCTTCTTTAGAGGCAATCCCCATGGCGTAATAATTTCGATTGAACGTAATAAAGTTAACCAAAGTTCTTTTCTTTTGGGATATAAACGGAGGTCGACGTGTATTAGGAATTGTTCATCTCCTGACGCGCGTCGATACCATGAATTATCATCGGAGCAAAGTATTATATCCAGAAACATTCTTCCAATTTTTTTATCTGAAAGCTATTCCACAAAAAATAAGACTACACATAATTGCTGAATGTGCGTGACATGGATTACGTCGAGGAGGCATTAGGCAAAAGGTCACTTGGCAGTTTGCTTAATAGTGGTAATAACTTTGACGGTATAGTTAATCGAAGCATCATCCTCGTGAAAAACAAGTGAATAAGTCGGCATTTTATTATAGTTCAACTCACTTATCTCAAACCTTCAAATATTCGCCCTTAAAATATCATGTTAACGATAATATGTTGAGCTGAAACTCCGTTCAGTTCAGTCAGATTCTTAAGTATCACATCTGTATTTTCTGGCAGTGTGCGGATAGCAAAGTTTTCAATAAATCGGCCGTTTTAAGATAGATACAAAGTGTTTGTTTTCCTTAAACAGCATTAACATTCGTATACTAATTAATAATAGCGAAAATTCATCTGCATTTAAAATTTTTATCTACGTTAAAATTTTCGATCTGACAGTGTTGAAATGTTTAGCGGAAGTAAGCTTTTTTTTACCGGATCGCACCAATTATCCTTTTGGTTTTTATGGTTTTAATGGATTTATAACTCGTTCTCCTTGGGTCGACCTTTCAAGTTTTTTACGCTCGCTAGGAATCGCTGCCGTTGCAGTTGTAATGGAACGAGCGACTCTGCCATAGAAGTGGTAAATGACAATTGCCTCGGAAGATTTTTTTGCCGCTAAGAGACGGGAACTTCGCCTCTTCCTGCCTTAGGCGTAAACATGCGAGACTGTGCAAGCTTTTAATTTTTTATTGCTATGCATGAAAAATGGCTGCACCACTGCTCAACTATAGTTTGTTTGTTTTTTTGTCGGCACTTCTTTATTAATGTGCGTCCGGAATCCTGTCTCGCCATTTTGTTTTGCTGACGGGATGATAAAGTTCGCTCGTTTTTTTCATCGGCATCGATATAATATTTTTTTCTAAAGGGATTTGAATATTTATTGACGGAAAAATTCGGAAATGTTTCGGCGAACACGTAGATACAGCTAAATAAGAGGTGCGGCGAAGGTCCCCGCAGCGGGAAGCCCCGGATGGCTGGGGACGCAGACAACCATCTGCATCGTATTTTCCGTAATTTAATATTAGAGGCCCTTTTTTTTGGCATGGATCCACTATAATTTTCGCTCCGCCAAATATTCGAAGTAAACAGCATTCGTTATCATTGCTAATAAATCGTTCAACTCACGAAAAGTAAGATTATTAATACAATTTTTTGACTGACATATGTCTAAAAAGTGGTCATCCATGTGGAAAATGCAAGAATAAACTACCGGGAAAAAAACCTCAGTACGAAGACTACTTTGCAGGTGAACTGCCCGTATTTTTTCATCAGACGTATATAGGCCAAAATATTTATCTTATGAATAAACTGATATTGAAATATTGCGCTTTTCCAAAACCAATAAAAAAAGTTTGGGACAAGGATATGCGAACTTCGGTTACTTAGCGCCCTTTCATCAGCGGTGCTACATCGATAGGGGTTGATTTTATTTATAGTATCGGCGAATCTCCGATGACGACGTATTTTTTGTAGCCGAAATGCTCGTTTTACTAATATACCTCTTCATTACGTTTTGAGCAATAAGGTGAGATGGACAATTCCTTCTTGATCCACGTTGTAAGACACTTAATACGTGTAGTCTCTTATGTTAGTGTTCTCAAAGCGAGCATGTTGTCGTACTCGATGATTTCCGCTTTGGAAACTTCGTGACCGTCCGCACGTGGGTAAAGGGATATGGACTTGACGGGTAAAAAAAAGGGCGTGTCCTGAACTTCCCAAAGGCCCAGATATCTTCATGCGATAGCGATTCGCATGTGTCATCATCACCAAACTCCCTCCCACCTCGACCGACCGGCTAAATCCAGGTGACTTGCGGAATAAAATGTAAACCGAAGATGTACGATAAGAAGGGAACCTCCCCGGGTGCGGAATGGCCATTGAATTGATGACCCGTTAAAAAGCTCGCGTTAATCCGAATACCGTGCGAGAAACTTCCGTGCCGGGACGTTGTCAACACGTTCTGTTCCCAAGCATAAGCTTTCATTATGCAGAAGGAGATGCCTCTTTTAGATCATCTTCGCGTAAACACGATTTTCCATGCGCCGTCGGGCTTATCTTATGTCACGAGGAAGCTTCACGTTGAGTAGGTTTTGATGGTGGGAGGAAGGGATGGTAAGGAGGTAGGGCAAGGGCATCAGGCGATTTATGATGGAACTCGAAAGCGAGAATATTAACTCGGACGCCGATGGAACAGTACCGTAAACTTCGACTCGTCGTACTGTATCCAAGAAACGTCTCCGGAAATAAATAATTTCTCCCGAGGACGCGTATATAAATTAAGTCTTTCTGAACGGAGGTAAAAGCGGTTTAAATTTGGGTGGCTGCCAAGTGTGGCTATTAGCGAATATTTCTCGTGGGAGGAAACAAGTTATGAAAACTGTGATTTGTTATTTCACAATGCGGGCGTAGTTTCACAATCACAATGTTGTCGTAGCTAATGCCCGCGAAAGTGTAACTCTAACGAATGATTATTAACCCTAGGAATAACAAGGGGAATAGGTTCCGAGGCCCACAACTTTTTTCGCCTATTATAAAATACGCGAAAATTTTTGAGAAATATTACACTGGTCAAGAGTCATTTTATAATCAAGTTGGCATATTTTTCAATCGATCTTACACATATCTCTAGTTTGTACAACTATCTTCAATAAATAAAATGAAGAACTCACGAGACACGGTGAAGACAATGAATATATATACTCCGCCTAACCTTACACACTTTGACATTGCTGAAGATGACAGCGTTGCTGTCGAAACGCGCGTCCTAAGTCTTCTGTGCCTTGACACTTAAGTACCGCCTTTACGGTGATTTGGAGTTTTTTTATTTTTCCAATTCTATTAACTATCTTCAAGAATGACAGCGCCCTTTGGCAAACATGTGGCCGAAATTAAATTGTGCGTGTTAATAAATCTTAGATGGTTGATGGCAGTGCAAGAGAAAAAATTATCTTGGCATTCCCAGGGTTAAATTTTGACGAGACTCGCAATTCTAAAGTGTGCATTGTTTAAAGTTTCTCACATTTTCCAGCAAGAATATTAGTTATCGAGGTGAGTTATAAGAATTTATATAATTTAATGTATGGGTTATATTAATCAGTATTCTGAGTCTTGAGAGTGTTTGTGGCATAATTTCAAACCCAAAGTAATCTTTTATTTGATTGCATTTTAACATAGAAATGAATGATATAATGCAAAGAGCTGCAGAATCTCTGGAGATTTTCCACCAGCGACGGTTTAATCGACTGTACGACACGGTTAAGTTAGTGACTGACAGAGCGTTATCAATTCTGAAATAAAACAGAAACGAAGATGTTTGTGGAGGGTGAGAATTGTGCCCTTTATTTACTGCATCCAAGGGGAAATATTGAGAGAATACGGGTATTTGCTTTTATTTAATTTTACTGCTGTACAAGTATTGAATAGTAACATCTACATATTTAGACGAATATATAGGTACCTACTTACGTTACTTAAAGTTTTTGATTAGATAAAAAATTCACGAAAAAAACGAAAAATGGAAATGAGCTGCAAAAATTATCGATAACTGCCACGGCAGAAATCTTGGTTCAGTTTTAAACAACCAAAGGATATCTTTAAAAATTTAAAAATTTCTAATTTTTACAGCTCTCGTTGGTTTTTTATCCATTAAAAAAACGAAAATAATGGAAGCAATTCTACTGCAGGTTGAAGCGAGGCAATTCCCTCCCCTTTTAGGTTGTCGAAATAGAACCGCAATTACCTCGGGAATTTCAACATAGAGTGTACCGGATAGAGGAGCAATTTCTGTCCGGCGATTGCTAGGAATGGGATAGGAAAAGGATCGCTCGACAATTAACCCAGTCATTTCCGGTCGAAACTTGTTTTATGCCCCTTCCTTTTTTTTTATTATTTCCTCTGGGTGCGGAGCAGCACTCTGTTTAATGGAGGCGGCTAAACACACGCCCTGTGAAGTCCTACCTACTCCAGCGTCACGGAATAAAAAAAGAGGGAACAAAGGCAAGACAGCTGAAGGTGACGTTGCAAAGGTTGGACGGGGCAACGCGTGATGTCTTGTGACACGCGACGTTCGTGACTGCCCGAGAGCAACATCGTTTATGTTTTGTTTTTGTTTTTATTTTCACCTCCCTTCTCTAGCGATACTGTCCACCTTCCGTGTTCCGCTACACCCACGACATCTCCCGGCCTTTTCACGTCCCTTTCCGTGCCGCGTGACTTTATTCCCAGCCGTTCCCGTCATCCCCTTTACTCCTCACGTGACGCGGACTTTGTGGCCTCCTTTAAACGCCCTTCATTATCTCCCCCACCACGCCTAAGTGCATCGCTTACTCGGTGGTTGTTATTTTTTTTTCTGAAAAAAATGTTGATTCCGACGCGAAAGCGACATATTCTAAGATCTGAGAGACTCGTGAGAATCGATTACCGGAATGCGTGGGAAAAATCCCCGGTTGAGAAACTTACGGTGAAGGGAATTGAGTTGACGCGCGATTTCTTTAACGTTGTTATTCCTATATGTGCTTTTCGGGGAAAAATGAAATACATCTTTTGAATTTTACGGCGAATTTTGCGACAAATATTAGACCATGTCTGGAATTATGGTTTTCTGCACATTGTCTTCCTGCATCCAGCTGCATATTTTTAGCAATATCTGGTTCATCCGTCCGCTAGACATTTCAATTTTATTCATATTTTTATTCTTGAGTATACCTTTTGCAATGCTGTGGAACTTTATTATTTATAATTCATTGTAGTTCTTACATATACTAGACTTGTTCCGATAGTGGAGCATCCCTTAGACAATTTTTACTTTTAAAAATAGTTTTGGTGGATTTTGATTCCAAGCAAATAATTTTTATCTAGCGGGCATGTTTTGTCGGGTATTAGGTTGGAAGTCGGTCCGACAAATCATCAGTTTTTTCGGTTGCCAGAAATGAACTTCCTCCAAGTGTATTACATTCGATTTGATAAAAAATCTTGTCTTTAAAAATTCGAAAACCTTTCCGTCCCGCATATGACGAGTTTTAACTGAAAAAATAACAAAGAATAAGTGCGACTTTAAGGGAGCCCTTATATTAAAAAAAGGTTAATACTCCGTTCATATTTCGGAATGGTTGTAAATGAAACCCTAATTCAGTAGATTCCTTTGCGTTCGTTTGAAAACAGATTTGATGAGATCCTAATATATAACATATAAGTAATTTCTATCGAATAGAAAATGTCTGTTTATTTTATAAAATTAGCCAAATTTGTTCGCGAAACCGAAGTTATTTTAGGGAAGTCAAATTACTAATGTATGCTTTTCCACCGCGGAAATTGTGGTAGGTGTTTTTAATCGAGTTGGTCAAACGTAACGTCGAATTTTTTAAAATGATGGAACAACGCGAAAATGCGGATGTTTCCCTTGCGTGTTGTCACAGCAAATAAGCACGCAGCCAACTATATTGGTTTGGACCTCTAAAAAAATTGTGTTTTAATTAAATTCACGAAATCCGCGATTGGGTTAGTGAATAATATTCACGAAAGACGTTAGCGTATGTCCCCATAAGTAAAACGTTTCACGGTCGTAGTAAGTAGTCCAAAATTTTCAAAAAAAATATCCGTGTCAGTAAACTATTCGGACAGTAAAAATCAAACACTTATCACTAAGAATTGCGCTACGAGGGTTGGTGATCTTCATCTCTGACAAAAAGAGAAGCATTTTAACCGCTCTACGGGGAATTTGAAACTTTTGATTTCCCGAGACGAGCAAACGAAGAAGCGGAACAAGATTAACCCCTCCGACTTCCTAATAGATCTTGGTTTTCCGGGAATTCTCCCGAGTTTCCCATAAAAGAAACGTTCTGAAATGTACGTACGGGACGGCGGTTGTCGCCGTTCTTTCGTCCTTTTTCCTTCTCCACGGAGGCGCGCTCCACCTGGGAATTTAAACGCTCGCGCGCGACTTTTTGGTAGAAAGCTGACGGTATCTGTGTGGTGGCAGGGAGACATTTTGCGGGGAAGACGTTTTACGCCGGTATGTTCCCTTCTGGTGTTTCCACGAGCTGGAAAAAGAGAGACGTCTCAACGACACGGAACCCATCTGAGACGAAGCCGTGAGACACGCAAGGAGACGGAACTGATACGATGCGAAATGTTCTGTTCCTCATGTACGCTCTTCTCCATCTACATCATGTCTTTTTATGTGCATGTATAAATGTAAAATTTTATTTGGAGAAAAATATTAAAGTACGTTCAGAGGAGAAGGGTGACAAAAATAGTATAAATATAGTACAAGGTGTTCGTCGAGGATACTGACTGTCACACTGTTTAAACTATGCGGAGAATGCTTAGGTCAAGAAGTACTTGAAACAATTGGGGGTATTAAAGTGGGAGGACGCATTATTAAAACCATCAAGTACGCAGACGATTTTGCGGTAATTGCTAGAGAAGAAAAGGAAATACAGAGAATGATAAACGATCCAGTGAATGCTGGAAGAAAATATGGGATGGAAATAAACAAAGAAAAATAAAAAGTTATGAGGTTTTTTTTCCTAAGAGAGAGCAGGGATTGAATATAAGAATTGGAAATAAAATACCGGAACAGGTGATAAAATTAAAATATGTAGGAAGTATGATATAGCGAGATGCAAAGTGCACAAACGAGATGAGAATACGGATAGCAATGGCGGAAGCTTCTTTCGATGAGAGTAGATTTATATCGAGGAGCAGAAAGAATTTGAATTTGAAAAAACCGATGAAATGCTACGTATGGAGTATAGCATTATATGGAGCAGAGAAATGAACCCTTAGAAAAATAGACATGAAATATTTGGAAAGCATTGAAATGCTGTTATGAAGAAGGATAGAAAGGATTAGCTGGACAGATTAGGGAAACAAACGAAGAAGCGCTACAGAGAGAGAGAGAGAGAGATGAAAAAAGAAAAATACTACAGGTGATAAAGCAGAGTAAGGCTTTAACTGGTTTTGGCAGATACTGAGAAGAGATAGTTTGTTGAAGGAAGTAACTGAAGGGAAACTAGAAGGAAAAAATGAGAGGTAGGAGAAGGATTAAAATTGTTGATGAATTAAAAGAAGGGAGAAGTGACGAACAATTGAAGAATATTGCTCAGGATAGAAATAGATGGCGAGTACGGTTTTATTTGGAATAAAGGTCCTGTCCTAGAACAGAGAACTTTAATAATAATAATAATAATATATGTAAGCACACTATGTATGTACGATATGTATATGTATAAACACATCATACATACAGATTTTCTTTTCCCCTCCTCTTTGTCTCTTCGTTGACTCGAATTCTACGGAAAATTGCTCAGGACGCTGTTGCAATATATCCCGCCCACTCCTTTTTCTTCTCCTTCTCACCCTTCCATTAAGGTTTTCGAGTAGGTTGTCGCAGTTGTTTCGTGCCCGGAGCACATGCGCCGCCGCGTCTTTCTTGGAGCGAATACTGCCATAGACCCGTCATTTCTTCCGAAAGGTAATTTCCGAGTAATTAACCTCGATGCGTCGCGGATGTTAAAACGGAAAACGTCTCGTTTAATCATTCGCTCGGCTTCTAAATTGTGCCCATTACCCATTCTCGCTGATGGGATGTACTAAGCGTACGCCGGATTCGAAACGGTTAATATATTGTTTGCGCCGGCGTGACGTGAGATTCGTTCTCAGCCCGTTGCCGGCGAAATTTTGAGGCGCGAACCGAGGAAAATGTTGGTTTCGAGCGATCGTTAGCGGTTGCGTCGTGATTGCGTGTGTGTTCATGGTAAATTTTCGGTGAGATAAGAAGAAAATGATCGTGATGCGCCCATAATTTCGCGTTTAACGAGGGTATCTCGACTTTTTTTTTCGATAATGCTGGCCGGGGAAGTTTTGCCCAATGCTAAAATAAATTCTATCAGCGCGCGGCGTTGTCAAATTTTACATAACAATGATACTAGCAGAACTTATGCTACTTCCAATAAAATGATTCTTCTATTTAACAAAACAATACTGACTAAAGAAAACACATTATGTATTTCAGATATACGATGGAAGAATAAATCGCACTGTATCTACCGTAATCATAAATTTTACAACCCAGTAAAATAAAGCACTTTTTTCTTCCTAGAGAACCATTTACCGTCATTACAATTTCTATAAAAATTATTTTGCATCTGTAGCTGGTAGAGATATACTCCACGCATTACGCACCTAATTGGGATGGAACTTTGTGCGGTCTGGATGTGAAACAGATCTCTACAAAATTCGCATTGTTACTTGTGACTTCTCGTTGCTTGTTAAAAAAAAAGTTGCGTGGCAGCAAACGTGAGTGGTTTGATGGCGTGAACTTGCTGAGACCCATAATGATTGGAGAGGAGCATCACTCCTGCGATGAAAAGACAAACAAAGGCCGTGAAAGATAAAGGGAGCGTGTGAGATGTGACAACTTTTGAGTGGTTGTCATGACAACGAAACTGAATCGGGAGTCTCCCATTGGCTCGGGGTTCGCCTTTCCCTTCGCACCTCGGAAAGCACTCGAGAATATCCTTCAGACAGCTCAGTTTTAAGTGTCCCCTCATCTTTCCCTATGTCACCTCAGGCGTAATAAAAGTCGAAAAATTTTATGAAGTTTAGCCGGCTTACTCTATTTATTTACCGTATTATAGTCTTTGTGCGGATATTGTTTACTAGTAGTACTATTTGTTTAATGTGTATACTATATGTTTTCCGATTTTTTTTTCATTCCTTTGTTTTTAATTTTAATTTGCATTTGCTCATAAACATACAGACCCTTGATTGTTAAGGAAGGGTAAAGAAGTTGACATTCGACAAATTAGAGCTCGGTTAGAGAAGCGGAAGCTTTTATAATGTTAGGTATGATTTGGAAAAGCTGTCAAATATTTATTCTGCAAGCCTCTAACATCCCGCTTCGGATTGAGTAGCGTTGACAAATGTTGATACTTTTTGCACAACCAATAAAATTCTTTGAAGCGTTTTATTTGCAGTCATAACGGAGTCGCTCCCATTGTGAAGCGGCTTACATATCTTTTTCTAGCCTTGTATTATAAATAGCGGCGATTTCATTCGCAACGGATTTCGCAGCTTTACAACGGCCAACCCCAGATTTGCGGGGCAGTCATCGATCAGTTTCTCTCAACTTTTTTCGTTCTACGGCACTCTTACTCGAATTAATATTTTTTCTTCCCCCCTACTTCACCGAAATACACACACTTTTTTTGAGTTTATCTCGAAGTGCATAGCCGATTTATACTAGCAAGAATCTAATAAATTGAAATCTCGTAGCTCTGTTTTGGTTTTTCACGTGAGTCACACTTGTAAAATTTTATCCGCGCAAACAATTCGTCGAAAACAAATTTGGGAATGCATTAGTCTGAAACTGCTGGATGTTCATTTACAGCTGTCAAACAGAATTTGTCGAACGGCTTTTCAAAGTTGATTTTCAACATCGCGATCCTTCCTAATTTCGGCAAGGTGACCTTGAGGTAATACTGAACTATCCTCAGCGTTTTCCGTCATAATGCGTGACTTTCCTAGAATTTTGCGGCACACGTACTCATGCCAGAGGGCATACCACCGTGCAGCAGCACGCCATTTGGGAAACACTTCTTTAGAGAAACTCTTTCACCGAAATAAGGAAGAATGGTCGAAAATTATCGATGTATCATCAAATTCGTGCAGGAAATATCGAAAAACGTATTTATCTCCAGAAACCAAAATTTGGACTCAGAAGATACATAAAAATAGAGCAGAGCAGCCTTTCCATGTCCATGACATTTATTTTCCACCGCATTATGTAAATATATAAAAATGCACGTACATTTTTCGAGATGCATCATTAAAGAATCACAATTTTGAAATATTTATATTCAAAATTCTTGTTTGAACCTAGTATTTTAGAAGTTACATAGTGCGGGATAACTATGTTATCAGTAATTCAGTGCCTCTTACTTGAAATATTTATAAATTTACGTAGTAAATTTTCACAGGACAGACTTATGTTCTTGGTGGACCTTTTCCTTCGAGTTTCAATTTTTTCAAACTAAAACTAAACCGCAGTTGGGATTAATTAAAAACTTGTTCTCCCGAAAAGTATATCTATCCCATTAAAAATCCGACGGTGCTTATTCATTGGAGGAAAAAAAACCAAGCCAAACGCGAAACCAAATTGAATCCAGATCCCGTGGAAGCAGAATTTTACATTCGCGATGCGTCTTCCATTTTACCCGGGGAAAAAGAATTTGAAAATCCGATTTGAATCGAACACAAAAGTCAAACAGGGAAACAGATGGAAAGAAAACAAGCAGAAATAACACGTGAAAACGAAGGATGAAATAAAGCACGCTCCGAGGGAACGAAAGCATAGGGATGTAGTATACCACGGACGTAAGTATTGCGGAGGGAAAGGAAAAAGATAACCGGGATAGGCCAAATCGAAAAATAAATGACAGAATAAACATGGAACCCCAGAAAGAACGAGGAGGAAACAAGGGGTAAAAAACAACAGTGTAAATATTAATGGAAGGGTAGAAGGGAATCGAAGTGCGTAAGGAGTCTTCTGCGAAGATGGAACAAATGAAAATCGAATGGTACGGAGCAGGATGGAGACAGAAGGAGTTGAGGAGGGAGAATGTAAGGGTTAGGAGGGATATGGATGGGAGAGAGGGAGAGAGAGAAAGAGAGAGAGAGAGTGTGTGTGTGTGTGAGAGAGAGAGAAAGGCACAACTGATCAATTGTTTCAACAAAGATGACATGGATGCTTATCGGGAAGAAGGTCCGGACGACAGCTAGGATTGACGGAAAGAGTGAAAGGATTTGAGTGTTCTATGGGAAGGAAGATGGAATAGGATTCGCCTTTCTTTTGTTTGTATATACCTCGGAATTGGATGAGAAACGTTGAGGGATGATGGGAAGGTTTTCGTGTGGGAGGGGGGGAAAAAGTGAGCGATCTTTAACGTGCAAGAAGCGAAAAATCAGGTTCGTTTTTATTTACAGCTGGTTTGTGAAACAGTAAACCCTAAACATACATGTGTGAATGTTAACATTGGCGGTTTTCATCGTTCTCGTTTGCTAGGGTTTTACTCTGTACTCGTTTAATTTTCGCGGGAAATAAACTATTAAAACGGTATAACCCGCGGAGAAATGCGTATTTTTTTGCTTTCAGTAGGTAGGCATCTTTTATTTTCTCACTGTATTCAGGGTACCATAGTATGTTCTTGCCGCTTTGGTTGTTTTATAAGCGAAAACGTTTTTTAAAAACCTTTTGGTGAAATTTTTATCTTACCTTCTTTCTGGTTTGATGTGTACTACTAACACTACTAAAACCTAAATGTTTGCTCATTTGGATTGCCATGGAAAGGACCTTTCTCATCCATGCATTCTTCTGGCTTGCCTTCTTTCCACATTTGTTGATGCATTGTAGTCTTGAGTTCAGCAGCAGTTTTATGGTAGTGGTTCGATATAATTTTCCTCTCAATATTAGGATAAGTTATAATAATAGTGGGCGGGTTTAATTTTATAATATTTCATTTTCATAATAGACGTATGAATGGCATTTGTTTTAGCTTATTCGTGTCACCCAAAAGCCTTTATTTGGATTTCCTTAGGTATGCCCTAACTTTCTTTTTTCATCATCTTTACATGTCAACATTGATGGTAATTTCCAGGAACGTAACCTCCGCGGAAGTTTAAGCTCTATTTCACGGCCTTCAAGCCTACGGGATTATATTTTATTCAGAAAACTTGTGATTTTTTCCGTTTGTAAGACTTCGATATCGTGAGCACGGGTAGGTCAACCTCGCCTAATTAATTCAAACCCGTCCTTTATACGAATTCAACATTCAATGCACTTGATAATGCGTTTAATTAAAACGAAAGAAGGTACACATCCAATTAAATCTGTTTAAGAATTTTTCTAATTTTCATATAATACCGCGCGGTATAAAAACATGATTTTCTCTTATAAAAAAATGGTCCGCGAAACATCTAATACTGGGAGTAGACAATTTAGACCTCTTAATTGGGTAAAAATTCAAGAAAGTCCCTGCTTGTTATGCAGTACATTCATTGTTCGTTAGCGTTCTATAGTCTACGATATGAATATTGATGACTTAAACCTTACACAAAGGATTCAGATTTGCACATTTTTTCTTCCATAGGAAATTTAACCTAATTACAGCTGAAAAAATCAACAAAGTTTTAAAGGGAAGCAAATTTATTATTTCAGAAATATGAGATTAATTTCCTCAAGAGTATTTTAATTAAAATTTCAAATGATAACTATGCCTATTTGATACTTTTCGATCGATTTTAATCAGGTGCAGTGGTAAGTAGAAAGCATGTGGAGTTTAATACCATCTATGTATTTAAAATAAGATTTACTTTCTTCAAGTTTTTTGCAGTTATTATAGTAACAAGATGTACGTAATTTTCCGGAGAATTATTTTGTTAGCAAAGATATTCAGTAGAATAGGCAGGTATGGACCAATTACAATACTTTTTCTGTCATTTTTTCGGTTACTTGTAATAGATTGCATTAGAATTTAACAGCCCTACACTGATGGTAGCATGAAGCATTTTCTACCTTGACGTGAATGTAGTATCGCATTTACAAATATCCACAAATTAATTAAAAACGGATTTCATTGATTTACCCTTCGTTGCGTTAATCGTGACCTAATTTTGCGACTCCTCTGACGGCGATGGACATGAAAGAAATATTAAATTAAAAGTGTTCAAGATGTAGATCTTTCAAAATAGCAACCATGGAGCGTACACCTGCACACTAAAGAGAATACTGTTCTAGCATCAAGAAATACATACGAGCATGCCAGGATACCTACGGTACTCTTTCAATCCATTGAGTTAGAGCGCAGAGCTATGAGAGCGTTTCGGTTGAGTCCATTAAAAGAATGCAACATTTTACTACCATGCATTTTTACCGTTTTTTCTCATAAATAAAAATTTGTACTTGGGTATTAACTGGCGACGGCAAGAAAATTCAAATTTTGGCCGCAACTGTTCATGCGTCCACCGCAGAAGTCAGAGAAGCAGTCCATTGAATTATACCTAAGTACCAACATATTTATTCGTATAACCAGGCTCTTTCAGGGAGACCCGGGCCACTTTCAGATTATAAGGTCCCTGATTACAATAATAATTTAAAATAAGCCCCATTTAAAAATTTATTTTTATCATCAAATGTGAATTATTTCTGATCCGAACAAGGAGGGTCTGAATAAACTCATCTTGTTCCATTTATTGAGATGTCATACCTGCCAAAAAAATAAACAAGTCTCTAAACTTGACTCCCCTCGAGCTCGAGGCCCTGGCCAACTGGCCCTCCTTTCCCCCCCTCTGACTGGTCCTGCGTATAAAATTTTAATCTTATTAATCAGTGACCTTACCACACTTTCACTAAGTTGCTAAGGACCGAGTAATTTTATTCTAATACTGCCTTGGTTTTGGTATTCGCGGTTTAGATATACGGCATATTTTCCTTTAGCGTGACCTCCGTGAGAATCTAGAGACAATCAAAATTTTCATGTAAGGCAGTGAAAAATATAATTTAAGTTGGAGAGTTACAATTCAATTGTTAATGATACGAGCGATTTTGCAATTGACCTAAATTTTTGCAAAGATGCGTGTTGATGTATGTCTAAAACAGTGTTTAATTTTGTTGATGTTGCGCAAAAAAGTAATAACTGCCATCTTCTCTGGCAGGAACACTCGAATACGTGTGTTGACATATGAGAATGTATTACTTGCTCATTTATGAACTCATTTTATTGAAACCTTGCGTTCCCCAAGGAAAATTATCGCCATTCCATTGCATTTAAATTCCACGTAATTTTTTTCGGAAACGTTACCTACCTAATTAGGAACAGAGATAGATCAGGCGAAAAATCGTTTTAACATAAATTATACAAATGTGTCAATATGTCTTATTTTTGAGAAAAATATACTATTCGCAGGCGATAAAGCGTCTTTCTTATTACATTGTAGAAGAAGCATTAATTATCGCATTAATGCGGAATATTTAGATTTCTTAGAGGAATAATTTCATTTTTAAGTTATTATGCGGATCACATTGAAAGGAATTGGGATTTATAGTCTGTTCACCATCTAAAGTCTCTTGGCCTTCATAGAGCAATTAGCCAATCACGAACGTTTCCCCTTCCATCGCCCTTCAAAAACTTTCGCGCGGGAGGACAGATACCCAATCACGAACAGCAACAGCAAGGAAACGGCGGTAGAAATGGCAACGCAGACCGATGTGAACGCTTCGAAATTATAGTAGATTCAACATCGGAAGGCTCTTGGCGTACTTAGAGCAAGTAGCCAATCACGAACGTTTCCTCTTCCATCGCCCCTCTCAACTTTCGTGCGGGAGAGCAGATATCGGTGCGCGTTGCCAGCTCTTGCGGATTTTCGCCTTCATCTGATATACTACGCAATTTCTAATGGCAACGCATCCAGATGTGATCTCTTCGAGAGCAGGAGTGAGACTGATTTCCTCCCCACTACCTTCCCAAACAAACAGTCTCCTATTGGCTGCTGCTAACTGGTGTACGCCCCGTTCTCGAGGCCGGGAGTCTTCAGATGTTGGATCGACTATAAGAGTAACACTTGAGTTCCCCCTCACCACCTTCCCAAACGAACCGTCTCCTATTGGCTGCTGCTAAGTGGCGTCTTCAAGAACAGACTATGTACAAGAAAATTTCTTTTTTTAGAATTGACGAAATGTTGGGCGTGCTTTAGCTAGGAAAACGCCGTGCATAACTTTCAACGACGGAACACCAGAAGGATAGGAGAGAACGGTAACAGCTATAATAGAGGAAGACAAGTCAGAAACGGAGAAAATGAAAGGTATACGAAAAAAAAGGTACGCAGCAGTAGTAGAGAGAGCGGAGCGGAGAATTCGAGCATCGTCGGAGCGTGCTACTGATCTCTTTCGCCGTAAGTTTAAGCGATGATTGCGACGAGCCAGCGGGTTGGTGTGTTCTCAAACGGACCCCGGAACGAAATAGCAGGGTAATAGAGCACCTCTCTTGTGCGTGTCGGGCGAGAGCGGATAGGGAGAGAGAAAAAAGGAGAAGAGAAGGAAGAAGGGAGAATTGGGACAGAGGGTGTGGAAGTGGAAGGATTAAAAAAAAGGAGAAAAGGGGACGATCGCGAAAAAAAGAGAAGAGAGGCGAATTGCTGGAGGGAGATAAAAGGAGAAATGTTATGTGAAGGCAAGTGAAAAAAAAGTAGCGTGGAAATTAAAAGGGAGGATGGAACAGAAAAGGAAGAAAATAAAACGAGAGGAAAGAAACGGACGAAAAGGACGAAAGGGAAAGGGGGATGAATAGTAATGGAAGGCAAGGGCGTGGGACATTGGTGCGCGAATTGGTCAAGGTGAAAGCGAACTGCGAAATTTCCTGCGGATGATATCATACTCGCGACCTAAAATTATGACCTTCCTCAGTGAAGTTATAACTAAAAAATAAAGAACACCCTTTATTATTTATTTTCACTAGTAGGGCAGCCCCGGATCTCCGATCCTCAACGCGAATTAAATAAACTGACGATTTAGTGAAATAATTTTTATTGAATAATTAATGAAATGCAAATAATCTAAATAGTTCGGCCCTAGGTTAGAACTTCTTTGTTCCCTATTCATTTGACCTGTTTCCCTATTTCTTTGTATTTCTTGTACTCTCCGCTCCTCATCTTCACGGGAAATCCTATGAGTTTCCGCATGTCTTTCTCTCTCTTTCCTACAATACTCTTCGTTTGACCTCTGGCTCCTCTTCCTTTCTCTGGCAGCTGTAGCTGGGCTAATAGCTCTACCTTACCTTGGTTCCAATGATTATCGTTACGTTGCTGTGCTTCATTCATTTCTATGCTCAAACAACAGTTCGAAGCGAATAAACTTTTTCTTTCGTCAATTTGAAGGATTAATTGGCATTAAATGAATTGGAGGCAACAATGAGAGTCTCCTTGGCAATGCCCGGAATGAGTACGAAAAATCCTAAAAATTTCAAAAAAGATGCGTATTTCTGAAAACTTCGACCGTGTAACGTGTAAACATCGCAATAATAACATAGCATAGAGTTTTAGCCGTCGAATAAAGCAAAAAAGAAGAAAATCGGTCTATATTTACATATTTTAACGAATGAAAGAAAAAACCTTGCAATAAGAAAAATCGAAAATCCCGTATAAACTTATGGAAAAATATAATTTTCTCCTGGATTCGAACCCGAGACACTTTAGAAAACGAAAATATTTTTCCAGGGACTTCATAGCCGGTAGAAACAAAACGCCGTTTACCGCATATCTTTACGACGAACGGTTCTCGAGAAATACGCCGATATAAATTGTAAACAAATGTCTAAAGACGTCAACGTAAAATTAATATATAGTTGCGACATATCTCTCGGCCCCTCGATTCACATCTGAGGTTAAACGCGGCTCGCCGAATCACGCATAACTGCTAATGCGGTGCGCTTAGAAAAAAGTATTCACGGCATAGAAAGAAGAGTAGACTTTCAAGGTGAAAGTCGGATGACAGGAAATAGAACTGTAAAAATAGGGTATAACAGAATGAGAGAGATGTGAAAGGAAAGTTAAAGAAAATGTACAATTTACTCCATAGCAACGCTTGAAGAAAAGCATGGGCATAGCGACAACTGCAGAGGCCCTCACCTCCCTGAAATTGAGGCAGAAAGAGAGATTCTCAAAACGATCCAGATTGCTGTAAATTTATCAAGAGTAATGAAACCTTGTTCGCGAAATAAATATTTTTCTAGTGATTTCCCGAGTGCTAAGGCGTGTATATACACAAACACACATATTGTTATGTGTGTGTGTGTTTGTGTACCATATGTAATCTTTGACGGAGCACTGCTGCAGTGCTCCGTCAAAGTGCAGCAGTTGAAATTTATTCTTGCAGATTTGTGCTATACTCGGTGTAATTTTTCAAATTCGCACCTACAGTTTCTCTTACCTCCAAACCGTCACTTGATCTGTAATCTACCTGTAGTTGGTTGACAAAAATATTTTTTTTAGCGTTTTCAATATTATTCCTACATTTTACTCAATGGTGCAATGGTTTTAGTATAGCTGTAAACATTTATGAAGTCTACGAATTTCTTACACGTACGAAATAATGAACGATGCGTAGTATAATTTAAGGTTTTTCACGCAGGACCTATATTACACGTTCCCAAATCTTGCAATAGGGCGGCTTCGATATCCTCGGCTCTGTTCGTGAAAGCGTCCTCTTTCGCGTGCGAAGCGAGAGAAACCGGCATTATTACCCAGAGAGGAAGACGAGAGAAGAGACCAGATGACAACGGGGATGAGAAAAAGGAGGAGAGGATGAGGTAGATGTAGGGAGAGGGACAGAAAGAAACACGAGAAGAGGGAGAGAGGAAGCGAAACAGCTGGTGGACACGTAAAAGGGAATGAGTGTCGATGCGCGCGGCAAAGGACGAGGCACATATGAGAAAGAGAGAATTGGAAGAAAGGAGAGAGAGAGAGAGAGAGAGAGAGAGAGAGAGAATGGGCCGACGGAGGAGAATAGGGGGAGAGAGAGAGAGGAGACTGAGAATGCGTGAAGTGAAAGAGGAAGGTAGAGAATGCCTGCATCTCTCCCTATCTCCCTCTCTCTCTCCTCACCCTTCCCTGGTCTTTCCTCTCTGAAATTGAGGTGGGGCCATTAATCCACGGTCTCACGCCCCGGAGGTAAGCGAGAGGGGACAAGAGCGGAAGCGTATCAGGGAGATAAAGAGGGAGGTAGAGGGAGAGAGAAAGAGATAGTTAAAAGGGAGCGGGATGAAAACGGAAAGAAGCCGGAAGGAGAAAATAAAAAGGGGTGAGGGAGCCCTTCTCCTCCTGTTGTCTTGTAGATGGTGTGACTACTATAGGGACTCCTCCTCCCCACCAGATAGCTGGACGGAATGGATGCTATGCAACGCGAATAGAAACGAGAATCGGAAGGTTTATATCGCGTACGGAATGGCCGTTTTATGACGCAGCACCTAGAGAACGGATGGATATCGGAAGGTTTTCTGACGAACATTACGAATGGTTCGTGTCGGATTGTATCGCGCCTATCTGGAATCGGGAAGGTCGTCGTATGTGCTATATCGCAAGGGCAATGCACGAAGAATAGGAGCAAATGTGGTGATTTTTTTTGGCGTTTTCTGAATTTTACGTTATAACCCAGGAAGCCGAAGCGATGGCAGGAACTTAACTCATCGATCGAAATCTCAGTACGTATTAGTATCTATATAATATTATACAATTTCGTCTTCGCTCGATAATTTATGTACGTGAGAAATTCAATTCTTACGCCCCAACATAAGGTTCGGTTTTGTTTTTTTAGCTGAATATTTAAATTGGAAGTGCTGAGATATTTCAAGTAGTAGTAGTAGTAATTGGATTTCAAAGGTGCGTCGACAGCTAAGGTCATTTTGCACCGTGAGATATTTCAAGAGAGACAATGAAAATTAATTTCTTTCGTTGTGTTTGTTCATCTTTTACAAAAAAATTAACGTCAATCTGTGTAACAATAGAACTTCTAAAGGTCAACAACAGCTACAGCCAAAATTGAAACTGCCGTTTAAGACGATACGAAAGATTTTCACGGTAACGAGCGTATTATTATAACCCATTTCGATCAGCTAATTGAAAACAAGTGTTATTACGTGGAAAATGTCACAATTATGAAGAAAGATACCTGTATGTAATTTCCCAAGCGTGTCCGTCCGTATGCTCCGCTCTCACGATACAGAGAAATGCAGCAAACGCCATTTCCTTCCTACCAGCTAGAAGAGGAAATTATTTTCATTTTCATCGGCCGTCTTTAAACAAAGTGATGGCCCCTTTAAAATATTTAAAAATTCATATTTCGGAAACGGTACGCCGGAGAAAAAATATTTTTTGAACAAAAAATATGCGACTTGATAAGAGCAATCTCAAAACATTATTTTTTGCTCAGTGAGGCAAAATGAGAGCTGCGTAACGTCGAGTACCAAGGAGCGAGTCCACTATTAACTTGACTATTGCATAAAATATAATTAATTATCTTTATTTATTCAGCATGTTCCTATGAAATTAACAACCACAAAGTGCCTGCTTTCTTCATCTATTGCGTGGCAAAACTTTTACATATTCACCCTAAAACGCACGAACATACAATGAACAAACTTTCTCATATCCATCCCAGTTTATACCACACAATAATATCGCTGTTTACGTTATTGCGTATTTACGCGCGGTTTTTCGCAGAGCAAGAACTTGAAGGTAGCTGAGTGTAACACTCGGCGTATTACATTTTTATCGGACCCACAGAAAAATATTTTGTAACATACGAAGTGTATGAAATATAAAAATTTATGAAATCCAGTTGTATAACTGGACGATTTATAGTAAAAATCCATGCCGCCAGTTTTGAATAAATCGTCGTACAACGAAAATCGAATATTTTAAACAGTCTTCCATTGTAGCACAAATTCGTTCACTCTGGTCAAGGGCGAGCCGAAGAATTTTGACGCCCCGGGCAAGATAGAACTCCGGCGCCCCTTCCGTAAATGCTCGTCGAGATAGTTTCGAAGTACGTGTTAAATGATTCATCAGTACGTAAAGATTATTTAAATGAAATAAGAAAAGAGATAACATCCAGGTTATAGCCTGTTACGCGATATGAATTTGTATCCAATATTTATTTACTGGTAAGTAATATATAGATATATGACCGGTATTGCGCCAACAAGATTCACTTAAATCGTTTAAATTTTTAGAGCCGCGCACAATTTCCAGAAGAAAGACTACGCACAGAGTCGCGTAGACCACATTTTGGACATGCACTTAAAAAGTACATATTCGTCAAATCTCTCACTCCATCACGATTGTTTTTCGACTTACTTCGTAAATGAGAAAGTAAATGTTATTGATGGTTAGATAAAGCACATTTTCCTTAACTCATACGATCGTGAAACTGAAATTACGACATCTTCCATTTCAGATCTCGATTTTTTCAGCCGGTTCATAAATTTGACTTATCATCAAGTGTTTAGTGCGAGGAAATGGGAGGAATAAAACAACGCCGAACCGATTATAATGATCTTTAGGTCTGGAGTCATTGCCGCGACGAAGTGAAGGGTTTGGCCCCATTCGCGTTCTCTCGTTGATTGAAATGTTCTCCCTTCCTCTCTCACTCCTTTTGTGGTTAGAGATCCTTTCACGTCCATTGTTTTCCATAACGGCTCCCCATTTTCCCTTCTATTACCCCTCCTCCCTCCCATGGCTTCTCTGAATCTTATTTTAATGGTTATGGGTTACCGGCATAAATCGAAGTTGATGAAAGCTCCCGTAGGAATATATTTAGTATGGAGCTATACTTCTCTTGCTTTTTAAAGTTACTCAGAATTCAAGTACGAGGTCCGTGTTTGTACGCGCGTACGGGCAAAACGGTGAAATTTACTTTTATTGCTGTCATAACTTTTACCCGTTCAAATACACCCGGATAATTATTTTAGAGCAAGAATAAATTCCAGCTTATTTAACAGTCGGAGAAAATGTATTCCCACGAAAACTTCACACACGTTCGTCGTAAAATCTGTTATTCTGTTACCTTTAATCAAGGAATATATTTTCTGATCATAATTTTGTTTCGTTTATTCGTGGCTTTGGTGGAAGAGGAGACCGATTTAGTCTCAATAAAGACGATATTCAATTCGATTTTTAACAACGCAAATAGTAAATTATTTTACATGGCTTTGGTGGAAGGGGAGACCGATTTAGCCTCAATAAAGACGATATTCAATTCGATTTTTAGCAACGCAAATAGTAAATTATTTTACATTTCTTGTTTGGTTAATATGGAAGTATATGTCAGTACTCGTAACTAATTTTAGACAGTTAATATTTAACGTTCAGTCAAATAAAATCGATTACGCTTGATTTACGAGATGAGAGAATCTTTCAATTCCAAAAAAAAACACATCGTTGTAGTCCAACTTGGTGTGAAAAAGGCGACATTCTCAAGCTATATATCCGAGACTAACAATAAGCAGTTGAACAGATGGATCAGTTAGTCGTGTGAATCAAGTTTCCTTCCCCTTTAACTCGCGATGAATCGGGGAAAAAATTACGTATTCGCTAACAATTTCACGGCAAAGGAAACTTATACTCGGTGAATATTGGAACGTATCCTAAGATAAGAGTCTCGCTCAGTTGCAGAGTCGAAAACGAGATGAGCGAGACCGGCGTTGCTCGATCGTATTTGAGATAACTTGCGTAGCGGCGTCCGAACGTTGAGAAGAGCGTTCCCCAATCCGCCGTCGGCTCCAGCAATAGTCGTTCATGTGGATCGGGTAAAAGGTGAGAGGGTGCCGAAAGTGAGGGGAGATAGAGAGAAAGGTGGATGTTGCTGTAGCAACACGAGAGGTGTGCCTTACTTTCTCCCTCGCTCACGCTTTCCTCTCAGAGGGTCTGCCAATGGCACACAATGTCCGCGGTATTAGCTTTCGTCTCTAGGGCAATTACGCGGCCGAATGCCCTCTCGCAAAAGGAGTTTTTGCGGAGCGCAGAGTTCTCCAGGTATATGAGGAAGGGAGAGAGAGAAACGTGTTGGATACAACATGTATAGTACAGTGTGTGTGTGTGTGTGTTGGAGTGTTTATAAAATTGCATAACCTTGAACTGGGAGATGGTAGAATTACATTACGCGGCGCGCAGGACTTGCCGCAACTTATGAGGGCGGAAGGGGTGGAGGGATTCAAACATAGAGCGAATTTTTAGGCACTATTGCATCCTCATCCTCTCTCTCTCCATTTCTTCCTCACACGCTTCAGTGCACGCGAAGCGAGTGAAGGGCGATAGCACTCCCCTTTTAGGAGGTAGGGATTCTTAATCACGTGCGGCGAAAGAGAATTAATTGCCGTTATATTTTATCCTCGAGACGTTAATTGCCTTTAGTTTCAAGTAAAACGGGTCACCAGAAATTAATAGGTAGAGGAAATGTTAATTGCAAAAGTTGCCCATTTGACTGAGATGGACCAGAAAAAAGAAAATAGTGGAACACGGTCAGCAAGTTATACGGTTAATAAGAGGAGACCGTTTAGATTTTTAATCGGTAAGGAAACGGGGAGGTTATACCGGTTTGATAATGTTTATCTTTATGAATATAAAAGTATATTTTGCGCCATCGTTGTTTTAAAATAAATGATTAATCACGGCCAGGTACTAACGGGTTTACTATTGATGTCAAATGGAAGGGTAGACCAACTCATCCTTTTCTTTTTTTTTCAGTTAAATGCAGTTTCAACTGTTTTTTTCTTGCTGAGAGAATAGTTACAAAAATGTGCGAAATTCCGTGGAATCTGAAAAATATAATTCCAAAACCGGCTCGTTAATAATGCCGATCGTGAAATTCCGCAAAACGCATGAATATTGAAAATAGTTTACACAAATAGAACTATGGAGAACAAATAAAATTATGAACGCGTTCTTTGCTTCGCTTCATTGCGTACTGCTAGTTAATAAATTCATTCCGTAGGCCCGTGTGTCTGAACGCATTTGGGTATATGGGTTTCTATTTCAACTCCATTATCAGTTGGATGCGGTGCGAAATTATTGGTTAGTTTATATCTATTTATGATGTATATTTTTGTTCACGCATACGAAACCTGAAGCAGTAGAATATTACTGATTTTTTCAAAACGTAAATTAATGCAATTAATAGAATGACGATAGCGTGGAACTCATCTAAAACGGCTGAAATTTTCATTAATTTCCTTGTGTTTATACTGGTATTTGTAGCTTTCCCAATCGATAATCTAGCCGCATAGAAAACATTCAGTTACAAGTTTTATTCATAAAACTATCAACAGGTGGTATATAAAGCTAATTATATTATAAATTTAAACGACAGATAACACCTATCGACTGCTACCAATCACATGTATAATGGGAAATTGTAAAAACCACATAATAAGAAATTATAAAATCAATGTATTTCGTCATCACCCCTCTTCCGATATTATAAAAATACATTTAAAACAAATCAGGTAATATTGTTCTCAAAATAAACCATTTAGTTACATTATACATAAAGTGACCAGATTTTCTAGATGTCAAATCAGTACATTTTTTATATTCATGAAAGAAAACTACCAGATTTTCCAGTACATTTTTTAATATTTCTTATATTCATGAAAGAAAACTACATTTCAATATAATACTTCATATATATTGAAATTTTATACAGTATACATAGGTATATAACATTATTGTTATATATGTTGGATACTCTTGCTGAAGTCGATCAGAAAATTTGATTTTTCTTCTATTTATGGCAGGGTCTTTAAATATAATTAAATAATAATAATAATAATCTATTCTGAGAATAATGTTACTTTACTAAACAGCATTAAAATATTATACTACTCACATGACATAAACAACCATAACTAATATTGTCTGGACGACATTACTTTGGAATTGAGACTTATAGTTGTAGAGAAGGGGTGGGGGTTTGGAAGGAAAGACTGAAAAACTCCCCTCCCTCACAGCCAATCATAGGTGGAGGGGAGGTAATGTTTGATAGGTGGAACTACACAGCGTTGCCGCAAGTCCTCTTTACACGTCCTGGCAACATCGCACCCGAGCCACCTCAACCGTCAATCCCACAGTAAATGAACTAAATAATTATAGATTTTTTCTCCTTTTACAATCAGTACAACTTTATAATTCAGTACAAAATTCAGTACATATTTGAAATCAGTACACAATCTCTAAAATCAGTACTGTACTGATTAAATCAGTACGTCTGGTCACTTTAATTATACATTAAATGTTCTTTCGACTGGGTGTGGCCCGCGATCTGGCCAGAAATAGGTTATGTGACCGCCTATCCTCAAAGTTTGGGCACCACTGGCATTTAGAATAGTATTTTTATGGCAGAGTATTTCAACAATTTGCTATATCTTAAACAGGAATTTAAAAAATCTTCTCTAGAGAGATTTCATCCACAGATGTACTGTTTTTAAAACGTGTTTATGAGGATTATAATTACAGCAAAGTTTAATAAACGCGATACTTTTATATAAGCATGGTCGACGCATCATAGTTACGGGATAAAATATGATATAAGCATTTCTGCAAGTGTCGAATACATCGTAGTGATGGATATCCATAGAGAGGCTACCTTTGTATTATTACTCTCTGGGAGAGAACCGGACGACTCAGCAAATGGGTTTGATGCCATAAAGATCGACCGAGGATACGACCGTTTCTGCCGACCATAAAGACGGGGGATGGAGACTCGTTCTTTTTTGCATCGAATACCAGAAACCTTCGCCAGACGGATGTTATGGAGAAGAGTAATCCCAAAAACTCCGGTCGTATATGATAAATCACGACCCAATCGTGGCGTATTTTTATTATTGTTGCGAACTCCGTATTTTTCGCGCTACCCCGTATAATTTACCAGTATGCCGCGCATGCGTAAGCAAAGACCCATTGGAGATCTCGTTCACTTTCCTAGAGCTCGTTTCATATCTGCGACGGCTGTCTCTACCGTTAGTCCAAAGCCTGTGCACCACCCTCCGTGATAATCACAGATGCTGCCAGCTTCAAAGGCATCTTTACACGTGCGGTCGAAATTTTGTAACTCGAACATCTGCTAATCGAATTTTTTGATCAATCGAAACATTTACTTTTGCAATCAGGTACCATTCTCGTAGAAATTATTTGATGTATTGTGTATTCAATTGAAATTTGAGTTTACGCGGTATCAGCATTTCATCAATTGCACATACTCGCGCACGTCTAAAGCGCATAAACTTAACTACAAATGGCACAGAAGCAATGGAGCGATGCAAAGAAGAAAGGGAGTTTTGATTCATTATTTGAATTGCCGTGCGACTGTTGGTGACGCGAGAAATAATTAAGCAGCGATGGAGGTCGGGAACAGTGAAAGGCGACATTGAAAGGCAAAATTCCGCATGAAAAGAGAAAAAGGAAACTGTATCAGAGCATGGTTTTTAAAAAATCATTAACATTAAATGCTTCGTAACATTCGCAGGAAACCGTAAGAAGCGGATTTAGAAGTCATCAACGTTTGCCCTGATTTATTTCATACAGGGACGCAGCTTTTCCTACCTCTTCTCCTCATAAATCAGTTTCAATAAACCTCAGTTTAAGCTTATATTGTTGAAACGAAGCCATCTCTCACACAAAGAGGCTAATTCGATGCAATAAAAAGCATCCTTATTCGAATGTTAAAATTAAATAGGCAGAATGTCATAATAAAAGGACGTAAATCTATGTTGAAAAGTTTAGAAAACGTTACCAGATACGGCTTAGAATTCAGGTGGGAGAGTTACTAACTACGTCAATATTCCTAAGTTATTCCTAAGAAACGATTTGCAAATGTTTCAATATAAGCAGACAAAGGGAGGAATGAAGACATAGTGAATGTATTTTTAATAGTGCGTGAAATTAAATGGAATTCTTTAACTAAATATACTATTTTTGATGGCTCTAATATTTGTTAATTACTTAGATTAAATAACTTCCACGCAAAACGAAAGCTTGCAAACCAATGACGGATCTGCCTGTGGCGACATTTACCCACCCGACCACCGGCGTATGGTGAGGGATAGCTTCCTTCCAGTGAGGCGAAGTGCGCGATAGCGCCCGGAGACGGCTACACCCGAAATAAAAGGCATGATATCTAAAAACAAAGTGAGCTGAAGGCTCGCCAATATCCTACTAGATAAATAAAAACATTCACTTCGTAACCCCAGAGAAGGTTGTTTATTTTGCGGTAATACCGTAGCACGTAGTTAATTTTTTGACACAAATTAGCGCTGCGATCGAAGTTGATCCATAACAGTTCTGTTCCCTAGATACACATTATAGTATACTCTAGTTTATCGCTGTCCTGAAAAAAGCTGCGTTTTTAAAACGTGGTAAACGAAAATCCTTTTCCTTTAAGAGTACATAAATTTAATATTGGCTGTGTGTTCCTGACCTAAACCGCTATACACAAAATTTTAAGTGTGCTTTATGATGATAATTGGAATATCGTTTGATAAACATGATTTTATTAGGAAATTTTAAAATTTACAAGAGAGCTTTCTCGAGTCTAAGGATCTATTTCGAGTCACACGGAAATATTAATTTTAAAATTGTGATATTATTAACGAAATTTACATAATAGATAATGTTCATGGCATTTTTCATAACGAAAACGTTAAAAACCTTTGATTTAATATTACAAAAGGTGCATACTTCTATTTGATCACCTTTCTTGTTGACCTTAAAATTTATTATAAATGTGCTCTTATTTGAAAGAGTATTGCTAAAATTTCACTCTATTACTCTAGGTATTTCGGTTACCTTGGAAATAAATTTGTTTTCAAATCAACAAAAATGCGCAATTCTATTGGATAGCAATCATGATTTGAATGTCCCTCGGAAATGTGCTTCCAAAGCGGAAATGGTGCTTTCGTTTACAAAACTCATTGCCCGATATTTCTCAAAGTAAAAAGTGTGGGACCTATCTTAGCGCAATTCCGAGAAATTCGAGAATATTATTCTATTAAATAAAACATCGCGAAGAAACTTATTAAACCTTATCAGCAATTTCCTTGAAACGGTAAATGGAAATAGTCGATGTTTCATTAACACCTTGAGTGACATATCCGTGTTTCACGTCAAATACGTTACGTAATTTTGCCACGGGTTTGACCTTTCAATTTTAAAGGCCAATATTCTGATTTATGAATCAAAGTAATCCATTCGAGTTGTTTCTAGAAAAAAGAAGATACCAGCGGACGTATCTGGAAATCAGTTAATCTAAATTAAACCAGGAAGAAAATTTATTTTTTAAATCTTTTCATCCTGTTATTTTTTTTTTTTTACACGAGCAGTAAATAATCCTTCAATAGAGTAGCCACTCATAACAAGCAACTTAATGATTGTTACGGCGGCAACTGTTTCCAGTATTAATTTCCTTCTCTTGTCCGGAATGCCCAGCAAACGTAACAAAACCCTTGGGTTTCCCGGAAATGAAAAGGAGCGCATAGCGGAATGGTTGAGATAGGCGGAGTGAGGGAGGGGAAGGGGGGGGGGGAGGAGGGGAGGGAGGGTAAGGAGGAGGAGTTAGGAGAGATGGGCTGGGTTGGAGGCGGTTTCGAAACGGCGTTATCAATTTTTAATACCCGCGAATTGAAGGGGACGAAAGTAATTGGGAGGGATGTGGGCGGAAAAAAAGTAGGATGGGAGAAGAGAGAGCGAGTAAGGGATCCGAAAAAACCTTGTTAACATACCTCAGTCTGGCGAAATGTAAATTTCCCACCAAAAAAGCATCCCCTCTCGTGCGGTACTATATATGTTGTTTTTTTTCACGTTGGAAGGCTCCAACCTGCCCCGTAAACAGATCCTCCTCTCTTCACGTCTCCCGCGCGCTACGCCGATTCCCCCAACTCCCTCTTTTTTTTCTCTCTCTCTTCCCTCTCTCACCGTTCTCTATCGTCTCTCTCTGCATACGCTACTTTCTACATCTCCTGTCTACGTTTATCGAACTCTCCCTCTTTGTTTTCTCTTTATCTCCTCCCTCTTTCTCCCACTCTGCTTCTCTTCCCCAATCCAAAGTCTCTCTCTCAATCTATACCTCTCTTCCTCTATCACTCTTTCTCTCCCCCTCCCTCTCTCTCCCTCCCTCTTTTTCTCCGTCTCTCTCTCGCTGTTTTCTTCTCTCTCTCTTCACCCCCCCCTCTCTCACCTTCTATCAGCATCACTATCTATCCCTCTTTCTCTCTCCCTTCCTATCCGTCTCTCTGCCTACATCTCTCCATCTCTTCCTTTTTCTCTCTCCGTCTATCCATCTCCTCCTCTCCCTCTTTTTTTAAATAACTTTTATATTAACCTCACTCTATATATCATCATCATCATCATCATCATCAGCCTTTTTCAGTCCACTGACGGACGAAGGCCTCCCCCAGACTCTTCCAGTTTTCCCTGTCAACTGCCTCCCTCCTCCAAGTTTGCCCCAAGAACTTAACAAGCTCTCTGTCCCACCTGTCTTTCGGTCTTCTTTTTGGTCTCTTGATGTTTCTTGGGATCCATTCGATGACACTGGACGTCCAACGCTGGTCATTTCTTCTAGCAATGTGGCCCGCCCACTGCCATTTTAACACCTTCACTCTTCTAATCACGTCACAGACTCCCGTCTTCTTTCTTACCCAGTCGTTCCTCTTGCGGTCTCTTCGGGTGATCCCTAACATGCATCTCTCCATGC
The DNA here is from genome assembly GCA_036926305.1 of Uropetala carovei. Taxonomy (NCBI): domain Eukaryota; kingdom Metazoa; phylum Arthropoda; class Insecta; order Odonata; family Petaluridae; genus Uropetala; species Uropetala carovei. The sequence goes on along the minus strand of JAXCHB010000120.1, from coordinate 112,680 downwards.
CCCTCTGTGTTGTTTGCAGGCGCTGTATCATTCTGGCATTCATGGTCCATGTTTCACAACCATATGTCAGAACAGGCAGAACACATTGGTCATACAGTCTCCTTTTTAGGAAGACTGGAATATTTGATTTAAAGATGTTCGCATTCTTGCCAAAAGCACTCCATGCCATCTTCACTCTCCGGTTGATTTCTCCAAGAAGCGAACCATCAGTAGTGATGAGTTGACCTAAGTAAACATAGCTGGTTACTTCTCCAAGTTCTGCTCCGTTGATATGTATCTTCTCAGAATTTGTGAAGGAGTTGTACATAACCTTTGTTTTATTAAGATTCATCTTAAGTCCAGCTTCTCGGCTTGCTTGCTCAAGCTCTTCAGTTCTTCTAAGGAGCTCCTCTGGGCTTCCTGCGAACAGTATGATATCATCTGCAAAGCGCAGGTGACTCAGATATTCTCCATTTACCTTTATGCCTTTTTCCTCCCAGTCTAGCCTTTTGAATACTTCCTCTAGAGCTGCTGTAAATAACTTAGGGGACATAGTATCTCCTTGTCTCACTCCCTTTTCGGCCTTAAAGGCACTCGTCTCTTCATGCAGCTGAACAGATGTTGTCGCATTTTCGTAGATATTCTTGATCAAGGTTATGTACGTTTCTTCTACTCCTTGTTTCTTTAGTGCACGTAACACCGACGAAGTTCGGACAGAGTCGAATGCTTTCTCGTAGTCGATAAAGCACATACATAGAGGTAATTCATACTCGTTGGTCCGACTGATTACCTCTCTCACGACTTGGATGTGGTCCATCGTGCTATACCCACTGCGAAATCCAGCTTGCTCTCTGGGTTGGGCAGCATCAAGATGGTTATGAAGGCGCATAGTGAGTATTTTGGTGAATATTTTGTAGACTGTTGGGAGTAGGCTGATCGGTCTGTAGTTATTCAAGTCTTCTTTGGAACCTTTCTTGTGCAGAAGGATAATACATGCGTGGTTCCATGTTTGTGGTATCTTTTTCTTCCTCAGACAGGAATTAAAAATCTTAGCGAGAATTGTTTCCGTATGATTCCCCATTGCTTTGAATACTTCCGCTGTGATACCATCCATTCCAGATGCTTTTCCATTCTTCATACTTCTGATTGCGTGTCTCACCTCTTCCGGAAGGATACCTGGGACCTCTTCGGTGGGCATGTTTGCATCATCATTTACTTCATCATTTCCTAGAGGATCCTCATACAGCTTGGTGTAAAATTCTTGTACCCGTTTCAGGATGAGTTTCCTACTATGGGTTATGGAGCCGTCTTCTAGCATCAAGGCCACCAGCTGTCTCTTTCCGATCGAGAGATGTTGCTTCATTTTCTTGTAACTTCTGTTGTTTTCTATGGCTTTCTCGATTAGTTCATAATTATATTTTTTCACATCTTCCTTGATGCACTTCCTTATAGTTTTGTTTAGTTCTGCAAAATGGATCATTTCTTTAGGATCATTAGTAATTAACATTTTCCTTCTTTTTTCCATCAGCAGTCTTGTATTTTCAGTCAACTTTTTCTCTGGCTTTGTTTTAACTGTTCCGCCTATTTCTTCAGCAGTTTCCTTGAGTATCTCTATAAATTGGGATTCAACTTCTTGGTCTTCCAGTGCACTGAATCGATTTTTCAGTTGGAGCTGAAATTCTTCTTTTCGTTCTTTTAGCACCTGCGTGTTGATAATAGACTTAGGCTTCTTCTTTATAAGCTTCTGTCTTTCTAACTTTGAGTTGAATTTTATTCTGCATCTTACCAAGCGATGGTCGCTTCCAGTTTTAAACTGGTTGAGGACGGAACAGTCTTCAGCCAATTGCTTCTTATTGACTAGTATGTAGTCAATTTCGTTTTTGGTACCATTAGGTCCTTTCCAGGTCCATTTTCTAATGGGATTCTTTTTGAAGAAAGTGTTCATTATATATAGACTAGTACATTCAGCAAAGTCTACAAGGCGGTCCCCTCGTTCATTTCTGTCTCCATAGCCCCATTTTCCAACTGCGCTGTCGTCTTCCTTTTGTTCTCCTACCTTGGCATTGAAATCACCCATGACCACTTTTAGATGGCAGCTTCCTTTGTCGTGCAGTTCTCCAACTTCTTGGTAGAAATCTTCCACTTCCTCATCCGAGTATGATGACGTTGGCGCATAAACTTGGACTATTTGAAGTTGATATCTTTTATTTATTTGAAGCACTAGTCTAGCTGCCCGCTCGGATGAACTTTCCATTTCCACGATATTATTCTTCAATTTTTTGTTGATGATGAATCCAACACCTCCTGTTCTTCCTGTGTCAGTTCCCCTGTAATAAAAAATATCTCCACTCTTCAACTCCAATAGGCCTTCACCTTTTCTTCTCACCTCACTAAGTCCTAAAATGTCCCACTTGATCTTTTCCAGTTGTTCTTGGAGCTCTTGAAGTCTATCTTCACTGGACAAAGTCCGGCAGTTAAAGGTAGTTAGGTTGAGGTTAAAGGAATTGGGTAAGGATGAGAAAGAGTGGCAGTGGGCGTTTAACCTCCGGGGATTCTTAGCACCCTCTGCCTTCCTGCCTTGTTTCTGACCACTGCCACGGTCAGAGGCAATCCAGCCTCCGGAGAATGAGGGCCGTTTTTTATGGGTGTACATGTCATGGGGGGATTGTGGGCCTTAAAACACCACGCTGGCCCAGAGCGGGTTGGTGAGTACCTCTTTCACTTTGGCCGGAGATATTGCAGAAAGACTTCACAGCATGGTTGAACCTACCGGTGTCCGAGGACACCACTGTTCTTCGCCCTTTAGCCTCCGTTTACACCCTTCCGCCGACTTTGAGGCAGTGAACTGAGGCAGTTGGAAGGGATATATATATATATATATATATATATATATATATATATATATATATATATATATATATAGCAGTTTGTAACCACTTTGGCAAGATGCAAAATTGAGGCACTTCCAGATGTGCTAGAAACTTGAAATTTGGTAGGATTATAGGTTTTTGGTCATAGCCAAGGGAAAAAATCCGAAACTTTCGAAATTCTCACTTTGAGGGGCTATTTTGCCCCCTTTTTCGCCCCATTTTGGCCCATAAGAAAACATGTAAAGTGGTGTAGAGGTTTTTACATTTACATTTTAAAATTATTTCCCTTCATGATTCGAACTTGAGACTTTAACTGTCGGATAGGATAGAAATTGTAGTTTCTTATTTTTGAAGACAGAATTTCAATCCGAGTAGAATTAGCGTAAATTTATAGTTTTTATCGGAAAAAAGTGGTAATTTTTCTGGGTGGCAACAATTGGCTACCTAGGCAACCAGCTTAATGCTTTCATATGGGTAAGCTTTAAATGGGAATCAGAGTCTTATACTCCTCCTTTAAAACCTTACTAGCGTAATGCCCATTGAAATATCAATGGGAGTAAAGATTCGATCGTTCAAGCTATTTATGGAGATCAAATTTGCATCAGAAACATTAATTGTATTGAAAGTCATTTCCCTCTCTCACCCTCCCTCCCTTTGTACCCTCCCCCCTCTCTCTCGTATTGAAAGCAATCAAAGCACGTTTACACCCATAATGATTGTGTAATAGTACCGATTACTTTCCTTTGATATTACTCATGTTGCGATTCGTTGATTTGTATACGACAAGAAATGTCTTCAGCCTTGATATCCAGATTAATTGAATATAACACCGCCTCCACCAGTAAAAGGTAACTTATGCAGGTAATTTCACCAAATTTGAAGTAACGAGTATAATAAATGTTAAAATATAAAAGTTATTTATAAAAATTTATTTTTATACCCATTACTTGTTTTGGTTTACAATTAGTTTCAAGTTTTTGTTTTCTGCCAATGTGTTTGTAAGTTTATATGTTATATTTTTTTATTCTCGTTTGTAATTACTAACGTAGGGTTAAATGTAAGAAGGGACTATGTAGTCTCAATGTCGCCCTCAATAAAGTCGTCTGTCTGTCTGTCTCTCTCTCCTCCTTCCCTCTCCCTCACTCCTTTTCTCTATCCCTCTTCTCTCTCCAATCCTCTCTTTCTCTCTAACACTTTTTCCAATCCACTCTCTGCTCTCGACCTCATCTCTCCTCTTTTATTCCTTTTTCTACCTGATTTTTAACCCCCCCCCCCCTCTCCTTTTTCTCTTCAATCCTACTTTAACCTCTTTCCACTTTCCCTCTGTTCTTTCCTTCCTCTCGCTCCTCCCCTCCTTTCCTACTTCTCTTACTCCTCTCTTTTTTAGGCGCGTTTCGCTTACAGTGTGAGCGCCTATTATCGTCGGTCGGTCCCTCCGTCCGTCCGCATGTTCGTTCTCGGCTTCTACCGAGCGGATTTTCATGAAATTTGATATTACGGACTTACAATCAAATATAAGAAGAAAATCGCAAAAATGAATCTCGTACGCCAATCAGGGGTACCACTTTACTGGTGACAAAAAATTAAATTTCCGTCATATCTCGTAAAGTATTGTTCATATCAAAATATGTTTCAAATAAAAGTTGTAGAACTGGTAAAGGAGAGTATTTCCTTTCCTATACATTTTTATCGTAGAAGTAGCCGTTATCGAGAAAATCAAGCAAAAACGTCTTAAATCGAGTTGAACTTTGAAAATTTCTTGCATAGTTACTTCTTCATTGTTGCTAACATAGTCTCACAAACCAACGTTTAATTTACTTACGTGTGTATGCAATATTTTTAAATAGGAAGAAAATGGATTATTTATGATGAAGAAAAGAACTTTAAAACGCTATTTCCCTTACGCACAGGTATATAATTTTTTTCTAATACTCCATTGCACGAAACGCGCCCATTTGTGATACGTTGTACACTTTCCTAACTTGTTTTCTTTATGATCTCTCTCCTCCTCTCCGTATCTAAATCCCCTCTATCTCTTCTTTCTTCTCCCTTCTTCCTGTTTCCCTCCCCCTTCCTCTCTCTCCTCATCTCCCTCCTCCCTCCTTCCAGAGCCACTGTCCAATCCCTATCCCAAAATGCCGTCGCTCCCCTATACGCATAAAATACTTAGTCAGCCGTGATCTTCGCCAGCCAGCCAGTCTCTCTCTCTCATCACTCCCTCTCCCCACCCTCCTCTTCCTGTGACAATTATAGCTCGCGTACGCACGCTCGCTCCCTCTACCTGCGCGCGCTTTCGCCCTCGTACTCCCGGTTATTCCGCTCAAAGTGTTCCCATCAAGTTGAAATTCAATTTTATGTTAACGGACCCGGTGGTAGGGATACACGTGTTAATTTGGTCGGAATCGCCATTTTGCGATTCGCTCGAGTTCTTTTTATTTATTTCAATCCGACGGCGAAGTGACCGTCGCCATGGACACACCGGCTCTCTAGCTCTCCATTTTCCCGCTCGGCTATGATTATTTACCTGTGCCTTTTCCTCCTCTGTACATCCTCGTCTGCTGGAAAATTACTTTGTTAAAAAATTACATACGGTACTCGTTTGGCGACTGAGATTCAATAGGCAAATTCTAGTAGGTTTAATGTTCCTTCATTTCTGTTTAATAAAAGAACTCTGCGCTTTGATGTTCAGAGTTGGAACCATACGCCAAGAATGTATAGTGCTTCCTCTTTGCTTCTTACGCAGGATCAAAGTGTGGAAGGTATCATAATAACGCGAAAAGGTAATAACGTGATCGACCTAAAGCAGACATTTTCGTAAACGAGACTCGTTTCATCGTGTGGTCACACTGCATCTTGTTTTTTCTCCTGAGATTTCGTGTCATAATTAGTCGTTCACATTTTTGAAGAAGCTCTTATCAATTTGCTTACAAATTAAAATTTTAAATCTTTGTTATTTAATGCTGATTAACCATGTGTGATCAATAGAACATTCCAGTCTTGGAATTAGGTTATAATAGAAATTCTCAGAGATTGGGTAGAAGAGCAGTAAAGTGGTATTTGGTGCTCACGTGCAAGCACCAAGGATTTTAACTGCCGTTTAATTTTGAAATGTACTATAGCGCAATGGCAATGAATTTGATTTTGATTTCATTGTTATTATTTCCGATTCTTCCTAGTTTTTTGCAAAAATGTGCACCCACATGTCAACCTCTAAATTCACAAAATCGGTGAGTGGCAGTGGGTGCAACGCCTCAAGATGTCCCTGAAAAATTTCTCTCGCGGGTTTGAGACTGTTGTTATGGACTCTTATCGTCCTAGAAATGAACGAGTCTTGATATCGCCCTTTCCTACTACCGATTTCGCGTATTTTAGCTCCACGGTCGTGTGTATCAATCCAAATAGGAGTTTCAACTATATGTACAACAAACTTTACTAACCCTTCCGAATTATTCAGCGTTTCGTCCCTGACACTGAATTCGAATTCTGTGATCGTGAGGTCATGCTTTGCCTATGGTCTTACATTTGTTTAACGAATCTAGCTACTTTGCTTTGAACTATTTCTAAAACAACTATTTGACCTTTCTCTTACGAATCTCATATATGTACTTCAAGCGTATTAGATCTGAGGTCTAAACAATAATTAATAGCGCTTTTGTCGCACAATAACTTTAGGCAATCCGTACCATTCTGACAATGAAGGCGCCCCCTCTATATTACTCAATTGCCATATGATTGAAAAGATTAGGAACAACACTGAATGCGTAGTATTAGATAATTAGCTGTAGTTAGTTGCAGTATAGGCTTAGTGTAAACAGAAACAAATTAAGAAAAACAACGAGCGACTGTGCCAATAACATGATGTAATCGTGGGAGCCATTATTTTCCAAAGAGACATTACAGGATGGCTCAAGAGCCGGTCAATACAAAACTAAGCGATAGAACAACACTGAAATACATCAACCTGGTCAAAGTTTATTCCCTTCAGTGGCATCGTTCGATGATGTTCCAACGGACTTAAATCAATGGAATCAAAGGCGAAGTTAATTTTCGTCGTAATAACACGCTTGCTTGGGACGCATTTCGGAGGCGTCTGGGCTGGCGGTTCGCGGACAGAAGTTCCGCCCGCTCTTTGTATTAATGCGTCGCTGCAGGCTAGTGAGCCGAGGAGAGAATCGGACAGGTCTTTTTCGGACGGGCGCAGCGAAAGCTTAAAACAATGGCCCATTCGGTCGGACCTACAGCAATATTTTTTTTCTCTTCCACGTATCCCAAACACGAATTCAATTTGGTAAAGGTCTTCGCTAGAGCTGGATGTTGTTGATTTCGAAGGACGGATGGAATTATATTCGAAAACACCCATCCCTCGATTTGCACGGTCTCCCTTTACGCGCTTTCGATTTAGCAAGGTTATATTTTTGAAGGACTACTTCGTATTGCGCGGTCATAATTTTCACTGTGGCCAGGGCTGGATTAAGTGGGTTCATGGGCCCGACGCAAAGCACACTTTCTGGGCCCCGGCCTAAAATTGGGCAGGATTAATTTAGAGACCCATTCATTCACAGCACGTGTTTTTTTATCCGTCATTTTGTATTTTTCTCTCTCCCCAACCCCACCTTTCTCTCACGCACTTCCTTCCTCCACCTTAATCTTTCCAAGAAATCGTAGACAGTAAAAAATGAACTAAATTCCCGTATTATAAAATCCAATGCAGTATCTGCAGTCGACTATGATATAAGACAAGTGTACAAAAGAGCAAGTAGACAAAATTGTAAATGTAAATTGACTGAAGGAGGGCATAACAAAGATTTCTAAAACAATTACGGATATTTCCTAAGGAATTCCTAAGGAAACGCAGTCAACTATGATATCAATCAACTAAGGATTTTATAATAATTACGAATATGCAACAAAAAATAAAAATGGAGGGGTTAGAAGGAGGGGGAGGGAAGGGGGGGCGTAAGAATTCCTAAGGAAACACAGTCGACTATGTCAGTCAGGATTTTTAAATAATTACGAATATGAAGCAAGAAATGAAAATAGAGGGGGTAGAAGGACGGGGAGAGAAGTGGAAGGGGGGGGGGGGCGTAAGAATTTCCAAGTAAACAGTCGACTATGATACCACAACTAAGGATTTTATAGGAATTACGAAAATGCAGCAACAAATGAAATTGGAGAAGGGTAGAAGGTGGGGGAGGGAAGGAATTTTTATAAAATCCTTATTTGATTGATATAATACTCGACTGTGTTTCCTTAGGAATTTTCCTACGCTCCTCCCCCCTCCCCTCCCCCTCCTTCTACCCCTACATTTTTATTTGTTGCTTCATATTCGTAATTGTTATAAAATCCTCAGTTGATTGATATCATAGTCGACTGTGTTACCTTAGGAATTCCTTGGGAAATATCCCTAATTGTTGTAGAAATCTTTGTTACGCCCTCCTTCAGTCAGTTTATATTTACAATTTGTCTTTTGTACCCTTGTCTTATATCATAGTCGACTGTTTACTTGGAAATTCTTAAGCCTCCCCCTTCTCTCCCCCTCCTTCTACCTCCTCCATTTTCATTTGTTGCTTCATATTCGTAATTATTTTAAAATCCTTAGTTGATTGACTTCATAGTCGACTTTGTTTCCTTAGGAATTCTTACGCCCCCTCTTCCCTCACCCTCCTAACCCCCTCCATTTTTATTTTTTGTTGTACATTCGTAATTATTATAAAGTTCTTAGTTGATTGATATCATAGTTGACTGTGTTTCCTTAGGAAATATCCGTAATTGTTTTAGAATTCTTTGTTACGCTCTCCTTCAGTCAATTTACATTTACAATTTTGTCTACGTGCTCGTTTATCAACTTGCTCTTATGTCCACTTGCTCTTTTGTCCACTTGCTCTTATGTCTACTTGCTCTTATGTCCACTTGCTCTTTTGTCCACTAGCTCTTACGTCGCTTGCTTTTCAACCCACTTGCTCTTTGTCCCTCGCTCTTATGTCGCTTGCTCTTTTGGAACTTGCTCTTTTATCTGGCACCGTCGAAATATGGACTATTTCATTGGAAAATGAATAAAATATTTATCGTCGATTTTCGAATGTGGATCGAATCCGTCTACAATTTCGTTTTTGGCGCGAAAATTTAACGTTGGTTAAGCTGGAACGCTTCCGTCGTCAATGGCAACCATTATGTTGCTGTTAAGCGAAACTGCAGATATTGCATTGGATTTTATAATACGGGAATTTAGTTCATTTTTTACTGTCTGCGATTTCTTGGAAAGATTAAGGTGGAGGAAGGAAGTGCGTGAGAGAAAGGTGGGGGGGGGGGGGGGGGGGGGGGGGAAAGGACGGATAAAAAAAAAACGTGCTGTGAATGAATGGGTCTCTAAATTAATCCTGCTCAATTTTAGGCCGGGACCCAGAACGTGTGCTTTGCATGAACCGCTTAATCCGGCCCTGACTGTGGGCCTCCTTGCCCTCTGGGCCCCACGCACTTGCGTGTTTTTTTGCGTGCCGCTTAATCCGGCCGTGACTGTGGCACGGTTCCGGAATAGTATCCAAGCAGTAAAAATTCATTTAACGTTTCATCTCGACTCTCAGAGGTTGTAATAAAAGAATATAGGAAGGTATTCTGAATGAAGTATAAATAAATTGGGGAACGTTGGACTCTAGGCGGTGCTGAATATGTAAACTCATGAGAACATCTGCCCAGCTTTCCGCGGTATTTTCCGGGAGCGCATATATCGTGCATAGTTCAACTCTGTCAGATTTCTTGGATAAAAATTTAAAAGAAAATGAATCATATATGCTTTTGGCAAAAATCAATAAGCGAGTTTGGCTGAAAATATGCCGCCATCGGCAATATTTCATCGATGCACGATTCCACAAGGAGCACGTTAGATCAGTGGTTCTCAACCGGTGTGCCGCGGCACATTAGTGTGCCGCGAGGAAGGGACTAGTGCGCCGCACACTCCGAAGATATTTAATTTTTAAATTATGTATGTATTTAATGTACGATAAAATTGTACAAATATTGCTTTACCAATCGTAACAATCTAATATAACTGCGACTTTTACTTGTTACGCTAGTTTTCATCTTAAAAAATGGGTCTTTACGCAGTGAAATTAATTAGTAGGGGTGGTTTGGTGTGCCGCGATGTTCTTAAGCATGCATGATGGCGTGCCGTGGAAAGAAAAAGGTTGGGAAGCACTGCGTTAGATGTTACTTTGATTTTTGCTTTGTCATACGGAGAGAAAGAATTGTGATAAAATTCGAGTTATAGATATCCGAATCTGTATAATACCCTGCAAGTACTAGGATTGGTATGCGGCAGGGGGTGAATGTTACCGGTCTATCACGTCATTATTCTGTTATGGTCTGTTGCTGTTCTAGGAAAAAATTATCCCTTGTATATTATCCGTTCAACACTTAATTATCGTATCACGTCAGTGCGGTCGTGGTGTCATACGTAAAACGGGCTCTTAATTACGTCTGATCACTCATCTTAAATTCTTGTGATGTATATGAATATTTAATTAATCTTTCAATCTGACATATGTAGTCTCTTTTGTGCAGGGCTGAAGAGGCTAAAAGTTGTATTTGAAGAAAATTTTATGTTAATTTGTACAAAAATGTCTTAAATGATTGTAATCCATCCATGCATATTTTTGCCAAAAAAAATCCACAAAGCACACATTTCCTTAAATATAACCATATAGCGTCAAGTGACATTATAACGTAAAGAGTTTTTAAACCCAGCTTCCGACAAGCTGTCCGGACCACAATTTCACTTGTCATAATTGAAAAGAAGTGTACGGATATCAGCAAGTTTTCTCGATGCATTTATGTATACTCCGATTTATTAATTTTTTTACGGGTGCAAGGTAGTGGGAAATTGACAGATCTGGATGGAGGTTCATAAAGGATTCGCGTGTAGTTTTGGAGGAGCGAAAGGGATAGGGGGGAGGCGAGGAATTTTGAAAAGGGAAAGTATTTGAATGGCTAGGGTCTGGTGGTTTATCGCAGCATCAAAATGAAGCGTTTTCTGAGGAGTATATCTTTAAGGAAGAGGATCATCTCAATTTGGCAGTGGTCCATCAAATAATCTCACGCGCTCCCACGTTTTTAGTTCCTCGCACCGCGGGTGCCATCAGATTTGACTATCACGTCAAAAATTCTAGATCCGCCGTCCTCGTAAAATATTCATTCTCTTTGCGCCGAACGCCTCCTTTCACTTTGAACGACAAGCTCAATCTTGCTCCTGGACGCCAGTTTTTAAACTTTTATACGCAACGGGGATGGAAATTTTGAGGCGGATAAAAAATATATATTTTTCGTCCGCGAATAATAATTACATTGGATCCTGAAAGGAAAAAAGTTCCATGTCGGAGGAAAACGGAAAAATTACGCTACATTTCTTTTATTCTCGGTAATGCTGAAATGGATCCATGAAATAGCCTACTCAGAAAAAATGTTTAATTTTTTTTACTCCCTCCCGATGGGTAATCCCGTGAGTGTAATACTATTTCCACGTGACAAAGCGATTGTCCATAGAATTTGTTCGCGGGATGAAAATTAATCCTTATTCATCCGTTATTATATAACGAAAGCAAAAATATGTATATATATATATTTCCGTGTATATTTTTTAAACTACTTCTATGAAAGAGCTAATCCTATCGCAATTAACAGTATTTTATTGTGAGCGAATGAATATAACAGAGATAGAACTCTGGATCGATTGAAACATTTATTGGAGATTGCATTCCTTAATGCTAAGCGAATATTACCAGTGCAATGCCCGCAACTGAACTATATTATTCGTATGTAATCTATTGTATAAAGCATTCAAACGTGCACATCCTATATCGCCCCAAATATAATTAGTTAATTCGGAGAAGGAATATAAGTGCGAAAAAGCGATTTTTAGTCGATTAAAAAAATATCCAACAACGTTATTGATAATTTTCATATTATCTTTCTTTTTTGCCAATTTTTGTGAGTTGTATGTTAAGTTTCATACAGCATTAAGCAAGGCTTTATCTCTACCCATACGTTTATGCAATTTTTCGAAAACATTTTCTGTCATTTTCACTTAAAATTGGTTTATTTCTTTAGATCAGGGGTGCCCATAACGTCTCCCATGGGCCCTTTAGGAGAGTCTGTGTCGCCCACGCATCCATCCAGGCATTAAGCTTATATGACTGAGTAAGGAGTTCTATTTTCTATTCTCTAATATGAACTTAATTAAATCAAAAACCAGAAATGCACTCAATAACGAACATCTCGAAGACTGTTTACTTCTCTCTGTTTCTAGTTACATGCCCAATTACCACTCACTAGCTGAAGATATGCAGTGTAAACGTGCCCATAATCGCGCAAATGAAGATTAAATTAAATTAAATTAATCAGTTGTATAATTTTGTTTGATGTATAATGTATAATAAATGCATTTTGCGGTAAATTTATAGTCTAATTCTTTCTTAAAATCCATTTTTATATATTGAAAAAATAAGTAGCCCGCAAGACAATTACCATGATATGAAAAAGTTTGGGCACCCCTGCTTTAGATATTCTTATTAGATTACCCTTGTTCTTAGGTAATGTACTGTGCATCACTAATTTCATTTTAAAGAAGACAGAATGTAACCTGTATCATGAGTATTAGAGGGAATAAAAAAAGTTGATCGTGATTTAATGCAGATTTAATCAATCGATTTTCGCAATACTCATAAAATAGTCCTTTCGGATTTAGAAAATTTAATTAGAAAGAGTAGATCTTATATTGTACCCCACTTACGATATTAACGATTTAACACTTGTATTACAGAACAACATATACTCAATAAAGTTTGATAATATCATTAGAGAAAAGTATATAGGTATGCTTAAATTGAAATTGATCCAGGAAAGGAAAAATTAATTTAGAGCCGAGAATATTTTTGCATGTTGTGAGATTTTCTGAAAAATACTCAAAATACCTAATAAAACGACCGAAAAATAAATTTTCGACCATCTTTCTATGTACCTACCTTTATGAGAGGTTCAGCTCACAGCTTTACAGAAGTGAATGACCGGAAACGATTTCAGTATTTTTAAAGCAAGGTTATTTTTATCAATTCAAAGATGGATTTAGAAAATGTAAATAAAAATATGGTTAGTTACATTTGGTCGTTTTAATTAGCACTAATTTCATAATCGATGAAGATTTTTAGCATTCGGGAATACATCATCTTATGAGAATCCCCAGGAAGTAGTATCTTTATGGAAATGCATCCTCTGTCTATTCACTTGTAAGGAAATATTACCTTTTTAACGAGTGAAAATTACGTAGACATCGTTGCCGTCTGCAGAAGTCGAAACCGTATGCGGCATCGACGGAATTTTACATCAAACCATCGAAGCCAAAACTGGAACAGACACAGGGACGGATAGGAAGTCGAACGATTCATTATTTTATCAAACGAACAACTCATTCGCCGAAATTCATCGGTACCGACGTCGGATCGCCCTCGTAATGGAAGGGAATCCCTCGCGGAGTCCACATCCCAGCATTACAAACCGATCCGTTTCTCTCTTTCATTCCAAGTAGGCGAAGGATGCTCAAACCAATCCATCCCAATGATATACATTTTTCCTCCCTGTTGGACCGCGGAGATGATTGGCGTTCTCTTGACAACCTGTCCTCGAGTACGTATTAAGACGGGCGGAAACGCCTTCCGCGGGCATTCTCTTGAAACGTAGGTCTTCTCCGCTATCCGCCTTAATGAAATGCGCTGCATTGGGGCGCGCAGTCTCCTTTACGACCCTTTAAGAGTGGTATTGGAAGGGGGAGAGGAGAGGGGGAATGACGTATTCGTGAATTCCACTCACAAAACAAGATTTACGCGGCAGGTGCAGTTCGGAGATCTTTCCCTTGTAGAGGCTCGAATCCAAATCTCCGCGTTGGAACGCCTTTAACCCCCCATCTCCCACCCCGTTCATCTTACCTCGAATGAGTAATGGAAATTTCCTTCCTCTCATTGTTCTTTAGGAGAGTTTTCAAAAAATCGACAGTTCGTCGTCAGTTTCGGAACCGTAGGATGTCTGGGCCATCGGAAATCCCGAATCAAACGAGGAAATCTATTAATTAAATTGTAAAAGTGGTTGGAATCGCGCAGTAACACGTTATCACTTCATGCGCTCGTCGAATAATGAATCGAGCCCTTGCGTTTGCTTTCCGATGATTAATGATGTTATTAAGTTCATTTTAATATCCAATGCTAATGCGTTGATTTCCAGCTTTGATTGATCTAAATGAAAAATACGAGTTAGCGGTCCGCGCCCTTCCGTTTGTAGCCTCTAATTGCCAAACATTAGAGCGGGCATAATGAAATTTCAACCGCGTTCCTTGTGTTTACCTAGAAAGCCCGAACTCGAGTAACGAGTGAGGATTCCAGTTTTTAACTTAAGGAAATTAAATGCCTCTCCATATCTTACATTTTTTCGATTACTCTTTTCACCTAGATGTGTATTTATTAACCTCTATCAATAGTGTTACTACTGAGTTTCACTATATTTATTGGAGAATGGGAGGTTTATTTAACTCTTACGTCCGCGTGATTTTATTTACCGGAACTAAGCATTTCCGCAAAGACGTCGTTTTTCAAATTCTAATAAATTTGCTTGATTTACATAGCTGTGTATACTCCAGAATATCCTTTCATACATTCTGTTCGATATTACGTTTAAGAGTGATCCAATTCTTATTTAATACCAAAGATATCAATAAAATATTTCTAACAGTTTCTTAAAATATGGGTTTATTTTTATCACATAATATTTTCCATTTACTTGTCATAACGGAAAGTTTTATTATAAATATAGGTTTATATTTTACTTATACCATTATGATATATCAAGAGATTGACATATCTAAGGGGCGGGAAAAGGAATAGATGATCATACTCTTCCCCCTTCTAATCGACATTGTAATTGAGTACCAAAACTCCTCATGAAGAAAGCCACCGGTAATATTTCGTATTCACCGTTACGTGAGTTGCATCGGCGTAAAATGAAAATTAAATAATAATTATGCCTCTTAAAAATTTTTTTCCTATGATAAATTTTTCTCATTAAATGTGGCAACATAATTCACAAGATCAAAATACTTCGATAGGCCCAGCATTTTGATCAAATGGAATAATTTCGTCCCAACAATTGAGATCCAAATTTTAGGTAATGACTCTTCATTAGCTCTCTCCCGAAAAGTGCTTGGATCACGCACGCCTACCATTATTCGAGATTATAAATACTACCTCTAAGATTTACGAGAGTTTATCTCAAAGGAGATTTCGGATAGGAAAAATAATGGATACATCTCAATCGCGATCCTTATCGGTCGCAATCTTTGGCTGTCGTTTACTTGTCTGGATGAGAGAACCGAACGTTTATAAGCGACGCCCCAACAATTATCCGGCGCCCAGGGCGGACTCTTTTAACTTGATTACATGTATAACTGGTGGATGGGTGTCCTTTCGGGCTCTTCGGCTGAAATTTCAGTTACCTCCGCGGATGTTACTACCCTTTTGTGATTTTCAGGAAATACCCCTTTCACTCTCGTCCGCACTTTCTACCGAAAACTTCTCCCTACCTTTCCCTTACCTTTCCTCTTCCTTTCCCTCTCTCTCTCTCTCCATCCGGGAAAGAGAGAGAGGGTGTAGCGAGTGGAGGAAGGAGGACTCCTGAAAAGATCCTTACGAGGCGATGTGACTCAGAATAATAGAGTAATCTTCGCAGGGG
This sequence comes from Uropetala carovei, assembly GCA_036926305.1. Taxonomy (NCBI): domain Eukaryota; kingdom Metazoa; phylum Arthropoda; class Insecta; order Odonata; family Petaluridae; genus Uropetala; species Uropetala carovei. The sequence goes on along the minus strand of JAXCHB010000120.1, from coordinate 97,069 downwards.
TACCAACATCTAAAACCCAACGAGGTCTACACGAGAACAGCTAACCAACCAGAAAGCTTCCTTCTCCCCCCCCCCCCCCCTCTCCCCCTCCCCCACATCCCTCCGCACCGCCCTCTCCGTTTCCTATCTCACTTTTACCCTAATTCAAATCCTCACACCCTTTCCACTTCCAGAACTTCCCATGCAGTGCTACGAAAACTGCCCTATTCCCAACCTTTCCTTCCTCGACTCGCCCCTCTCGCCCAAAACCCTCCTTCCAATCCTTCCCCTCCTTTTATGCGTCCATATCTCTCCATTCTGTTCGCCATTTGACGGGCTCCTACCGCCCACCCCCTCCCTCCTTCCTCCCCCCTGCCTAGACCCTCCCATTACACCCTTCCCTCCACCTTTCACCGGTAGAACACCGATGGAGATTTGAGTGAGAAGGGAAGGGGTGGGAAAGAGAGTAGGACTTGAGCATGAAAGGGGGAAAATGGAGTAGGGGTTTTTTTCTTGAAGTTTGTTGTGGGGCGTCATGGTAGACAGCAGTATCCCAGGGAAGGCAAGGCTGGTTTTTGTTTTTTGGTGGGATGAGGAGCCGTATACGGACAGTGGACGAAGAGGCGGGAAGGGAAGGCAGGGTTCGGGAGAAAGGGGGGTATGAAAGGGGCTCGAAAAGATACCCTCGGGGAGTGTAGGCAGTCGATTGACGTCTGACAGTCACGAAACTTCATCCAGGCGGCTGTGTTGTGGATGTAGTGATAGTTACGCAGAAGGTGGGGGTGTTCAAAGAGGAAAGGGATGGGTGGGAGAAAGCGGTGTGGGGGGGAGGGGATTAGGCTGAGGTTAAATTGGTCGTCGGATGAGCGGTAGGAGGCATGGAGGGAAATGTTAGGAGGAGGTCGGTTGTTTTTCCCTCCTCCCTTATAGGATGAGAGTCAAATGGGGTTTCGAAAGGGAGTCGCGGGGGTGTTTGTCTGAGGTGCAGAAGGAAGGGTTTTTGCGTGGAAGCTGTGTATATTTTTGTTTCCGTAAGCGGAATTGCGAAGGGAGGGAGATCCGATGGAAGTTTTTCGCGCGAGGTGGCGCAAGATGAGATCGGCCCCGTTTTACTTTTTCCGGTTCCTCGCGGAATTATTCAGATATAAAGACGTGTGACGTAGGGATGAGGCCTTTACATTTTTGTTTGGCATGCCGTTATTGGAGCAGAAAATGCTGAGAAGTGAATATGGCTTTTATGGAGTTTTTTTTAGGGAGTGATTGTGAGAGGTTTTCGTGTGGGATCGCAGGGAATTTTTTTACTTGTTCTTCCGGAGACCCTCCGAATAGCAGAAGTGTCTCTTTCTCAAGAGCGGTCATTACTTTCAAAGTGTCCTATTCCCACGCTGACAACGCCTTCGCTTGTTTTTCTGTTCTTTTTTAGCTTTCTTGCATTTTTTCTGCCGGCGCCCGCCATGAAAACCGTGAGAAAATCAGTGAAAGTTGTAAAAGATTCGAGTCCGAACGTGGAACCACCCAATTTTGAGAAATGATATAATCAAATAAAGGCGTCTGAGGCAGATATACGTTTTTTTCGGCGTCGGCGAGCATTTCGTTTCGGAGTGCTTCATTTGATACAGAAAATTTTTTATTATTATTTTTTATACCGTGACCAGAATGGGATTTCGAAATTGGAGTCTTCCGACCCGTATAATCAACCTCCGGCGAAAAAATATAACCCGAGATACTTAAAATTTATCGCTATATTATAGAATATTTCTACTGCTTTTATATTTTTTATGTTCATAGGTAATGGTGATTTTTTTGTTTCGCCGAGTCATATGATTCTCCGTTAAAATGCTTTCATGGAACGAAGTTTATTCAATGTGGAGTTCGCAATGCCGCTAGTCAGCAATTGTTCAAGCCCAATGCATCTTTTTATTGGAGAGATTTTATTCTTAATGTGATCTGAATCTATAAAATGGCGTCTGCGATGACCGATTACTCTTGATCACCTTAGTTCGCCAATTGAACGGGTTTTGCGTGCGAAACGTTGCTTCGAGCGATGAATGCCGTCAAGATAGCTCTATGATTTATTCAACTTTTATGAACCTATTCAAAACATTATCTTAATATACCCAAATATTTAAATACATTCACAAAGCCGGCGCATATTTATACCGAAAACCGATGATAGATGGGATTTTAAAAAAATAATGAACCCCCAAAAATAACGTAGTTCACAGGATAAGGCCTTTAAATATCCGCCCGTATGAACATGATTTCGGCAGTATAAAAATCAAGCTTTTTAATGTTTACGATAAGGATTAAGAATCATGGAATCTATTCGCTCGGTCATTCGAGATGTTTCGATTAATCTTCAAAGGAGCGCAACACAGAAATTTCGTAGAGATTCGATTTCTTTCGCGATATTAATTTATAGCTGAATTGTTTCCGTATCCCACAAGAATAAACTCTGACATAATTTCACGTTTTTCTATGGAGACAAGAGTCATTCGAACCTCCACGGAGATGTGACACGTTGATTAGTTCAATATTAAAGTATCGACATTTTTTTGGCAATGGAAGAATCTCAAGTTCGTCGACGAAGCATTTATTAAAAGCCGATTCCGTGTTAAAACTGAGCATTCCGCGGCATTGCGAAAGTTTTATTTTTACACCCTATTGTTCAGTGTGCAGGAATGAGAAGGTAGAAACGTGTTCAAAATTGCGATGCGGTCGCTTCTTTTAAAATGTATTTTTAATTTATCGTACTCCAAGTATGTAAGGATATACATACTGTGATCGTATGAAAATTAGAGTTCGAGATTTCGAAGAATGCGCTCTTTTCAAGGGCTTTTCTGACGGCACCCATGAACCCAAATTTAAAATGACTATGTATGTTTTCACAGTTTAGAAAGAGTCACAATTTTCCAAGTGGGGAGCGTCCGGACCCCCTCGTGTGTGTTCGAGAAATTTTTTTCTAATATTCGAGAATCTCGAGTCTCGAAAAAAATTTCTCGAGATTTCGAGATTCTCTGCGAGACATAGGAATGAACCGTCCATTAGGCGAGAACACCTCTGAAATAAGTGCGAATCTCCTTGTTGCATTGAAAAAACAAATTGCCAACAGAAGAGATGTGCCTTTAATTTCTTTGATAAAGTATCTTCAAGACCCAAAATGCCTACAGCTATGGAAAAAAGACGATTTCTTTGCGCTAAGTCCAAAAAATGAAATCGTCAAAACAGCAAAATTAATCATGAACAGACTATACCATTATTCAAATGAAAAGAATACTACACTGAATCATGTTGAAGAACCAGTTGAAGAAAACTTAAAAACGGATCAAGGTGATAGTCTGAGCCTGAATCAACAATTGGAAGAATCGATCCGTAAATGCTTGATGCCAAGCCAAGTAATTGACGATGACTTCCGTTCGTTATCAAAAGAAATGACCGTGTACGAGGCAACGGGAAAAAATACAACCAACTTGGAAAAGCTGAAAAATGCCTTAAGTACAATTAAACCAACGTCGACCCAAAACGAAAGGAATTTCTCTATTTCTGGAAATCTGGTCTCTAAGAGAAGGGCAAGATTATCCGGAAAATCAATAGACTGTCTGTGTTTTTTAAAACATTACTTCCTAAGATGTGATAAAAAGTAATGCAGTGATAATTGTATTTTAATCTTGACCTTTCTAAGTTATATTACCTTTGTTTGTTAATGAGTTTCAATTAAACATCATCTAAAGACTAAAAATATGGTATTCATTTCGAAATTGTTTCTGTTGTAATGCCAAAGAAAATTATTATCGAAAATAGTAAGTAGCTCATTTTCGTACGAGAAATATTAATTAAAAATAATTTTTTAAAATTCAGAATTATTATCTTCCATTGCCACATTTTAAGAAAAAAATATTTTATGAAAATTTTCGCGAGGAATTGCTTAAATCTCGAATCTTGAGAATGAAAAAAGTCGAGATATCACAATCTCTAGTGTGCGCCACTGACAAGGGTGTGACCTTTTGAAAGAATATGGAAATACCCGTATATACACACTAGTCCCTTCAACGCGGAGGTTGCGTTCTTGGAAATGACCGTCTTGGACAAAACCGCGTTGCGTACGTCCATTCACATTATTTTCTATAATAATAACGTTCTGTAAGGAACGCAAGATGGCCGACAGCAAAATGTAATTCTCATTCTGCCCGATAGGTCGGCGCCACATGTACGTTAACTACTCACCTTTCTTTCGGCGAAAACGAGGGGAATATATGTATAATAAACACTTATGTTTGTTTATGTAACGGTTTCTACGATAAACACTTAGTTTATTTTTTTGTCAATAAGGATCTCCAATACAATGATCCATTCAATCGTCAAGGGGATTGATTAATTAGTTAGTTTTTAATTTAAATCTTGAAAGAGTTTTATTTACATAACGACGTAAAACATTATTGAGGATTCGAGTAAGCTTTCTTTCTTCGTAAATACAGAGTACAATTTTAAAACAATCATAATGTTAAGTGCATGAAATTTAATTATTTTCCCTACATTATATATATATATATATATGTATATATATAATTAATTCCCGGTCTTTGCACACCGACATTTATATGCAGCATTGACGAGAACAAGGTGGGAGAAGAATAACAGAATTTTATAGCCAAAAATAAAAACCAAAGGCATTTACTAAACGACAACAGAATATTCACTAGAAATGTAATGTATGACGAAATATTTCACATGTAAAAGTGTGCTAATAATTATTTTAAATGCAAATATTAATAATCAATCTATCTATAATTCTTCCGTTGATATTTCAACGGGAATTACACTAGTAATATATAGTTTTTTACTCCCAGCTGCCATCAAATAGTAATGCAACCACTGAAACCCTTAACCCAATCCATCTATCAATAAATATTAAATGTAGTATTAATTTCAAAATATTAGAAATATCTCTTTTATTTGTGCAGAACATTTATTTTATTGTAAATATAATCACGTTTAATATACAAGAGAAATATTCCTTCTTTGCTGCCAATGGACCCCCAATTTGGGTGTAATATGATCTCCTGTGGTGAACCTCAGAGATATAGCTAAATAATTCGGTGGCGCATCAATTAAATGCGATTAAAATAAATTCACCAGGTCATCACGGAAATAAAAATCGCGACAGACAGAAATAAAAAATTAATCAAATTATACTCTCTCCCCCAATTAGCACGAATTAAATCACGATCTCAAATAACAGAAGATCTTACGGTCAGGGCGAAAAAAAAACCCAAATTAAAACTTCCATTGGTGGAACACAGATCGTTTTTTTTCACCCTCTTTCAGACGTGATCTGTTTTAAATCAACCCTTTCGTTTTCCTGTCGTCTTCATCCCCCCCTCTCTCTCTCTCCCCTCCACGGCCGTGATAATTGCCCCATCCTTACAACAATAGACCTAACCTACCTTCCACGAAGCGGAGTGACATAGTGGGACAGGAAGTTTTAGGGAGAGAGGACGAAAAATACTCTATCTTTCCGATTTCCGTGGCCGTTTTTCTCCACTCTCCCTCCCACTCCGAGATACAGTAAAAGGATCACGCGGAGAGCACGCCTACATGTTTTGGAAAAAGTTCCTCCCCCCCCACCCTCCCCCCTCTCCCTCCTGTCGTTATCAGACTCATGAACTTTCTGGTCGTTGCGTGTCTCCCGGACGGGATAGGGAGAGGAAAAAAAACGGGATTTTTATCCGCGTAAGTGGGTCATTACACGCACTCGTGCTTGTTTTTTCCCCCTGCATCTCCCCCACTCCTACACTCCCCACCCTTCCCACAGTCAAAAGGTCAACGCATTGAGGGGTGTACATACTGGAAGGGCTTTTGTTTCTGTGAACGATACCGAAACGCGATACTGACCGACCCCGGTATAAAAGGTTTTATTTTAATTGCTTCCTTTAAGATGGAATGAGACATTTCGGTAACTGTATACTCTTGATTCGATAACTACGCATAATTGCTATATCTGCGTTTCGAGCGGAAATTTTTATTTCTGATTACCGTTCAGGAATAATATGAACGACACATGGCCCGTTCTCGTGGTTACACATCGCGCTTAAAATGTTCAAAGGCGATTTATATTCGTGGATATTACCTTTATGGTCGTAAGGATAGAGGATCTTTGGCTTATATTCCGCATATAATCTGGGAAAAAATAATTTCTCGTGAAGTTCAACGAAGAAAACTCTAGGAGGTTTCATTTCCGAATGACTTTACATTAATAATCGACGCTAAAATCGTGTTTAACCCAACTAATACGAATCGAAAACGGCATCGGCTTGTGTACGTATTTGATTAATGGAGTTTTTTCTTCCATATTATGTAAGATAAGTTCCAAAAAAGAACTTCAATAGGTATCTCATTTTTGATAGATCGCCGATTACCTGGACTAATTTTGAATAAATTTTCAGTCTACCAATGACGAAATTGCAAAATATATTAACTAAATGTGTACATTTAATTGTATTGTATTTTTGACAATGTACGAATATGAACGCATCGTAGCCTGATGGATAAATTAATAATGAAGAAGTTTGTAATACATCATTCAAAATGACAACTGTAGATACGTTAAACTAAATATGATCTATATTTGTTCTGCTAAATTTCGAATTCTTTTAAAACAGTGACGTTCCAATAATTGGCGTATCGGACAGCTGACGTTCGGATAATCGTCGCTCTTCTTTACTGATATACACAGATTTTCAATTTTTTTATTGAAAGGAATTCTTAGCGAATAAATTATTAGCACCACAGCGGATAAATATCATAAACTCTGCGAAGCCATGATCATCGATTACTAAAAAGAAACCCATTCTAAAAACAAAAAAGCTATAATCTCCTTTACTTTTAAACAAAGGTACCTTGAGGTATTTATGACGACCCACAACGCTATTGTAAAAGTCCAAGCATTCAGTTTCCTATCTGAAATTGGTCTTGCAACCCATCAGAGACCCGATACACAAAACCCGGCTGCTCGTTAACCAAAAGCGTTATCTCCCGGGATATACGAGTCTCCCGCACTTGGCGCAACAGGAACTTTTAACAAAATTAATTTCGGACGTTTTTATGGCTCGAAAACGAAGAGGAAAAAAATTTCCTCAATAAATAAATAAATAATTAAATACATATATATATATATATGTATGTATATGTGTGTGTATATATAAATATAAGTGATTAAAGAAGTGCTAGAAGGAAAACTGGATGGAAAAAGAGAAAGAGGTAGGAAAAGGTTTCAGCTAGTAGACGACTTGAAAGGGAAAGAGAGCTATCAAGTCATGAAGAAAACTGCGGAAAATAGGAGTATATGGAGAACCAAGTTTAACCTAGAATAATCACGGACCTGTCAATGGACAGACTACCTATGATGATGATATATGTGTGTGTGTGTGTGTGTATTCATGATAGGTAGTCTGTCCGTAGACAGATGCGTGATTCTTCATGGTTAAACTTGGTTTTCCATGTATGTACTCATTTTTTCCCTAGTCTTCTTCATGTCTTGATAGCTCTCTTTCCCTTTCAAGTCGTCTGTCAGCTGAAACCTTTTCCTACCTCTTTCTCTTTTTCCATCCAGTTTTCCTTCTACCACTTCTTTAATCATGCACTCTCTCCTTGGGTAATGCCCAATCCAGTTCGCCTTCCTCTTTTTGATAGTCTGTATAATCGTTCGCTTCACTCCTATTCTTCGTAATACTTCCTCGTTTTTCACCCTATCTGTCCATTATATCTTCAGCATTCTTCTCCATGTCCACATTTCGAAGCTTTCCTAGTATTTAATATCATTTTTCCTTAGCGTCCATGTTCCTGTCCCATACATATCTACACTCCATACATAGCATTTTATCATCTTCTTGCGGATACCCTCCTTTATATTCCTCATTATATAGTAGGAGTTTCTTTCTTCTGAAAGCGGCTTTTGCTTTCGTTATTCTAGTCCTGATTTCATCGATATATTTTCCTTCTGTTGTTATGATGCTTCCAATGTATTTATAGTGTGAAAGTTGTTCTAATGGCTTTCCTCCAATACTTATGTTCAAATTTTCTTCTTCATATATATATATATATATATATATATCGAGCCAAGATAAATTAATGATAAGGGCGGAAGTATAGGAGGAAAAATAATTCGAAGAATAAGAGCCGTTACAGATTGAAAGCGTATCGCTCTATTTTGGAGGAATATAAATCGAAGAACATAGCTATAAGAAGTTTATTACGAGCTAAAGTGTTGGAGTAGGTATGAATGGGTATGGGTAGAAGCCTATCGAGAATAAAAAAGTTTTGAGAGCAAAGTTCAGAGGGGGATATAGAGAGTGAGGGAGAGAGAAATTGGACCACGCGGAAGATAAACATGGCGGGGGATGAGGGCAGTTCGAGGGTGTTTGGGTTTGAAGAGAAAAGTGGTGTATTTTGGGGAAGCGAGAGGGAATGGGGATAGAGAGGCCTGGCTCGTTACGGAGGCGTGGGAGTCGTGACCGGGATGAGTAGGAGCCGGCAAGTGTTTTTGGGGTTAGTTAGGGTGGGTTTTGCGGGTGGATGAGCCAGGAGGGGCAACCGGCCGCCTGAATGTCTTAGTTCCCACGTATTCCTCTGGCGTTGCGGTCTGGCTCGCCCTCTTACGCTGGTCTATGCTTGCGTGGATGGGACGTCTACGGGAAAACAATGGCAGCGATATGAGTCCAGTTATTATGTGATTTAAGCAAATTTTACCTATTAATGCGTTGGGGAGAAAGGTTCGATTTTATGCGTCGATTGGCGATTTTGTTGTTTTTTTTCGGCTGATTTCATTACCAATTGATGCCTCTCCAAAAGACAGAAATATAGGTTGGGAAAACAGATGCAACGTAGCCGTCGTCAGTGGTGATTCACCGTTAGTAGATTTCTTCGTAACAGGGGATGTATCATAGTTAATTTGATTTCACTTAAAAGGCGAACTCGATAATTACTTCTGGGATTGAATGATTTATTTTTCGGGTGACGCATAGTCTGGTTCTGGTAAACTTTTCTCCTCGATCTCTTTCGTGTTCATAGTGATTAATGAAGTGCCATGGCGCGCTGTTCTTTTCGGAATTCTTTGTGCTGTTTAGGAATGGGATAAAGAAAGATTTTACGACAGAGATGAGCAAACTTTGTGAATGGCCGACTTCTCGGCCATGGAATTGTACAGGAGCGTACTCCCTAATTCCAAATAATCGACGATTTGAAAGGAATCAACAAATGGATTAATATACTGTTACAATAAACCTTTTTTGACAATATATTTGTAAAACCCATCGATAAATGGAAGAGGACATCATTTACTCTTACTCTTTAGAAAAGTATGCGAAGTCTTCTTTTTGAAACCGGTAATTAAAATTAATCAACAAACAGTATATATTTCATTTATTTATTAAACGACTACAATAAAATCTTCTTAAAATGTTTTGAAAGCAATGAAGAAATAGAAGGAGAAATTACTTTATTTGTCCTGCGTTTAAAAGACTCGTCTATTTAACCGAAATCAAAAAGTGGAAGAAGGTGATATTTTTATTTATTTCTTATGTCATAAAAAAATTTACGAAAACTCCTGCGGTTTAAAAAGAAAACAATTAGTTGTGATGTCGCAGTTGGTCACCTACCGATGCTACGCGACCTGAAATTCATGAGTTTGACCATTCGCTTTCGGGTGGAGTTCATTACAAGAGCATGGTTTATAGAGGGGAATTTAGAGGGAAGGTTTTAATTGATCCCTACCCGAAAACTAGACCCAATCCAGGAAATTCCAACCCGAAAAACAACGGTAGAGCGCCTACTCGACTATACGAATCGACCTGATATTTTATTCATACTGCAAATTAGTGGCCCTCCATGAATATAACAACTACATCTAATGGAAAATGAAAATATAAAATCACAAGAAAGATATTTTTGTCTCTAACCCCTCTATCCCCATAATACGTAGACACATTAGAAACAAATCAGGTATTATTTAACCGAACCTAAACCGTTTAGTTTCCCAAAATTATTCTTCAACTCTATTTTGGACTGGGTGTGGCCCGCGAAGAGGGTGGAAGTAAGCATTGTTGACCGTAATAATTGCAGAAGTGAGTTATATGGCGAAAAGTTAGGGCACCACTGCTTTCAATTAAATTATGAGGGTGTTTTAAAAACCTGATGATTGCGCTCTGGCTCTGAAATATTTCTACTCTGTTTTAAAGCACTTTATATTAAATATTGCGAAGGAATAAATAAAATAGTACGTTATTTCGCCTTAAACTTGGATTGGGACCTCCTAGGCCGAAACGTCCTGTTAGAAGAGAAAAGGATATGTGAAGGGGCTGAAGAGATTGACACTTCAGCCGTTATGGATGTGTGGGAGCCATGGCCAGGATGAGTAGGAGGATGCAAGTGTATTTAGAGTTACTTAGGGATACGGATAATAGACGAATTTTAGGACAAATATTGTCCCATGCAATAAGTATTAACGAAGATCAAGGCGCCTTCTTTACAATGAGCAAACATTGCATAAATACTACTCATCATTTAACCTCGGTTGTAACTGCGTACCAATATAAAGTTTGCTTGTTAGATTTATCATTAGCAATTAATCTTTAGTTTAACTTAAGAGGGAATCAAATTAGCATAAAGTAACGGTAATTAACCTTCCGAAAAAATGAACGACTGTCCACGCTTAAAAGAATAGGAGAATTTAAATGGAAAAAGGATACGGGTGCTCTCGTGACTTTTATGGGAAACAATATGTTTTAATAAGAGGCTTGACCTACATCGTCCATTTTTTTTCATCCGAAGCTCGTTAAAGGGTTGTTGAATAAACAATGAAAAGCGTTTAGGATATTTTTGTCTGCATTAGTTCACGATCTAAAAATTTCCCTCGGTCTTTTTCCTGCTTATTTTAAGCCTTTTGAAAGAAATTCGGCAATAATTTTTATTTCCCAGCGATAAACTGCTTCCTCGGATTCCAAAAAACTTTTCGCAAACGTTCCATCATCGGACTTATTAAAAATTAAAGCAAAAATTATACCGAAATGTGCCAGCCATGAGACGATCACGAGCGTTCTAATTTTACAACAACAAATTTCGATGCACTTCCGCCTTAATTGGTTCATTAAAAGTTACACTCCTAAACCGCGCTGCAAGATTGTTTGAATTAACATTCCTCTATTTTAATTTCGTAAGTAAAAATTTTTAATTTGGTAAAAAAATTTCACTAGCAGCTTATATGTACACCGTTTTTTTGTTATCGCACAAACAAATATAATAGCATACATTTTTTCGACTTGGACGCGGATGCTACTTACAAGGGTGTTTATGCGGATTTATGCTAGGTTAATGGAGGATCACTATAAATTTGAACGAGTACTAAGTTAAATATATTTTTTTGTGCAAAAAAATTATTTTCCATGAATGTTATGAATGATTAATTTGACCAGACATTAAAAACGAATTAACCGTTTTTTATCGCCAGCGAGAGCAAAAAAAAACGCACCGAGACAATTAATATCCCAGAATACTATTACGTCCCTCACAATAGAACGTGAACTACATACTTTGCGTTCTAGCGCACGCGATAAAAAGATCTCAAAATATTTCAAAATGTTTAGTTCACCTAATTTTACCACCCTGTGTAATTATCTGGTTGTTTGGACAAAACTTTGGCGTATTAGTTTCGCCAAGTGCTCTCTCTCTCTCTCTTGCCCCGTGCGTTATCACGCAATTCCGCAAAAAAGGTATCCCGTAAAGAATCGTTTGCACCTTCGCGTTTCTGTAACGGCGGATGACTAACTGTTATTTCTCTTAATTTTTTGGCCTAACCTGTTGAATTTTTTTGCTGCGGGATAAAGCGGAATAATTCCTTTATTTAGGGCGATTCTAAACGTCTCCCACATATTAAAGTTATCCTCGCTCTGCAAAGCTTCCATTTTTTCTCCTACTATAAAGTGCATTTAACCGCGTAATTTGGTGGGCGAATAAAAATTCGGACGGCATATTTTTCTATCAATTGTACCGCTCTTTGTGGCGTTTTACATATTATGAAACCGTTGGAATAGAAATAGCAGTACCTGCATATGGACCTAAACGGCGGAACATTTTCCGAAATTAATTCGGTTCGCTCGATTTACGCTTTAAAAAAAGAAGTCCCTTTCTTGCGCAGTAACTAGGCCGAGTAATTTTAAGAGAGACATTCACATTTGGCCTATTTTTTTCTTCAAAAGCATTAGCTCTATGGCGCGTTATTATACACTCACCGAAGTTCTTGTTTATTTTTTTTCCTTCCACGTAGACCTCGGAAAAAAGAGCTCCATAAAATAGCTAGCAGAACGAAAAGCGCGGAGACTCACAAAATCGAATATGTTTGGCGCTGCGTCACGATTGCTAAGCGACGCGTCGCGACGGCGGGAATGGAACGTGTATTCCGAAACCTACGAAGACCGATATTTGGCAAAATATAACGATCCTCTAATAATCCGAAAAGCACCCAATTTTTACCTATTAACACATTCAACGCGTGCGCAAAACCAAAAAAAAAACAAAACAGTTGCCCCACGCGGAAATATATTTTTTAAAATATATTATTCAAGTGTGTTAACTTTATCATAGTATGATGTTAAAAATTAAAATCTTCTCAAAAATTCGCGTGGGTGGCCAATTTTGTACACGCCGTTCTGGAACGTCAGCCGCGTGGCTAATAGGGATTGCATTTCCGTACTTGCCGCGCGGCTGCCTTTTCAGGACGGCGTGTACAACGTTTGCCAGCAACACAATATACCAACCAAATCACTTACTTTCGGAAAGTGCGCAGTAAGATGAATGTGATCTACCGAAAACCACACACACAAACACCAGAGTAACCACGCTAGCTCATGTTACGCTGAGCCAAACTGACGCAAGGACGACTTTTAACCCGCACTCGCGTTGGGTGGAATCGACCCCGTGTGTTTTAATAGCTAAAAAATTGATTTTAATTCAAGAATATTTTTTAAAAATTATTAGGGATGATAAAAATGTCAATAGAAAAAATAAAAACTAATAAAGAATTTATTGAAAGTTTGTCATGCAAATCAAGAATTCTAATTCACATCTTCATCGGAATTTTCAGTATCCTGAAATCTTGCCCTTTCAAAACAATTAACACATTAACACAAATCGTAAAACAATGCCACTTGCATATAAATTTATTACAATTGAGACAAATTGTTTGGTTTTACGGTCGTTTTTTGTCTCGCACAGTTGACAACGAGATGGTTTTTCTGCTCTTTTCTTCTTCATAGGCGGTACGCAGTCTTGTTCTAATTTGTTGGAAAATTTACGACATGAATATTGGAGAGAATTCGGAAGAGTACTAATCTTACTTATGATATTTTATCTCCATAATGCATTGTTAATAGAAGCAAGACATTTATCTTGTTTTGGTACGTACGATAAAAATTTAGTTTTCTTTTGAAAACCAAGGAGTGTTGATTTTATTGCTCGTGATTTTGGAACATTGAATCAACGAGTCAGTTCGCAAAACAAAACAGGAGGAAGACGCACATCATACGATTGACGTTTCTTCAACCACCATTCTGCTATAACTGAGAGAGAAATTCCATTTCGGGGTCCTTTTCCATTTTCACATCTGGAGACGACCGACCGTTTTGCCAGTCGGTATACCCTCAGCCAAAGGAAATATAACAAACATTCCCCTTCCATCCCCATTCACCTGCGAACATCTTTATTTTTGCCGATGCTATTGTAGAATTTCACACTTGAGCACAGAGTGTACACGTGGCACCATAAAATTTTATGATGGGTCTTGTTCGCACTGGGAAACAAATGAGAGCAGGGTGGGGAAGCAGAGGTGTGAAAACCAACGCAGAGACAGAAATGAATGTGGGTAAAAGACCCATCGCTGACCATGACCTCGGCCGAAATTTTCTTGTTGCCATCACACTTGGATTGCTGTAAGAGTGCAATGCACCTCGGGCTGGCACGCACTCGCGTAAAGACTATAAACTTATAGATGACCACTGCAACAAAAGGTGATTTGGCGAGTTTTCCAGCTGTGGAGATTACAACTAACCATCAGTAAAATTTGTAATGTAAAAGTGCCTTATTTTCTCTTCATAACTGAAAAAAATGGTTGGTATATGAGAAATGTTACAAATAAAACCACAAATCTCGTATCACTTCATCAGTAGCATAACAAAATATAACAGAACATTACAAAATATTTCTATCGAATAAAGCGGAAAATAAATGAAGGGCGCAGCATTTTACGTGAGAGGTTTTCTCGTGCCTAGCGCCGCCTACCAGAGTAATTTGCTTTTTTTCATCATTAAATTTTCAGTGCCGAGCTCGTAGGCATATGCGACTTGTTCAAAATATTGAAAAACTCGGCTACTAGGAGAAAGAAGTTATTTGAATTTTTAAATAAAAAGATATGGACGTTTTAAAGTTCATCTGGGTCGATTCGACCCAGACGCGAGTACTCAAGGGGAAATGGGTGAAGAAATAGCCAGGCAAACAAACATTTATTCGAATCAAAAAATTCAGGATAAAGGAAGTTTGAAACTATTAAAAAGAAGAAGCCGCGAGAACGATTGCGTAGAAACCATAAATAGGAGAGAAAACTGTTTGTTGGAATTATATTATTGCAAGGAATCACAATGAAATCCAGAAAAAGCCATTATTTTTTCCCGAAATAGATTGTTAGGGACACCTACATTTTACGAGATAATGTCCGAAATAAGAGTTTTCTTTCTCCACTTCGCTGACGAAGGAGCGTACGATACAGATGCAGGTTCCCCAAAATTATATAAAATTATGCCATTGATAGACTATTTAGTTAATTGTTAATAACAATAGATTAATTCCCCACCATACGAATTTTTTCACCCTAACGATCTTTTCAGAGGGAAAATGATCATTTGAGGAAACCGTATAAAAGTGAAACGCCCTCGCGGTAGGAGAATCTCATCGCACATTTGTATACCGCGTAAATTCGAATCCGCTTTGCGGGAAGCCGCGTTGGGCGAAGTTTTACTGGACTGCCGTCTGTGAATCATAACCCGATTTATCGTGAATCAATATTACGACAGTGGTAGTGGCGGCTCCCGCTACCGAAATATTGAATATGAAATTAGGGTAGGGTATAAATCAAACTCACGCATTATGATTTTTTTAAAAATTATATTTCAAAATTTGTAAAATGACTTTAATAAACTAAATTTAATTTGTAATAAAAGAGAATTATAATAAATAATCTTGTATTATGTAAATAGTAAATTACCAGTAAGTATTATCAAGTATTTAAAATGAATATCTACAATAAATTCTTTGCAATATTTACAATTTACATGTAGTACCTATTTAAAATGAAGATTTACAATAAATTATTTACAATATTTACAATAGCCTATTGGCTATATGATAATTCCCAAAACATGGGTCTACACAGAACCCAGGCTCGTCAGGGCATGCGGCGCAGTAGTACGTTACATCCGTCCTTTTGTTTTCCTTACTCGAGCACCATCTGCATCTCTTCTGCTTTCTTTTCCCCTTTTCACCTCGCTCGGTAAGCCGTAGCAAATGGTATTGGCGGGGAGGGGCAGGCTCAGAAGGCAGTTCTTCCACCCGAATAAGTTGCCGCACGAGTATATTTCGGAACCCCAAAAAATCTAGGCATTTTTCCGTTGAATACTTTCTATATAAAAGGTACGCATTCAACACTATCATTTGGAAGGTATGGACCCCTAGTTTTTTGTAAAATTTTAAGGATTTATGTTCTGAATTGTAGTATGCCAGGAATTGATCCTGTCGGTCAATTCCTGACATATATTTATTATATTCTGCCACGGCAGTTGGCTTCATTTTGGTCCTTCTCCCCGGAACTTCGACCAGCTCTGGTCCGAATTCTGTTGAGATGACCAAAACGTCTCTCTTATCCTTCCATTTTAATATACACACTCCCTTTTCTGAATATCGGTGCACAACCTCCCCACTATTCAAGCGAGCAGAAACAACATCACGGGGTGCATGCTTCCGTTTCGCAAGCAATGTCCCCGTGGTGTATGTTTCTTGTTCCAGAAGGTCGTGGGATAGGTCGACACTGTTATAAAAATTGTCCATATAGACCGAATGGCCCATACCTTCAAAATCGCGCACCAACTTGCGTACTACCTTCTGAGCATGCCCTTGCCCACCGACTTCTTTGTCGCCTTTACCTGCGTATATGAAAAAGCGCAATATGAGACCTGATGGATCTGTAATCATATACAGCTTTATCCCATATTTGTGCTTTTTCCCCTTAATATATTGACGGAAAAGAAGTCGGCCCCGCCACAACACCATGCTTTCATCGAGGCTCAATTGCTTACCGGGCGAATAAATGGCTTTCATTCGGTTGTTGAACCACTCGACTAGGGGGCTAATTTTATAAAGCCGGTCAGTGGGTAAGGGATCGTTTTCACCAGGATTCTTTGCGAAGTGTAAGGCCTGCATTACAACGTGAAAACGATCCCTCCCCATGACGCGGCGAAATATCTGTATATTATACAGCTCATTAGTGCTCCAATAAAGTTCAGTTCGTGGTAATTGTATATTGCCCATATGGATCAGGAGCCCCAACCACTTTTCAAATTCTTCCCTAGTTAGGGTTTTCCAATCGGTTATACGAGCTCTGGGGTTAACATTATGGAGGAAAATTTCCTCGGCAAAATCTTCCGTCTCCCTAATTACCAACTCGAAAAAATCAGCATTGGCAATTACTGAAAAATAATGATACGGGGTCTGGCCATCGGGTATAATTTTGAGCTGTTCAACCCCGGTAAAACGAATAGGTTCTTTCCGCGGCCTATTTTCGCTCCACTTGTACTTGGGCTCATGTTCAAACCTAGGAGACCGCCCTCGACCCCCACGTCCGCGGCAACCACTTCGAGTCCTTCCACGAGTGGGAGGAAGAGCTTGAGATGGTGGAGAAAGGGGTAATTCACGGGTGAGAGGCTCAGGAGATTGAACCTCAGGGTAAGAAGAAGAAGTCGAGGGAGAAATTGCAGATGGTGCTGTAACAGAACCCGATTCGATAAAATTTTGAGGTAATGTAACGAGAACGGGGCCCGTTAGGAAAACAGAAGAACGATCTAACAGACTACCTTCCAAGCCTGGGTCCTGCGACATAGCGTCGTCAATGTCTCCTTCCTCGGTCTCTTCCTCGGTCTCCTCCTCTTCATCGCTGGTGAAATCGTCAAATTCGGTATCTGAATCAAATCCCGCGAGAAGTTCGGGGAGCATTTCGTCATCGATTTCCTCAATATTTACAGTTCCTCCCCTACCCAACCTCTCGAGCAGATTCTGAACTGTAACAAAAATCAAACATTGCTGGTAACTGAACATTCGACTACGCTTGCTCATGAATAAATTACAATTGCCCAAATGCGTAAAGGAAATGACAAGTAGAAGAAATAATAAATAATAAAAAAAATAACTGAAATTAAATAATTACGTTTTTTGTCATATCTTGTTTTCTTTGTGGACCCTTCTTCACCCTCTTGGCTAGTTCTTTTTCTCTGAAGACCAGAAGGACCAGCCACGGGGGTAGTTTGATCAATTTCTAAAAAAGTAAAAATATGAATGAGACAACAATATAACATAACAATATATTATATTATTATAACAGTTTTATGGAATGAAATACTTATGATAGCGTCATATTGAATAATAGCAGGAAAAAAATTACAAAATTGTGAAATACCTTGCTCGGTTTGCTTCTCTCCCTTTGCGGAAGGTATTTTTTTCTGAAGGCCAGATGGCCCTGCAACGGGGCTAGGTGTGCGATCGGCGACTATAAAACATGAAAATATAAATAGTATATGAATTATAATAATGTGTGTAATTATAATAACAATTTATAAAAAGGTTTGAAAGACAATATCAAATTTTTCAATCGGCGAAAGACGTAGCAGAAACAACAGAGAGAAAAATAGAAAAAAATGGATGAAATATTTACCTTTACTGAGCGAGATATCTTCCTTCCCCCGTTTTTTCTTCGAAGGAAACTTCTTCGGCATGTTTCTCCACTAAATTGCACTCAAACACAAAAACAAAAAAGTTCACTTTTCGATAGAAAATTGCAAAAAAAAAAAACGATTTTCGTATACAGAAAAAAACGGACCGCTCTGGACGGAGGCTAGACACGTACCAGTCACGCGGATGGAGGAGAAAAGGTTACCCAAACCGTGCGGTCTCTCCCACCGCTACATTTCCAACCAATGACAGGTGCCGTGCTGGAACGGCGGCCGCGTGGCTACATACCTTCCAGGCGCCGTTTCAGAACGGCACTCGCGTGGAACGTGTTAAGTAACACACAGTGGCAGGAGCGTGTTAATGACGTCGGATAAATCGTTCTCAAATTCTGATTTAACGTTGCGGTTATATTGTTTGCGGGCAAAATAGGTTTGGAATGGATTGATCAATTAATAGCGTCGGCAGACGTTGGCGGCGACACATGTCTGGCTCGAAGCCGAGCTGTTTTTATCATTAAAATAGACCTTTATGAAACGCTTTCGTTAGCGACTCCGTGGCACTGGGATCTTTCTTTTATGCTCTCTGAAAATTAAAAAAATATTCAAATAGATTGGCAGTGCTCGTGACGCTGAATTTCCTTGGATTGGCTCCAGTCACTTTTTGTTTTGTCACCAACGTTCGGGATTATAAAAAAAAACAGTTTGCGCGTGCACTAAATTAGGCAAGGATCAATACGTTAGGGCAGGCGTCTCCAAACTATGGCTCACGTGCCACATCCGGCCCGCAGAGTGATTTAATCCTTACCCCGTCAGTTTCTTTAAGTTTTGTGACTTTACCTCCAGGAGTTTTCCTTACACATCATTTTTTATATCTAAGCTATATTTTTTTCGAGTTATTAGTTAAAAAATATTTTTAATATAGGCGTATGACATATTAAAGTATCAAAATATTCACAAAACAGGTCTTTGAATTTTTAACATGACCCGATCAGTCATTAGAAAGGTGGCATGTGGCCCACACAGTCGTACATGAAGCCTCAGGTGGCCCTTTCGGTAAAACGTTTGGTGACCTCTGCGTTAGGGAAGGGTTCCTGATGGTGGTAAGCACCGCCGTGCTCCTTGGCCGTGCGCTTGCGCTGTATTTGAAACCGTATTTCCTAGCAACAGTAATTCAAATAGTTCGATTTTCTTTCTAAGTGCATAAAAGAGCATTGTTAATAATTTTGACATTGGATAGGCTTTATTTATGATTGTTTTGCGGAAGTACAGTGGTGCTCGCTTGATATACTTACTAAAATATAATTTGGCGCCAGCTAAATTGAAAACTTTGGGAACCCTTGGGAGCGTTAAGGTCGTATGCAAGTGAAATAGCACTATGCTTCGCGAGTATAAAATTGCAGTCTTAGAAATAAGCGCGAGTATAATTCATCGAAAGCGATGAAAGGATTTTGCAAGAAACCCTTATTTATTCATAATTATAACTTTACGGCAAACTCATCGCTGCTTTAGAGTTATAGTATTTTATTTTATTTTTTAAATAAATTTTTTTTTATAATTACCCCTTTAGCCAGCAAGGAATTGAACGCAGGATAAATATTTCAACCTCAGAAGCAGTCACATTCATTACAAAACTCGTAAATTGTAGTTTTAAAAAAATGGTCATCCCTCGTGCGAAGGAGTGGTTACGTTTTTTAAAAATATCCGCGTTGCGCAAATGCAATGCCACGCGGAAAAAAATCACGTGTTGGTAAAGGCTACGTACTTTCGCACTCCACATGGCGACGTTAAGATTCTGTGTGCGCTCTCAATTTAGGACCGCGCATAATTAAATTTTATGCGTGTTGGGTAAATAGTTAATTAAATATTCTAGGCATCCTGCGAAACATAAGATGGCAAACGAAAGGGCCAGCGTTCGTTGATGTAAGGAACTCGAATCCCGCGAAGGCAGAACCGCCGAAAAAGCAAGCCAGGAAATGAAAATCGTAAAAATCACAGTCGCGCGAATAGCGTTCTAAAAGCTCGTCGGATACGGTACACACTTTTTCCCCCGTTCAAAACGGAGTAATCGATGACCCAAAAAACGGACCGAAGCTGATGGCCTCATTTCCCGCGAGTAAACTAGGTCGTGTTGTATCCCTAAAGTTTAGGTTCTCTACAACGATCGTGCGGTCGAATAAGTATAACGGTTAATAATTTGAATTCGCATCCGTATTATCATCTTCTTTCATCTGACGAACTTTCGTGCGTCGAACTAACTTTCTGCGTTTCGAAACCTAATTCTTTTTCTTATCTCGCTAATGACCCATTTCGTGATTGAATTAGCGAGGCCGTTATAGAATGAGCGAACTCCGTGATATCTCAGCTCCTCTGCCATCCGCATTGAAGATTCAACGTCCGTGCAGCTCCCTTAGAGAGGGCGCCTACTACCTTAGAAACGCATTTGCCACCAGGGTGTGACTCGGAGCGGACACATCAGCTAGAAAGGAAAGAGAGAGAGACGCGGTCCTCGTTTGGTACATTGTTCCCACGAGCGGGGAATCCTGCAGTCCTGAAGGTAATAATGTAACCAAGTTGCAAGGAGGTTGCGCAGCGAGGTCGCGAAGGAAGACGACCCATTGTTGGACCGGGAGATAAAGTTTTAGTATTCGCAAAAGAGACAAAGAAGTCGAGAGCCCCGAAGGAAACGCGTTTTGAACATTTTATGTTGCGACTTCCCGGCTTACGCGGCGTCCTTTTTTTTGGCGGAGAAGAAAAAAAAAGAATAAGAACAAAGAACGCTGTGTTTGTTTTACTGAGGGACGGATATATGTTTGATTTGCACCTCTTACAAAAAAAAAAGAATTCGTCCTCTTTTTGTTGTGTTGGGAGAGGATTTCCATTCGGCTAGTGCTCATTAACTCGAAAATTTGACCCAATAGTTTACGAGCGTCGAGTAAGAATTTGACCCTTTCGTGGCCAATCCCCTATATAATTTGCTTGGTTATGTGTCAAGGATAATGCCGTTTGGACTGTCAATGTATATGCACTACAGGCGGTATAAGATACAGGGGCATAGTCTTTCGCTATCGTGGAGGGAGGGAGAGAGAGAGGGAGAAAGGGAGAATGGAAGGGAAAGACGGAAAAGTACGGCAACCATAATTTCAATGAAAATATGTGTGATTGACTTAGTTAAATAGTAATGATCACTTTTTTATCATGGCTTCGCGGGCCACATAAAGTGCTCTCGGGGGCCGCATAAAGCCCGCGGGCCGTAGGTTGCCGACCCCTGGGATAGAGGGAGAAAAATAGTGAGGATGAATGGGAAGAGTTTTAATTTATTTATTTAGTCATGCCTACCCGTCATTTTTTGACGGGCATTTCAACTAGTTATTAATAGTAGGTAAATTCTTTAAAAGCATTTAATTTATGTCGCAAAAATGCTTCAATATTTTTTTAATTCATGATTTTTTCGGTTTTGCAGTCTACATTGTAAATGTTAAATAATGTTAAAGCAGATAATTTGGGAATTTACAGTCTATATTGTAAATGTTAAATAATGTTAAAGCAGATAATTTGGGAATTTAAAAATAGCTTTTGGAGAACCGATAAAACTGTAGAAATCTCAGCGTATTCACCCTAATAATCGTCAGGATCAGTAAACATTCCAATAATATTTAGCTGTTTTTTTCAAGTTCCTGAATGTCCATAGTAGATTGCAGGATGCAAAATGTGGGAATTATAGTTAGGATTACCAGATAGCAGAGTAACTGTCAGGTCTCATTCGTAAAAGAAAACAATACAAATTCAATTCCACGAATTAATTTCACTTCTTCGGTATAAATTCACACTAATGCTTATCGTTAAATTGAAAAAGTACTTTGAAGATGTTTTGATGGCTTTTCTACGAAGCAAGGGAGCTTTTAAGTGAATACGACGGTAATGGAATTGGTAACATGCGGTACCATAAATACCTCGGTAGAAGGGTAGGTTAGCGTGTTTGCTTCCCATTGCTGAGTTCAGCACGAGTTCGAAGTATTTTAGCACCCTGCGTGGGAATAAATTCAGTAGTGAACCCTTAAGATTATTTAAAGATGTCATTTAAACGCAAAAGTTAATTTGTTTATAAATAAAAATGAAAATATCGACTAGGAATAAATTGAGACGATTTCAGTTATGCGGTATATATAGCAAATATTTATCTACCTGGAAGCGGTTGGTTTGAAAAGCGCACCCAACATTTTTCCACGTTTTGCAGATGCCCAGCTCGCCGGTAAGTCTTGCTGGCCATTGTCAGGGTTAATGGATTCGAATTTAATCGTGTGCTAGATAAAGTTTACTGTCTTCTTCCCCGTTATTAAACTCATTTTAAAAGGCCGTGAAGTTCTGTTTAAGAGCAACGATTGCAATATTGGCTGGTTTCGGTTTTGTAATTACACGAAAACTATCCTCAATCAATCTATAGTTATCAATCCTTGGATTAGTTACAAACAATTGTCCATTCCATCCTCCTATCCGCTAACCTCTTCATTTACTCATAAATCCCAAAAAAAATGTGCTTATAATCTCCCCAATGAACTGCCTTCCCCTCCTCTTCTTCACATCCATTTCTCCTTCTATTAATGATCTTTAATAACGACTAATGCCTTAAGACGTGTCCAACCAATTTATCCCTACTCCTATTTTAACTTTTACATATACTTCTTACCTCATTTAATTTTCTCAGCACTTCTTCATTGGTTATCATTTCTGTCCATTTAATCTTCATCATTCTTCTGCAGCACCACATCTCAAACGCCTTCACCCTCCTCCACTGAGGATATGGTCCAAGTTTCACTGCTATAAAGTGCAATACTCCATGTGAACGTTTTAACAAATTTTTCCTCACTTCTACGGAGTGCTCGGAATGAGCCAGAACGCACCTGAACGCCGCTCCGTCTCGTCACAGGCGCCGATGATACCGTTCCGTTTCGTCATACATTAGAAATACCGCCCCTTATAACAAGCGTTCCGTTTCGAAAAAAATTCCGTTCCACTACCAATACAAGCGTTCCGTTTCGTAACATTTTTCATTTCGAGCACTGCTTCTTCGCTGACGTTTCCATCCGTGAGTAATTGTTTTTTTGTGGAATAATGTCCTCTTTGCTTGTTCTAATCCTCTCTCTATCTCCCTTTTACTTCTTCCATCACTGGTAACTCTCCTATTACGACGAAAACGTTATCCCCCTGAAACGCTAACGTCATGCTTGAGGAAAAAGGCGTGTCTCCGCCCCGATCGGAAGACTTTATTGATTTGAATTTAGCCGGGAAAGTTTTCAATCCGGGAATGTATCAGTTAGGTAGGTCTCTTTCGAACCGTAGGAATTAATCTGTTCTTTAGCCAGCCTCCCGGGACGAGCGCGATAGGGGGCAAGGTTCCTTCTCTTTTAATCGTTCCTTTCCTTTGAATCCATTGGTGGGCGTGACCCGAATGGAATCTTGGATGACAGTCAGCCTTTTTTTTTTGGTCGGCGTCGGATTGTATTTTCCAGATCCATTCTATGAGAACGTGCGCCGGAAATGATTAAGGAGACGCTTTTTATGGAAAAAATAGAACGATCGGATAATGTCGTATTCACGTAAGAGATGAATAGAAAATTCGGAGTGAATTTTCCCATTTCATCACCTTATTATATTTTTTTTGCTAATTTTAGATCTGATACGTAATCTAGCGACAGCTAGCATCGAGTCAAGGAAATTACTTTGTTGACACAATCCGTCACGAAGAAATAGAAGGGAAATTCGTGTGTAGATGTGTTTGCAAAAAAACGTTTAATTTAAAGAATACTATTTTATGATAGTTTCGTTACAGAAGTATAAATTGTATTTAACGCCAAAAAATGGCTCTTTCTTTTTAGATCCAACGATCTAAGGATAACCTCTGAGGATTGCTGCTTTGGACACAAATTTCGCATCTGTTTTCCTCTTCTGTTTTGAAGGACCTTTTCATCAGTTCCAAAAACAAGGAGGAACCAATATTACAGGTATGTCTATGCTATATATTAACTTTCACGAATTCATAGCGATGTCGTTCGTGACGTAATATTCGTATTTTTAATGTTTTTTTAAATTTAATTTAATCGTTTTGTCCGTCTGTCATACTACTGCGTCCGGTGAACTACTTCTACACCATTCAAGTTAGAGCAACCAAATTTTGAGGGCTGCTTCACACCCATAATTTATTCTCGCGGTTGAAAATTGGAGACTAGATTTAGCCTAAAAAGTGTAGTGAACAATAAAACATTCAATTCGTGAACTACTCCTACAGCGTCGATGTTAGAACAGTCAATTTGTCAAGATAGTTTCAGCTGGTGTCAGTCGTGGACCGTATTGATTTTAGTATAATGTAAGAAAGTTTGTTTAGTTTTTATAAGCCATTAATTTTAAGATTAAGAAAAAAAATATATTTTATGATATTATAACGTATACCTATATTTTATTATCTAGGAAAACTCTCCCTTGATATCTAATTCATTGGTTCTTTCCTTACTCGTTTTATTTAGAGATATTTTTCGCAATTATCGACATAACACGAATTATACAGTAATTAGATTTAGGTGGCTAATGATTTACGAATTACTATTTCTTACTAATGCATTCAAATGTTACTCTCGTCTCTGAAAATATATCGCTAAATAAAGCTGATAATTTTTAGTGCCGACACAAATCCCCATTAAAAAGTTTTTACAAACTGATATCTAAATGTCCCAAAAGAAAATTCCGTAAAGAAATCAAATTGCTTCCCAAAAAAATTAATTT
This sequence comes from Uropetala carovei, assembly GCA_036926305.1. Taxonomy (NCBI): domain Eukaryota; kingdom Metazoa; phylum Arthropoda; class Insecta; order Odonata; family Petaluridae; genus Uropetala; species Uropetala carovei. The sequence continues at coordinate 72,281 of JAXCHB010000120.1, read as the reverse complement.
AAATTTACTACCGCGGTGTGATAATCGTCCATCTTGAAAAAAAACGGACCCGGTAAGTTTAATAAATTTCATGAATTGGTTCTACCCATTCCCCTTTTAGGCACGAATTCAAACGCAAATCGGTAAAAATTATTTCGGCCCTAAAAATAAAAAAAAAGAGAATAAAAAACTTCCCGTGGAAACTGGGTCGACGAAAACGATCGGACCAATTTTGGAAATTTCCCAAGACAATTTGCGAATTTAGTGTTCGATTTTCATGGCGGCGGAGCAAAGTGTTGGCAAAACTAAAGACTCGTCCGGAATATAGGAACGCCGCTCTATTTACGACCACTCATATCCGTATCGACGCCGTACTCTGGGAAATCCGGTTCTTACCCGGGTTACTGCTAAACCCCGTAACTACGGGAATCTGTGTGATTTACAGCTCATATGCCGTGGTCATTGTATTCCTGTCATGTGTTCTCCAGCGAGGCCCTCCAAAAGGGGTTGGAATATTCCCTATCAACCCCCTCCCTTCCCCCCACGTTATATTCGTGCATCCCCCCCCCCTCCCCCGAGGACGCGGACCTACCATCGACGGCTCTTCAACTCCCATTTGCCAGACGATAAAGTGACACGTGATATGACGCATTCGGCGAGAGAAAGGGTGTTGGGGGGGAGGGGGGGGGGAGGAGGAGACCTCGTTTCCACGGCGGCGTAAACACTATTTCTCGCCTCCATAGATAAGAAAAAGGAAGGCAGAATGGGAAAAATAGGGTACTGCAGATCAGCTCCCGGTAGCGATGACGTTATTAAACAGGAATTGGTCATGAAACAGAGATAACGTTTCTGCATTGACACGGTGAGAATTTCTGGAAAGTTTGGGTGGTAAGAGGAGACATGTGGCGATAAGGAGGGGTAGGGAAGGTAACCCAAAAAAGGTAGTTGTGAAACCTCTCTCTGCAATTCACTGCGGTCTCTCTTTTTTCTCCCCCCCCTCCCCCCCAAATAGCGGTGTTACCCAGGGCTGCCCGAAGTACCGGCGAGCCGGGCGGGTACCCTGGGAGGTGGGGACCAAGTATTGGGGGCGCTAACGCTACTATTAATATTTACATTACGTGCAAGTGGATAAATACTGGATACCAATTTATATCGCGGGGTAGGCGAGAATTCATATAAAATTCCTTTTACTTTTCATTATCAATCATTTTACGAGGCAATGAATAAATTAACGAGATCTTTTAAAAATATCTTAACATAAATTTTCAGAGGGGGGCGCTGAGCGGTTTAACGCCCGGGGCGCCAAAATACCTCGGGCCGCCCCTGCTGTTACGTATCTGGAGTAAAATCGCTTATCTTCCCCTCTATAATGGACTGCGTTCCGCGACGCACCATCCTTTCGTTAAGCTCTGAGGGCGTTGATTCTTATGTAATGAGGGTGGAAAGGGTTTAAAGAAAAATATGGTTGCCGTAAACGCATTAGTGGAGCCTATGTTAGGAATTCTAATTGATTCGGATGATCGTAACGTCCTAAAGTCTCACAGGAAGCAACTGTAAATTGGATTCTCTACTGAATATACATTTTATACGTGTGTGTGGAAACACAATTCCCTAGTAATGATTATATGGTTGAACTATGTGAATAAAACATTCCTGGGATAAAATATTCCCCGATTCGGATCTGCGGGGTGAGACTGCTGTGAGGAAAACATTTGTAGAAGTTACCTTACGTGTAAATACTTGGAATGTAAAAACCACGAGCAAGGCAGGAAAAGCTAGAGAACCTGAAAGAAGAAATGAGGAAAAATAGGATTGGCATGATAGGGTTCAGCAATGTTTGATGGGGAGGAGGCCAGTTCGACTCGACAGAATTCACGAATTTTCTGTTGAGGAAATAATGGGGCAAGTGGAATAGCTCGGGTACTTCGGAAATACATGACGAAAAGCATGAAAAATATAACAGTATTTTTGTTGGTTTTCGCCGTTATTCTTTTGCGTATAATTTCTCGACGTTCGTCTACGTTCTTTTTTGTTCGTTCTTCTTTTGTGACATTTCATACCATTGTTAATTTTTATTTGCGTTTCCTTCTGTGTTCATTGTATTTTATTCTTCATCTTCGGTTCGTCGTTATGGATTTTTATTTTTCCCTTAGCTTGTCCTGTCTTTTTTCGTCCTTTTATGTATTGACTGGTATATTTCTGTTTGAGAACGAAGATTTACATAATCATTTTAAGAAAATTTTATTAAAAGTTTAACTCTTTACCGAAATTTTTATACGGTAAGAGGATTCGTAATTGAGAACAATGAAAATATCATTTTCTACCTTAAGTACATATATGCCAAGAGGGAGAATGCTCAGGGGTTCAGCGTGGACAGCGGGCGAATTCGCCTCGGGTGGCGAGGCACGGGGTTGGAGAGCGTAGTGCGTAGGGAAGGGGCCCCTGGTATTTAATTTTAAGCTACCATTCTATATAACAACCAAACAAAAACCAAGTTAAAATTTCATTGATTAAAAAAAACTCATATCCTTATGTATATATATACACACACCGTCATTCCAAATTCTAAAAACAGGATTTTCCGAAAAAGTGCTTATCTTTAATATGCGGCGCGGTGCCAATTCTTCTAGTTGCCTCCGCTTCTATTCCAAAAAAAAAAACCCGGCGCACTCTATAATCCCTGCCGAGGATAAACCTAATATCTAGTATAGCATCTCGTTTCATAATGTTTAATTTATTGTTTTATCATCATTTGCTCGTAAAAGGTTTCTCCGCGGTTCAAGGATTAGCACTTAAATATAAAAACAATTGAAAAATGAAGCACTTATCTCACTTATCACCAATAGCCGTAACAAGGTTGTGAAAAACAAGATGCGCATATCGCCTACAATGCAGCCGTCTTCAGTGATAATTCACCGAAAGTAGATTATAAAACTCTCTAATGAATTACTCCAGGGCTTTTAAAAATTAGCTCCGCAATAGTAGCAGAGACGATCCTCCGCTCTCATCGCTAGATCTGAACCCATCGGGCATTTATTCAAACAGTAATTTATAATTATTAAATCTCCTGGATTTATTCTATGAGCACAGTGAGTTATCAAAATTATATTCACATTTCTTACCTGATTTAAAAAATACTTAAGAGTTAAAAATTTTTAAAAACCACAAGTAATTATCTGGAGTGTCTTTAGTAGACAAAACAAGGTAATGAAAAACAAAATGCGTTTTTCGGCGGTATTCACCGGTAGTGCAGATGACGAAATACGAGCTCGATAATTTTCTATTGAATTTGTGCCTTATCTAACGTCCGCTTTAGCGTTGCAGTATATATAATGTAAAAAAAACCGCTACGGAAACATACATCCTAACATTCCTCTAGAAATGACATTCGATTTAGAAAAATGGTTTCCTTTAAAGACTAATGAAGACTCAAAGGAATTTATGGATGCGCCCGCACGAAGGCATTCGCCGGATTAATAATGCAACTTAAGCGATCCTCAATGCGAAGAGATTAGTGATTCAGACGTCTGAAAATTACTCATTCATGGTCGGAACGAAAGTCGATTTGCATCGGTCGTCCCGTTTCCGAGGATTATCATTTCTAATCGTGGGAAAAAATACATGCGAGCGAGTCGTTCGATCGTGACGAAAAGCGGCTTTTTCTCTCTATCCTTCTTTTTTTTTTTTAAGGAGAAGAAAGGCGACGACGTCTATTAACGACCTCTCGAGAATAATCGGGGGAATTTTTTAAAAAAAATTTTGACAAACAGGTTCTAGAAGTGACGAAAGACGGAGCTAATATGGCACAAACGAAATAAATGAAGGGCTCGGATTTTACGCGCCCTCGCTCAGCGTGCGCGGCGGCTCGTGAGGCCGTGTCGACGGATGTGAAAGGAGGATGAATAATGGCAAGGCAATGCGAGGTGGAATCAACTCCATATAGTGTATGTGCCAAAAAAAGGAGGTCCTGTTCAATGTTCTGTAATACCTATAGTTCTAAGGCAATTCTTGTTTAATTTCTACACGTTAAAAGAGGGGTCGGCATCATTTTTCTGTTGGGTGCCACTCTTTATTATACACTTTTGTTGATTTTCACTTGGTTGTCACTTGGATCTTGTTTGTCACCAACATTTATTGATTTTCACTTGGATCTTGTTTGTCACCAACATTTAGGGTTGCCAACTCACTTCTTTCTAAATTGAAAATTTTCAAAACAAATCGAATTTTGGCTATTTTTTATTAAAGAATATTTAATACTGTAATAATATTAGATAATTTTAATAAAAAGACTAAAAAGTATAAAATAAAACAAATTAAAATTTTTTTTAGGGAATACAGTTTTATGTGAATTAAAATGCACTCAAAAGCAAAAAATAATTTTTTTATAGATAAATAGTGTTATTGAAAAATGTGTACGCTTCATAAAAGTGGATGGCTTATTGTGGGAAATGATACTGGTATAATCGAAGAAATTAGGTGGCTTTTTTTATCAACCAACTAATTTCTTCTATTATACCAGTATCATTTCTCACATCCACTTTTATGAAGCATAAAAATATTTCAATAACAATATTTATCTAGAAAAAAATTATTTTTTGCTTTTGAGTGCATTTTAATTCACATAAAAGTGTATACCCTAAAAAATTTTTTTTTAATTTGTTTTATTAATATTTATAATCCGTGACCCTTCGCGAGTACCACCCTTAAATTCGTTTTGTCTGTAACGATTTCAAAAAGCGGTTCTTATATTATACGGAATACTGAATATAATGCAGTATCATTGAAATACCAAATAAAAATATCTCCTTAAAAACGTCGTTATTGGTGATCTTCGTGAGGACCAAAGTTGTAGAGAATAATATTTCTTCTAGGTTTTGGTTGAAACAAATTTTCGTAGAACCATCCATTTCGGAGATATTCAACTTTTTCGTAATTTCCAGTATACAGAGCCACCACCATGCAGCGGTGAATTCTGTAAACATATTCAAAATATCATTTACGGCAATAAGGACGACTGTATTATTTTACTATAGGAAATGATAATTTTGCCTCATAATGCTATTCATAATAATTTAAATAACTACACCCCAAATATGGAGAAAGTCATGTGTTGGCCACATCAGATTTTTTCTTTCTTTCTTTATTCTTTTCTAACGTTTACCTGCTCTAAATACTCTACCTTATACGGTTAAGGAGGTTTTATTAATTGTGTAATATTAGGTAGTTAATTAAAATAAATGAACAAAGTTTTGAAAACTATAAATCACTGGAGGTGGACCGCATAAAATTCTTACAATTAGTGGGCCGCATTCGGTTGGGTACCTCGATCTATCGAAACGTTGCGCTGCGGCTGTTCTCGGAGGACATTTAGTCGATCGTGTTAGAATGGAAAAATTTCGTGTAAATTTAAACAGGGTTAAACAAAGACTATTAGTATTTAGAATTTTTTCAAATATAAGAATCAAACAGCAAAACATTCCTTCGCGAATTGCTGCAGTACAAATATCAACTCATTTGTCAACTGTTAACATATTTCTTAAATATTTTGTAGCTTATCAAACCTCAAGTGACAGAAATGGTCCCAAAACGCAGTGTTAGTGACAATGCTGCTAAAAGGTCCAGAAATGTGACATTCCTTCAAATAAAACTGGAAGTGAATGAATGAAAATGACGCAGAATCTAAAATTTCAAGCAAACTGAGGCCTAAAAAATCAGTTTTATATTATGCGTGTAAGGTCTTTTAGAATGAATTATTGACCTATGTCATTGTTTCCATGGGAAAATCGGTTTCGACTATCGTCGTTTCGCTAATCGTCGGGGATTCCAGGAACCAATTAACGACGGCTATCGAAGGTCCTACTGTATTACAAACTTAGTAAATTATCCGGCGTTACCCGGGTAAATCCATCATAAATCAAAATCTGTGAAGCATTTAAAATTTTTTTCGGAGGTAATAATACATTTGTTGCAGAAAGTCAGTGAGAGCCCATAATTAAAACTTATAATTTCGGAAATAGAAATTCGAGAGAATCCTATTCGGCATTATGTCTACATCGCTTGTAATGAATATTTTTTGGTGAATGCAATGGAAAAATATATAGTATAGCTGAAAATTTGAGAATTTCCCAAGAATTTTTCATACGTTAATTCCTCAAACGAAGGAAAAATTGCACCTGGACTCGAACTCTGTTACGTCGGAGTAAAAGTAATCCCTCGTTACCCTTCAGCTCCATAGGGATAACAAAACAGTACCAAATTTTAGCTTTTTCCATGGCCGCCGTGAGCGTCATTCAGTTAATAAAGTCGAATCGTTTGCAAACAAAACAAATTTTCTTATCGTTTTGAGTTCTCTTCTAAAATCTCTTCGGTATGAAAATAAAAATACATTATTTTGTGCGTTTATTTGGCTCATCTCCCTGGTTTATACGATTATTATAAGTATTTTAAAAATACAAAACAAAAACTCATTCCCGCGCTATTCAAATGGAAAACAAAAATCCTAATTAATCGAACTTAGGACCATGGATTCCTATGCAAATATAGCCTTTTATGCAACATTTGGTTGCACTGGCTCTCGAGGTGTCCCAATGTATAGAAGTAAGACATACACTCTTCTTTATATATTAGATTAACGCAATATTATCATGTCTTATAAATCCACGTAAAACATTATTACCTGTTTTACCACGTATTTTAACGCGGTGAAGTTAAATTAATTAACTGTACCTATAGCATTGATGTCTAACCCCCTCGCCACTTGTGGCGAATCGGCCATTGATGTTTACCGTCTTCAGTCTATTTATTTTTATTAGTTTATTAAATCGCATAGTACTAAATTGGTTAATATCTTGTTGTTTAAATCGTACATACAATGGCCTTTTAGCAATATAACACAAAATAATACTTTTTTTAATAAATAAGACCTGACACAAATATAATTCGCGCCTTCTCACTCCCGGCTCCTGCCGCTACTTTCTAATTTCTCCACAGCCAACAGTACGACATCCAAAAGCACGGCAACGGCCTTTTGCTTGGCGTGCGACTGCCGCGCGCACTGCTTACACCAGTGGCTATATTACAGCGCATTACTTTACACAACACACAACAAAATTTTTAAATTTGTGGATTTTATGCCAAATTTCAGTGCGCTACTTGGACAAATTAAATGTCAAGTTTTACATTAAAATTTAATGATTTATTTGAGTAATAAACAATTTAAAGCATTATTGTGTATCACTGTAACCTTTAGTTTAAAGTAAGTTCTACTTACAATATTAATATATTGCATTAGGTGGCGAAAAGGCTGATCCGTTTTCCACACTTTTGTGTGTGTGTCCGTGTGTATGTACGTGTGTGGGAGTTGTTTTTGAGTCTTGGACACGCTTTCATGTGAGCTGGAGGAGTGTGAGAGAGAGATATGGAATGGGGGGGGGGTGTGTGGGAGTACGTGGGCTTTTGATGAGACCGCCTCCGGCGGAGAAGAGAGTAACCATGTGAGGTGAGAATACGACAGGAGAAAACCTATGAAACAGTCGAGTCACGTACGATGCCTTTCTCCTGTCTGGGTGGAGAGGGAGAGGCTGTATAAGGCCCAGGGAGAGAGAGAGAGAGAGGAAGATAACGCAAGTAGGAGGAGAGGAATAGAGGAGACGAGGAAAGAGTGGACTTGGGGGAACGTTGGAGACGAAGAGAAGAAATAAAAGCCGAATAAGATGAAACGGCAAAAAGCGACGATACGACCGGAATTTTTTTTACAGCCTGCGAGTTTTCTCCACGGACCTGCGAATTTACCAATTTATGTGCGACGCGTCAAGCGGTAGCGAATGAATGGCGGGCTCAAGCTTCAAAATAGTTTTTGTGCCATCGAGAGAATTATATCTATGGTAGAAAACCCTTAAGGGTCGAATTTATGTCACGTTAAGGGAGTTGATGCAACAGTTCGGTCTTAATTGACCAATGGCGGGTATAGAATTTCAATGTTCCGAGAGATGGCGTAATGACGCGTTTTATTCTATCCAACGCTAAATGGGAGGGGCTGTTTTTCTCTTACATTTCAACGTGCGCAAACCCTAAGTATTCTCTTTTAGAAATATTTTCCGTTCAAGCGTGTGTGATCATAAAATTTCGATAAAATCAAATGTACATTTCGGCTTTCATAGCTGCCGTCGCCAGTGGTGATTTATTGGTGGTAGACTTTTAGCCAAATTGCGCGCCTGGTTTTTCACATTTTTGTTCGGTATTTCAATTTTACTTAGGTCATTATTCGAGTCCGATAATTCTATTTTGAATGCTTGCTTATGTTAAAAATTTGCATTCCTGTCCTTTCTCATTCGGATCTTAATATTACGTATTCTTCCACATTTCGGTTGAGCTTCCGATATGTTAGATAATAGTGTGGACATAATCCATAGATAGATGAAAATGAAACTAATTTTTATAGTCACTATGCATTGACAAATTTCGTTAAGACGTTTATTTTCTCCAACAGCTTTTGTTTTTCGATTCTATAACCTTTTTTCTTATTCAATACCATACTCTTCTTTCATTTTTTGTTTATTTTAAGGCGATTTTCGGAATGGTTAAAGAATCAGAAAATTAATTCAGTAGGTTACAGTTATTCCTCAAATATGCAGGTGACTTTTCAGATCTATTGAACGTTGGTAGATTCATAATTTATATGTGACGTTCTGACGAAGTATTTATTGAAAACGTTGCCTAGGGATTTGGAACCTTGAGCTTTCCATTTGAACCTTGACATTATAACGTATATTATTTTTTCCGACGAAATTCCTCGTGTCATACATTGATCCGATATCTGCAGGGTCTACAACTTCATCTAAGTTGTATACCACAATCCACCAAAGGAGGATAGCTTTTATTCACAAACTAGAATATTTTGAACGGTTACAGAAATAAAATGCTGTAATGTACCGAGTATTTTGCAGTTCTTTTGGCACCAAAGAGATAACTTTCCTGTATGGGAAATATACACCAGTATTTTGTTCCGATGGACGGCGGATTATCTTAACGGTAGACTTTTGTAGTGGACAGGACACCGTAACTACAATGACGGCTAATACCTTTCATGTCATCGAAGAGATGAAAAAATTAAACGCCTTGGCGACGGTTTAGCCCAACTCGATTTCGCAAGTCATAAAAGATAGTTATCGATTGGATGTATTTTTTGGGCAACGACATGCCGCCAACATTTCTTCGCGTCTCGTTACGAAAGAGAAGAAAAAAATATGTTTCTGCACTATGCAACGTCATCTCGACGGTAATTTAACGGGCGATTTTGAAAGGTCAACAGTACGGGGAACGAACTCCGGGACACAAGATCCACACAAGAATGATGGATGAGAGAAAGTTTTTGAAACTTGGTGAGATAATCATCTCTCAAATATATGGCAACTTTGCTCCCGTAAAAAAAAAAAAAAACATTCGTGTCGTGAACGATATGAATCGGCCGGAATCGGGTGGCCTGGGTCTCCAAAGATCCTCCGCAACTTGCTTGTGAAAATTTGAAGAAATTTTTTTTTCCGTTTAAAACTTTCCCAAGAAAAATTGTAATTGCACGTAAAGACCGATGAAAATGAAAGGCACGCACAAATAACATTTTAATATGTTGATTACTGTAAATAATTTCAAAATATAGTCAACCATGTACTTTTCTTAGCGCTCGAATAGCTAAGGTTTACGCCGAGACTCCCTTGCTGAACGTGTCGGAAGGTGGTAGAAAAATGTTTCGCTAATTAGATAACTTCAAGATCGGAGTTATGAAGAAATTACGTTTGTAGAACAATGGGCGTAACCTCATTGTCAGTTTAAACTCTTAACACGAGTATTTTGCAATTTAAGGTGTTATCGGTGCTGAACAATATTAATTGTAAATATCATATACTGTTAAAGTAATTTACAGTAATTGGATGTTCTTACGAATTTACGAAGATTTTCTCACAAACACCTACCTATTTACCTGGGGTCAGCAATTATGACCCGAAAAGGAAGCATGCGCTTATAACAAGTTATATCTCATTTTCATTACTCTTTTAATTATTTGAAAGGATGTATGTATTTCCTTTACAAAGTAAAATTCTCATAGCGTTATAATTCTATATCTAATTAAACCTTCAGAGCAATTACCTGAAATTATTCGTGATTCTAAAGATCGAGTAGTACAGGGTGTGCAAACTTTTTACGTGGCCGGCCGCATTCATACATTTTAGTGTTTTGGCGAGCCGTATTAGAACTCACGAGTGCCTCGGCGGGCCTGATTAGAGTTTACATCAAAACATACTCAAGGGATTATATGAGATTTTAAAACTGAAAATAGAGTTTAGACCATTTTTAGCGTAAAAAATTCGCCAGGCAATGTGTTATGGCAACATTCGAACTGTACGAAATTATAAGACCATATCTTCACCAAAGTTTCCCGGGCCGCATAAAATGCTCTCGCGGACCGGATGTGGCCCTGGAATAGTGTATCGAATCAGTTGGCACACGTTTTCTGTTCCAGAAGCCTCATTCGTTCGACTCTTATAATCAGCTTTCCTAAGCCGTTTCTCGTAAAGAAATCGCAAGCCTCAAAACTGCAGCGGCAATCATTTTCATCGACCCGCACCGAGGTAAGCAGAAGATCAAACCTATAAAAAATCTGATGTGGCCAACACATGACTTTCTTCATATTTGGGGTATAGATATTTAAATTGTTACGAATAGCATTATAAGGCAAAATTATTATTTCGTATAGTAAAATAATAGTCGTCCTTATTGCCGTAAATTATATTTTGAATATGTTTACAGAATTCACCGCTAGTTGGTGGTGGAGCTGTACACTGGAAATTTACGAATAAGCAAAATATCTCCGAAATGGATTGTTCTACGAAAATTTGTTTCAACCAAAACCTGGAATAAATATTATTCTCTACAACTTTAGTCCTCACGAAGATCACCAATATCGACGTTTTTAAGATATTTTACGGGAACCGAAAAAACCGATTATTTATAAATAATTCCTAAACAACTGCTATGGAAAATTGTTTCAAATGAATGTTGTAGGAAATTAAATTCTCTATGAAATTTATATAGAATTGTATATACAATAGTGATGTTTTAAGGGAGAAATATCGCAAAAACCGAATCGGGTTTCGAATAAACCTCGATTTCCGGTTAACCGTTATTGTCCAAAGACTAATCAGTTCTTTGGGCTCATGCTAAGGTGTTATATATGAAGTTTGGTAACGATATGGAAAGTACTTTTTGAGTTAGAGCGCCCACAATCACATACACACACACGCACACACACATAGACATCATTCCGAAAACAGTCTAAATGTGTTCTAGGAACCTCATAACGTGTATTTCCGTTGAAATCTCGAAGTCGATTTTGTTCGTGATCACAATACTTTCCCTATACTACGTATGGAGAAAGTAAAAATTACTCGGCAAAGGCTTTTACTCGGGGCCATCCGGATGATAAAAATCCATTATACTTTACTGCGACGCACGTGCGGGCGTGATACGATGCGTAGATCTACGGGAGGAGATAAGGGAGAGAGAGAGAGTGAGTGCGAGAGAGAGGGAGAGGGAGAGCGAATGAATGAAGGTGGAGGCCTCCGTTGTTTCACTTGGATACAGAACGGCGGGAGGGAGCGAGGGGAAGAGAGGAAGGAAATTGAAAGAGGAAATTGAGGAGGAATAGAGAGAGAGAAAGAGAGGTGGGGGAGAGAGGGAGAGAAGCATGGAAGACATGAGTGGAAGGGAGGGGAAGGAAATTTATCGTTGCTATGGCGGAGCGAGCGAGGTTTTGGATTGGACTGGGAAGGGGAAAGGGAGTGCAGGAGAGATGGGAAGGGGGAAAGCGAGCCGAGTGGAGTAGGAGTAGGAGGAGGAGTAGGAGGAGGAGTGTTTCCAAGTTGTTGTTGTCGTTTCGTTTGGATAATCGGAAGAGATAAAAGCGGAGTGTGAGAGGAATGATAATATAACACTCAGGGAGGAGAAAGATTTAGACGATTTCCAAAACCGCGGCGTAAATTTTACCCCTCCGAAAGTAAGGGACGTGTCGGGGAGAGGGAAAAATGTTGAGGCCGCATTTAGACAAATACGTTCAATTTATTTGTGCTTTTAAAGCGCATGTAATGTCACGCGCGTGCTCAACAAGAACGATATAACGACGGTACATTTTTTTATAAATCATGATGGACGGAGCGTTTACGTTGGTTTAATTATGGGTCGATTTTCTTTCTGTCATAAAAGAATTTCCGAATATGTTGCACCTACAGTCGAACTTCTATAAGTCGACAGTCTTTAACCCGAATGTTTCCTAACTCGAAGTGAATTCATTGTAGGGGACAAAATCTCTTTCATGTTATTTTTCTTCTATAAATCGAATTTTCTATAAGTCGATTATTTTTATTATTATGGAAGGTCTACTGTATTTTGTTTTCAAAATACTCGTTTCGAAACATTCCTAGTAGGTAGAGATCAAGTTTATTTTTACTTTCTCCATACGTAGTATAGGGAAAGTATTGTAATCACGAAAAAAATCGACTTCGAGATTTCAACGGAAATACACGTTTTGAGGTCCCTAGAACACGTTTAGACTATTTTTGGAATGATGTATTTGCGTGTGTGTGTGGATGGATGTATGTGATTTTGGGCGCTCTAACTCAAAAGGTACTTGTAATATTAATACCAAATTTCATAAATAACACTTTAGCATGTGCACAAAGAACTGATTAGTTTTTGGACAATACCGGTTAACCGGAAGTCTAGGTTTATTCGAAACCCGATTCTGTTTTTGCGATATTTCTCCGATAATACTTCATTATTGTGTACGTTGACCATTACAAAAAAATATAGAAAATATAATTTCCTACATCTTCTATTTCCAACAATTTTCCATAGTAGTTATTGTTTAGGAATTATTTAACAATAATCGGTGTTTTTGGTTTTCATCGAATGTGTTATTTACTATCTTTATAAGGAACAAAGTTATGGAAAATAACACTTTCCAACTTTTGTTTGAAAAATTTTTCGTAGAACCATCCATTTCGGAGATATTTAACTTATTCGTTATTTCCAGTATACAGCGCCACCACCACGCAGCGGTGAATTTTGTAAACATATTCAAAATATAATTTTACGGAAATAAGGAAGACTGTATTCTTTTACGACTCGAAATAATAATTTTGCTTTATAATGCTATTCATAATAATTTAAATACCTATACCCCAAATATGGAGAAAGTCATGCGTTGGCCACATCAGATTTTTTTATTTTCTCATATGCTAGGTATCCTATAGGTGCAGATAAAGCATTGAGATCGTGAAAAAAATTCTAATCCACGTTCTTGATGAATGTGCACGTTTTAGGTGCACACCTGTAAGTGAAAATTTTTTATTAAAATTCAGTTTTTCTATCTTCTGTCGTATTTGCTAAGCTCTACTATACAGTTAGATAAATTATTTTGAAATCTCGCATTTAATTAAAGTATCACATGAAATAGGAGCTTAGTTTCTAACATTCATCCATCCCTCGTTTGGCGTGGTACATGCATTCCTTGAAAAGACTGTAAAATTAAACCGTGGGATAGATTTCCCCGTAGGAATACGTGTGGTTATATATGAGCGCCGGCTTTAGTTCAAAATCCAAGATTCTTGCTTCTTTATCCAGATTTAATTGTTGTTCTAACCCTGAGTCCAACTGAAACATCGTATGAACTTTCAGTTCTTGAAAGCCGTTCCAAAACGGTGTTAAAATGAAATTGCTGGCCGTGCAATTCGAGACAGTTCTCTTGAGTGAAAACCGTGATAAACGATGAATGGATATACCGTAATGACGTCACCTCCAAATAGGTTTCTTGGGAATGACAGTTGGACGCAAGAAACATTTATATGCTGTACTGACCATTTACATGTAATGTATGAAAGTTAGCAGGCTCTGATTGAAAGAAAGAGTGATTTTTGTTATGCCATCGAATAATTTAGTTGTTTGATAGCTTCAAAAATACTTACAATTAGTCCTCAGATTCTCATAAAGTAGGTATATATTTTTAGATAGCTTATGATGTGTGTGCTATCCTACCACGTGATTTTGAGGTTTGTGAACGCCTAATTTCTAACCATACCATAATTCATGGCCTGCCGCCTTTCATTACGCGTTGCAGAAGTTTTTTTAACTGATATTTTATTTTTGCCGGAATTGCTTCATGCCTTCTTACTCAACAGCAGTTCAGATTTCATTAATACTCGTGTCTCAAAGCAGGCACCTAAAACGCAGACGGGAAACATTTTAAAACCAAACGATGATTCACGGCGTTTTATGGACTAATCCAGAGAGCGTGGGTTTATCTGCGCCGATTCGAAAGAGAGGTCTAAAACTCTAAGAGGTAAAGGAATAAAGATATTTAAGGCGCGAGTTAAAAGCATAGGAAGTTTGGTGAAGGGAGAATAACAATAAAAAGAGGATAATTTATTTTCTTCTTTATTCGATTTCTGAGTAGTAGCGCTTTTCTTCGGGATGGCCGTTAAGTCGAGTCCGGAAAGGAGAAAGGGAGACACTCCGCGTGGGAGGCCGTCCGTCATTTCCATGTTTTCTCGATACAATCCGCGGAATTAAATTGGAGTCAGGCTCTTCTTGGAAAAAAAGAATGGGTGCGGTGCTTTAAGAGGGAAGATGAGACACGGGAGATTCTATTGATTTGTCTTCGGTTGACTCCCTTCAGTTTAGAAGAAAATTAATGAAGAATGGCGGTATGCGGTAAGATGTATGGAATGTCTTGGTCGCCATTCCTTCTATAATTTTCTAAGCCAAAGGTCAGATTTCTATAGGCGTCAGTGAAGGTGAAGGCGCAGGTTAAATTGTGCTTGAATATCATATGAGTAATCATATTCAAGAAACGCCAGTCAAACCATAATAGTACTCGAGGACACGCTACAGCATTGAAACATATATTATAGGATTTATCCTCTCTGAATTGGTCATCATCAATTTAGAATTGAAAAATAAATTAAATGTATTGTTAAAACTCATTTAAAGTTAATTTTTTTGTTATTTAAAGTCTTTCTATGCTATGCGGCTGGTCGCATCATTTTACATTCAACAATACTGCGCATACATATCTTACCTGCTGTAATATTAAGTTGCCTACCAGATGTCTAAACAACTTCTCTTTCAATTACTGTAATTTTAGAAACACGATTTCGCCCTGCCGTACCAATGATACGATATAATTTACACTTGAGTATAAGTAATTAAATCGTTAATGCATAAATATTTAAAATTTAGGAACAGAAGGTTTGTTTTCGTCAATTATATACCTTTTTCAATATTACTTCCTTTTACCTACGTAAGAATAAAGTAATTTAAACTGTGTACGCAATAAGGAGCAAAAGTAAATCATCACTTGCGCGATTTCCCTTTTATTATAGAACATGTTTTTTAACTTTAAAATATTCTTAAGACATTTCATAATGCCTTTCATCAACCCGATCGCGCAAATGAAACTGTTTAAAAAACATTCTAGGTTCATATCCCGATTAGTGGCACACGATATATATATATATATATATATATATATATATATATATATATATATATATATATATATATATATATATATATATATATATATATATATATATATATATATATACACACACAGTTCACCCTGCAAGTCACCGCAATGGTGTGTGGCAGGGGGTGCTATATATATATATATATATATATATATATATATAAATACTAAGGAAGAGGAAAGGTAAGTAAGGATATTTTGGGCAACTAGGTGTTGAAAGAAACCCAGTGAACACTTACCGGAAGTAGAGCCGCTGGGGTGAGAGCTTTCGGGATGATCCCTTCGTCAGCACAAGAGAGACAACTTATATATATATATAAATAAGTTTTCCTGCAGAAATGCATTTTTCCTGCGGAATCACGTTTCGCAGCCTCCTTTAATTCCTGCCACCCTTCCCCCCACCTCCCCCCAAGTTCTCGCGTTAAGTTTGCTAAGAAGAAATTCAAACCAACCGGATCCGAGCCGGTGGAATGCGGAGTACCTTCAACAATGAGGAAAAGGAAAACGGAGGGAGAGCGGGAGGGAAGGGGGGCGTTTGAGAGAGGGAAGGGGGAGGAATGAGGGAGAAGGTCGGAAGGAAGGAAGAGAGGAAGAGAGCGGTGGTGGAAATGGTGTTAAGACAATGGGCGAGGAACAAGACGCGGAGGGAGAGAGAGAGAGTGGGTGGTTACTGCGGAGATAATGCAGAAAGGTTCTGGGATAAGGGAGTGAGGTGTAAGAGAAGGAGGTGAATAGGAGGTAGAGAGAGAAAGAGACACGGAAGAGGTAGGAGAGGGAAGAAAATGAAGGAAGATTGGAATAAAGCAGAGGAAAGGGATAGGGGAGGAGAAAATGTATGATTAACCTTCCTATTCCCACCCTCTTTAAAAGTTAAGACCTTAGTGGGTTCTGATGGAACTACTATAACGTTCAGCTCACGTAACACTTCAACAACTGCCGAAGTAATGTTTCGCTCCTCCTCCTCCTCGCCGAAGATTTTTTTTTTAACTATAGCTGGCGTAATGCTCCGTTTATAATCGAATTTAATAAACATTATTAGTCACGGAAGGTGAGAGAGGTTGCTAATTAATGCTACCTAAAATAGCTGTAGCCTAAAAATAATGTGACCGTTAAGGAGTTGAGAAAATGCCTTAGTTGGGGCATTTGAGAGACAAATTACATAATTGAGGAACCGTGACAAATTTGTCACAGTCTGATGACAAGTTCATCCATTTTATTTATTCGTTAACAGCACGGTAAATATTTTTTAAAATTAATTTATAATTTTTGCAAAATTTGTGTATGAGAGAATATGCTAAAAAACGTGTCACATTGCGCTCATACTATTAAACTTATTGCATGAAAAACAGTTTTTCTCTTCTACATGCATGACACTCAATGCATTTTGCATGTACATATTCTGTTTTCATGCATTATGTGACATCAAAGACTAGGAAATAGCTTGACTGGTGTGCAGTTATTTTCGGACACCTGGAATGATTTTTTAATGAATAAACAAAAGCATATCTTAGGAAAAATGAGACAACCAGGAAGCAGAGGAAGGACAGAGAGATAAAAAAGACGCGTGTTTTTACTATCAATGAAGCTGCGATGAAATAGAAGGGAAACGAGGAAGTGGAAAAGTAACGAAGAATAGGACATAAATATGTAAGGTGAGGAGGTAAACGGAGGACGTGCAGAGGGATTCGTAATAAAGTTAGAAAAAAGGAATCGGAAGAAAGAATAGTATTAGAAAGTGCAAGGAGGAAGGAAGAAAATGAAAGAAAGAAAGAAAAGCGCCTTTATTGGCGAGGTTGAAGTACACAGTTCCATCTCCCACATAACCATTGCAATTTGTTTACATTTAGATTATGCAGGTTGACTGTTTACAGAACTTGGTTTACGCAGTAGGTATATAATAACAGAATTAATAAACAAGAACATGGATGTATGAGATACAACATATTCAACAAGAACTTGTTCAAAATTTACAATACTATTAATTCGCAGAGAAATATTTACCAGGGGAGAAATACATATTTATGTAAACATATGTATACATACACATGCATGTATTTATACATAGTATATATATAGACAAGTGCTACAGAAGCGGTCAATTTCAAGCAACGGGGAAAGCGACAAAGATAGGGAAGAAGGAAGAGGAATGGAAAGGAGAAGACATTCGCGCGAATGAGAGAGAAAGAGAGAGAGAGAAAGAGGAAAGGACGGAGAGGAATTATGGGCGGGAAGTTTAGTGAGAAGGTGTGTGTGTAGATGTCAGCAGTTTTGTGGGAAGGGGGAAAAAGGAGAGAGAGGAAAGCGTGAGAAAGCGAGGGAAGAGATGGCGCAGCGACAGTGTGAATGCTGAAGCGAAAGGGTTCGAAGGAAGATCGGCGGCCCGAAAGGGAGGAATTTTTAGGGAAGAGGTTAGAAGTTCTAGGGAGAAAGTTAAAAAGGGGTGGACTCGAGGGAGCAGGAGAGGTGTTTTTTTTGGGAGGGAGGACGAGGGGGAGGCGTGAAAGGGATCGTAGGTGTATGAAACTGTTAAAAGGGGCGGAGAGAGAGAGAGGGGTGGGACTGACTGGGGTGTGGTTGAGCCGAAGAGAGGAGTACGGGTAAGAGAGAATTGAGGACATGAGTATAATAAGGGCAAGATAAAGAATGTGGACATGTGTATCTACGTATCATGCGTCGGTATGGAGAAGGAAATATTAGTCAGCCTTAAAATTATGTCCTCGGTAACATTACGTTCAAGATCGCGCAAGGCGTATCTCGCTTTGCGCGATTTCGCTTTACGCGTTTTCGGTGTAGCACTTTTATCGTTCTGGAGGACCACTTATAATTGAAGGGCCATCGGTTTCATATTATCAGGGTTTCGTAAAGGTCTCCAAGCCATAATAATTCACGGAAAGTTTCATCTAGATTTTGAAGTTATAAAAGAAAGCTGTTCTGAATGCAACTAAATTGTTGCGCGTCCAATGCAAGGTGGCGCTCAAAAACGTATCCTCATGTACTCGTACTGGAAAAATATATCAATTTTATCGCGGTTTCTCTTTACGCGGTCTTTTCTGGGAACGCGTCCACCGTGAAAAGCGAGAGATTATTTTACCTGTGCATACAGGTATTTATTTGTCTTCTCTTCGCATCTGAAGGAGGGTTTTAAAAGAAAAGATTACTATCATACGTTCCATCTTTCTCTGGCACCCCAGCGACTCTCCATATCAGTGGCGAACCGGGTCGGGACCCCCCTCTTGGAAAATTGTGACTTTTTCTAAACTGTGGAAACGTACATAGTTATTTTAAATTTGGGTACATGGGCGCCTTAAGAAAAGAGTAGGAGACGGTTTGCCCCCTTTGTTTTGTTAACATAAATATATAATTAATAATGCAGTACTCGACATACAAATGGTATTCACTAGGCTTCCTTCAACACGTACTATACTCGTATATGTGTTTGCGTATCAAGCAAATTATTATTTTTTACTTATCATTCTTTTATATGAAGTATTCGTTGAAAAAAAGCTCCACGACTGATTTGTCGAGCTCACCTTTAACTGTAATCCAACTGATTATCAAGATAACAATTAAAAACCCCAAAACATTCAAAATAATGCACTAAAAGTAGTCGTCCTAAGTGAAGATTTGCCATGAGCGGGTACAGAAACTTTCCAAACGGGTAGAGGAGGTCGCCCCTTCCCCCCTTGAATCCGCCTATGCCGAATTTGAAATCCCTCCCACTATCAGAATATTTTTTTCCATTGACATACAGACCTACTCTTCCGCGTAGAATCAAGGAATTTTGTGCGGAGCTAATTTAAGAATGCACCCAGTAGAGGACAATGGGGTCATTGAAGGGGGTATGAGGGTGGGGGGGGGGACAAGGTCCACCCTCTTGGATCCACCATTGGGGTTTTGGCTAACCTTCGATTCCGAAAAAAAAAGCAAAACGGTTCCTTATCGGTGAAATGCGCATCTGGTTTTTCCTGCCGTTTTTTATGCGTTATTTTTACGCTGCGCACGAAGTGAACAGAGAGGTCGTGTCTGTCCGTCCCCGTCTCCCACGTCATAAAAAACCGCTAATTTTTATGATGTCTGTCGCGGGAAATTTTCTGATCGAAATTCTTTTCGGTCCAAACACACGATTTGGAACATCCTCACATTCTTGGTTGCTAAAGAGACACTTGTATTTTTTTGTTGGTTTTTCCCAAGAATCAAAGTTCCCGTCCCTCAGCCGTGAACCGTAAGGATTGTGAGGAAATATTTTGTTACCGTAAAAAAAAAAACGCATTTGGAAAACTGTGTGCTCCTACGCAAGAGTGCAACATTTCGACTCTTGTTTGGATATCGTAGTCGTCTTGATTGTCAAAAGAAGAAATAGTAATGTTGATTCAAGCCAAGTAAATACGAGAGGGAACGGCCCACGCTTGCTTTGTACCGCGTAGCAAAAGGCGGTGTATGATAATGGATCAAGGAAAAATTCATAAGAAAAGATTCTTACAGAGTTAACATTGGCTAAAGGATAAGCAAGCTGCGTGGGTGAGGGGGTCGGTAATGGAAAAGAGGGAGGGAAAGAGGACACGGCATAAGGATGAAAGTAGGCGGTAATGTTTGGCGGGGAGAGTTTTGTTGGAACCTTCGGGGTTATAGAGAGGGGGGAAGGTGGGGGTCAGATGTACAAGGCGTAGGAGGACATGCCCCTTATGCTGAGAGAGAGAGAGAAGCAGCGTTGAACGGGAAGGAAGGTAGGGAGAACAGTAGAAAGAGAAGAAAGGGGTGGGAGTGAGGGAGAGGGTGGAGGAGGAGATACATGCAGATGGGAAGAAGAGAGAGGACAGGGGAGAGAGAGAGAGAGGGCAAGAAAGAGAAGGTAGAAGAGAGAGAAGGAGAAGCGGAGATGAGTTAGTAGTACAGAAGTTAGGAGAGAAAAAAGAATGGAGGGAACAGAAGAGATAGAGGACAAGTATTATGGAAAGGGGGTTTGCCTATAAGAGACGGGGCAAGAGGCAGGGAGAAGCCTTGCGGAGATGCATGAAAGAGGAAAACGACGGGCGAAACTGAAAGGAGAATGCGAGAGAGGGAGAGTAAGAGGTGAGAGGAAGTGAGAGGGGTATATAGGGAAGGAGGTGGAGGTAGGAAAAGAGAGAGGAAGAGATGAGGAGTGGTAGAAACAGATTTCGGGGATGGGAGACCTGCCTCGGGTTTGAGGGGGACGCAAAGGTCATACAGGTCCTGTGTCGAGAGAGAGAAAGAGAGGACTCCCTTACCTGGAAATCGGCACATCTCCTTACGAAGGCGCCGACGCACTTGGAGAGAGAGAGAGAGAGAGAGGTATTGTAATTGCGCGAAAAGGTTCCCACGCGACCGCTCCTCTTAAGTTACTTTTAATTTATGGCCGCGATTGGACCTTTGACATTTATTCAACATTTGAACAAATTAATAATAATAATGATCGTAGGAAGAGTATCGACGCCCTCTTGCGGATGTTTTTAATATTTCCCATGACGCGCGAATAAATAAATTCGCCGGAGATTTTCGCTGTTTTTATTTTCATTCTTTTTTTGTACATTAATGTACGATAAACGTCGCTTTGGGCTAATGAGGATTATAAATGATGGTAATTAGTAATGGTAAAAAAAAAGTTTCCCGGGCGACAATTCTTCTTGGCAACACGTGATTGTCGAGACCGCCTTGGTCGTTAGGGGGAAAGAGGGAAGAATTTATTACTCCTACAGTTTCTCCGGTGACGCAATTTTTTAATGTAGGGAAAGAAAGCCGAACCTTTTATTCCCACTTCTATTTACCTAGGGTACCGTTAATGCGCGCTTTGTTATCGCGTATATAAGCACGCGATAATCATAAATCTCTCTCGTAGGATGGATTATTTCGACGGCTTTCCTTTGAGGGACGTGATGACCTTGAAGTGGCGAAATATTTTGTGGAGTTGGGAAACGAAAGAGAAAAAATTAAATTCACACTTCTGCGTTATTACCTCGAATTTTAAATGCGTGCCGCAATACTTTTGTTAGTCGAGAAATAATTCGGAGCGAGCACTTTATCATAGACATCTTTACGTTTTAATGTACGAAATCAGTAGAGGAAGTGTTGTGAAACGTTATTTTGCGATCTTTTGATGAATTTGTAACTGAGACGGAAAAAAATTGTATTCTGAAATTTCGTCTTTGGGCTTCCCGAGCTCTTAACAGAAAATAACGCAATCTTGTATTTATGTGGAAAATAGAAACCTCGTTGTCACGGAAAAAAATGAGGTTTTTCAATTCTAGTCGACATTCGCAAAATGTCCACTCAAGAGATTTGTTTCGATAAATTCGTCCAGTTTTAGAGCTTGATATCATAAATATCTGTACATAATCCATATATTTTGAAATATATTTTTGTTTAACATTAAATGTTATAGTAGTAACATTACGCTCATGTACTGCCAAGATCTCCCTCTACTCTGACGTAATGAAATGAACCTCTTGCTCAGAAGTCATCGCTTTCTCCAATCTTCCTATATCCACACTAGCCTCTTATCGAATCATTGAGTATTTCCCTAAAAGAAGCACTGTTGGTAAGAAGAAAACTGTGGAAATATATATTTTCCGCGGATGAATACTTATTAACGTGACCAGTGGAATTTTTGTTAGAATTATTAGAAACCATCGGAAATGAGGGTGATTGTGCAATTAATTTGGTGCCGATTTTTTTTTACTGTGAAGTAATGCATCCAGGCAATCAAATTCATGGAAATCTTAATGTCCTGATCGTAGACGTGTGGAAATATCACCAGTTAAATATTATTTTAAAAGCTTTAATTCATAATAATAAGTTATGTAGAGAAAATTATGCTTTTAGGCCGCGACTTCGGCTTTGATTTCATTAATTATTTTATATGTCAGTTATTGTTACGATAAAAAATAGTAATGCGATCGCTACGGAAAACACTGCGCAAAATGGTATGTAAAATCTAATCAGTAAGTATAACACTGCTACATTTACTTTTACTTGTTGCACCGGTAGTTAATTGTCTTAATTTTACGTATGTAGATCGGTAATTATTCCTAAAATTTATCATCTCAATTCGTAGTGGCGTCCAAAAAAATAGAAAGGTTGACGATTTTTTTTCGGTTTTTACAATGGCTTCCGAAGAAATATGCTATTCCTTTAATGCTTCCGCTATTCTATCATGTTTTCAAACAACTCGTGAATGAATAATCAACTTAATAATTTTTAAACCTCTCTTCGAACAAATTTTAATTACCGTATCCTTTTCACTCACGTTTTCTAGATCACGGTTTTTTTTTATAGAAACCTTTTTCCTCCATCTTGCGGTTAAAATTCACGGTTGGTGTGAAAAAAAGAGATTGATACAGGAAAAGTCAAACTGTGGACTTGTCACGTACTAACGGACTCGGATAATTAATCGGACATTCTTATCCGCTCCTTAAAGCAGACCTTCGGACGTCAGCTTCATGCAGCATAAACGTCTGATTTTCACGCTCGATACGCTTGAGCTAAGTGATGATTAACGACTCCAGGCAAAGAGAGAGGGGGTCACAGGTGCACGCTTCGGGATCGATTCGATGGCTAACAATAAGAGCTAACCGTGAGCATTCGGTCACGCCAGTAGTTTTCCGGGCTATAACGACTAGGCGAGACTACATCTCCGGCAAAATTCACGCCGCCGACGACGTTGTTTCTTTTTCCAAAAATTCTCCAGCTTTCACCTCGCATTAGGGAGAAAAAAGAGGGAAATTTCCAAACGTTTCTTTCGAAATTTTTAGGAAAAAATCATCGCTTTCTACGAAAAGTTCCAACGAAATGGTTACTTTTATTTTTTCGATTCGCGATACGTTTTGCGAAATTTTTCTCGAAATAGTTCTATGAAATTTTTGACCACATAAATTTTACGGCAGGGAGGATACATGGGTTAAGGGAATAACAAAATTTGGTTTGATTACTATTGGAAATTATATGAATAACGCAGGTAAAATAAGCTTAATTTACGATGTTTTAATTTATAGAGCACTACGGCAGTTAAATTTATTAGAGTATACACTTAATTTAATGATGTTTCGGAAATTCTGCTTTCTGTGTAATTTGCTTAGCTGCCACAGAGCCGTTGATGACCATGAGTAATCACTATCTAATTAGTAGCTTTTGATGACATTTTCAAAGAGAGGGCCAGCGATAAGAAAGACGTGCACATACGAGTATGACCATGTCCTCGGAAGGATTCGAGCCCGCGACGCATTGGATGCCATTCACGCTAGCCACCCCTATACCAAAGCCGGCTTATCGCATTGCCTCTTGGAAACCGCGACTGTGTTCATTGGAAACGGAGTTTGCATAACTACGTTTGACTAAAGAAACACCACGGCATCAACGCAGCTGCCGGTATCTCTATTCTCTCCATTGGTGCGCAACGTTTCATTTGTTCGTATTCTTCAATCGCTTGGTATACTTTAATATTATTATTTTCCTCTGAATATGGATTAGTAAGGGTGTTAAAAAACGTGGTGCTGATGCTTCGTGCTCATCTGATGGATATGCTGCTGCAAATAAAATACAGAAGGTACGTGAAAAAGAAGCACCTGACGAGACAACTCTTTGTATAAGTAAAAAAAAACTGCATCTTCAAATAGTAAAATAAGAAAATACAAAGAAGAATTTATCAAATTTGGATTTTCGTGGGCTTTGGTTAAGAATGAGCAAAGACTCCAGTGCGTCATTTGTTCTGAAGTATTAAATTGTCTTCCCTTGCGTATCTAAAACGCCAGTTATGTCGTGTTATTGAGCTAATGTGAAATTATTTTTTGTATGTAATGTCAACAAATTTTTCCAATTTAATTGGGGGGGAGGATATGCTATCCTTTACGTGGAACAAAAGGGGGGCGCGGCCTGAAAAGTTTGCGCACCACTGCTCTAATCTATGTAGGCCTGAGTGGTATCTGCCATCTGATAAAAAGGTCGCTGATTCGAATCCCGCCAGTGGCATGGATGTTTGTGTTTTTCGTGTCTATTGAGGTGTAAGAAAGGAAACGATTATCTAAATATTTCCCTTCAATTAAAATGAATCATTATTATTATTATTATTACATACAATAGCTTCGAAATGTAGACTTGGAGAAGAATGCTGAAGATAAAATGGACAGATAGGGTGGAAACGTGGAACTAATGCGAAGAATAGGAAGAAGCGAACGATTATACAGACTATCAAAAAGAGGAAGGCGAAGGAAAACTGGATGGAAAAAGAGAAAGAGGCAGGAAAAGGTTTCAGCTGAAAGACGACTTGAAAGGGAAAGAGAGCTATCAAGACATGAAGAAGACTGCGGAAAATAGGAGTATATGGAGAACCAAGTTTAAGTTCGTTCCTACGGACAGACTATCTATGATGTTGATACAATAGCATACACCTGATAAAATGCTATCATAAGTTGATTGTTCTATGATGACACGCACTGTGTATTGATAATAAAACATAACTGTATGGCTTTATTGCGACTATTTTATGTACTATATATTTATCTAATAACTAGGGGGCAAGAACCCCCTGCTCGCTGTCGCTCGCCAACCCCCCTCTCCTTTGCTCGATGTTTCTTCGTTCCTACCATCTACCCAGGGCCGGCTCAAGACATTTTGGCGCCCCAAGAAGATTTCAGTTATGGCGCCCCATCAATACATAAATTTTACATTAAAATTCGGTAGTTTAGTAGTATAATAGGATATAATTATTTTGAAGTTTTGCGTATTTTTATGATTAAACAGTTTAGTTAAAAAACAAGGCTTTATTCACGGAAAAATAAATTTAAAATATCACAAGGAAATTAAAAATTGTGCGATACTTATTTCAATGACAATGAGATTGATTGGAACGGTTGCATCGATATACATATGCCCAGATGAGGCTCAATCAATGGTTGTCAAACTTGCTGGTGCAGTAAATTTCATAAAGAAGGCATCAAAAATGCAACATCGACACATGGCCTTATTCATAGACAAGCACGTGTTGCCAAATGCATGAATAAAGGCAGTGACGCACTTATATAAAGCTAACGGTACAAATTGTCCCTGGAATGAAATAGAAACGATGAAATTGATTAGTGACTGCAAAATGCATTCCGGAGCCTGTGAATACTGCAAAGGAAGGATGCAGGGGAAAAAGAAACGACGAAACGAATGGAGGCCGGCCGGGTTAGACTGGTAGGCAGTGCGTCTGCCTTCTAACCCAAATGTCTACGAAACTAAGAGGAAAAGAGAGCCGATATTGTCCGGGCTTGTAGATGTCTTTAGAATATCCTCATATTATTTGAGAATCCTGCATAGATGTCATCGGTTCGACTCCAGGCAGCCTTAAAATTTGAGATTATTTCTCATAAGAAAAGCATTGAAATTGGTGCAGGGCACTTTTGCGTTTAAAATTTGTTTGTCGGCTCTTACCTTTTATGATAAGGTGAGATAAAGTGCTTGCACAATAGATGTTTTGAGGTCCCTAGAGCACGTTTAGACTATTTTCGGAATGATGTCTGTGTGATTGATGTGATTGTGGCGCTCTAACTCAAAAAGTACTTGTCATATTAACACCAAATTTCATATATAACACTTTAGCATGAGCACAAAGAGCTGATTAGTTTTTGGAGAACACCGGTTAACTGGAAGTGGAGGTTTATTCGAAATCAGATCCAGTTTTGGCGAAATAACTTCGTTAAAACATTATTATTGTATATACAACTATATACAAATACTATAGAGAATGTAAATAATCTGATGACTTTCTCCATATTTGGGGTATAGATATTTAAATTCTTTTTATGAATAGCATTATAAGGCAAAATTATTATTTCGTGCCTTAAAGGTATACAGCCGTCCTAATTGCCGTAAATTACGTAAATTTTGAAAATGTTTACATAATCCACCGCTACATGGTGGTGGCGCTCTATACTGTAAATTAAGAAGAAGCAAAATATCTCCGAAATGGATGGTTCCGACGAAAATTTCTTTCAAACAAAACTTGGAAGAAATATTAATCTCTACAACTTTGGTCCTCACGAAGATTACCATTAACGATGTTTTTAAGAAAACTGAAAAACCGGTTATTTATAAATAACTCCTAAACAATAACTACTATGGAAAATTGTCTCAAATGAAAGTTGTAGGAAATTACATTCTCTATAACTTTTTATAGAATTGTATATCCAATAATGATGTTTTAACGGGGAAATATCATAAAAACTGAATCGGGTTTCGAATAAACCTCGACTTCCGGTTACCCGTTGTTGTCCAAAAACTAATCAGTTCATTCTGCTCATGTTAAAGTGTTATATATGAAGTTTGGTAACGATGTGGCACATATTTTTGAGTGAGAGCGCCCACAATAACACACACACGCAAGCACGGACGCACGCGCGCACCCAGACATCATTCCGAAAATATTCTAAACGTCTTCTATGGACCTCAAAACGTGTATTTCCGTTGAAATCTTGAAGTCGATTTTTTTCATGAATACTGCGTATGAATACTAGGTATGGAGAAAGTAAAAACGAACCTTCCGTCATATCTCGCAAAATATTGCTCAAATCAAAATATTTTTCAAATGAAATTTGTCCTATAACCTCGTCTGTAAGAAGAGAGCATATAGAATGATTATACGATATATTAGATATATATAAGAGATAAAAAAAACATGAATTTCAGCCCTATTCAGAAAACAATGTCGCTGACGAACACCCTATCTAATTCTATCTATAACCCGAACCCCGATAAGTCGTACCTCCATAACTTGAACCTCGTCAACACGAACTTTTATAAACCTAACCTCGTCAACTCCAACCTCAATATATCGAACCTCGATAACTCGAACCTCAATAACTCGAACCTCCATAACTCGAACCTCCATAACTCGAAGCTCGATAACTCGAACCTCCATAACTCGAAGCTCGATAACTCGAAGCTCGATAACTCGAACCTCGATAACTAGAACCTCGATAACTCGAACCTCCATAACTCGAACCTCCATAACTCGAAGCTCGATAACTCGAACTTCGATAACAATATTTAAAGGAAAAATTGAAATATTTCCTAAACTATCGGTTTTTTAAAACAATTTTCAAGCAAGACCCGCAGAATATTGCATTCTCTATAACTTTCGTTCTGAGATACATTTACGTAAATGTAGTTTTACAGGAGATAGTTTGGAAAAACTGAAAAACGACAAGGGTAAACTCTCACTTCCAGTGGAGCTGTTTCGTCCAAAACTTTATCAGGTCTTTATTTAACGACGAGGATCTTAAATATGAAGTTTTTTCTATCATCCTCGTCATTCACATGACATGGCAGGAAAACACAACCATCAAACCAAGGAAGAAAATTTTTTTGAGCTCGAATCAAAACATTCTTGTTCGATTTTCACGTTAACGGCTACTCCTATGATAAAAAAGTATGGGGAAAGAAATACTCTAATTTATTAGCTGTACAAGTTTAATTTGAAAAATATTTTGATTTGAGCAATATTTTGCGAGATATGACGGAAAGTTCGTTTTTTACATTCTCAATAGTATTTGTATATAGTTGTATATACAATAATAATGTTTTAACGAAGATATTTCGGTTTCCGTTAAATATCTCCTTAAAAACATCGTTATTGGTAATCTTCGTAAGAACCATAGTTGTATAGAATAATATTTCTTCCAAGTTTTGTTTGAAACTAATTTTCGTAGAACCATCCATTTCGGATATATTTCGCTTTATCTTAATGTAGAGGTGAATTCTGTAAACATTCAAAATGTACGTAACAATATACGGCAACTAGGACGTGTCTTCTTTTACGATACGAAATAATAATTTTGCCTAATATTATTCTTAATAATTTAAATATCTATACCTCAAATATGGAGAAAGTCATGTGTTGGCCACATCAGATTATTTATCATAGGAGTAGCCGTTATCGAGAAAATCGGACAAGAATGTTTTGATTCGAGCTCAAAAAAATTTATTTCTTGGTTTGGTGGTTGCGTTTTCCTGCCATGTCATGTGAATGACGAGTATGCTATAACACGTAAACTATTAACCGAAAAAGGAAAAACTTTATCAGGTCTTTATCCTCGTCGTTAAATAAAGACCTGATCATGGTACTACTAATACAAGGTAGGTCGTTCCGGTGGACGAAAACGAGCTGTTCTGCGCATGACGTCACATGGATTGCAAGGAGGAGATGTTCGTCTGCTCTTGACCGGAGACTATTGCGTTTATGATGCTATTGCTGTACGTGGCACGAGTTTTACCGAACATTATACTTCACTTTAACATTAATAAACCCAAAAATTAATCGACACATCTCCGTGTTAATTGTTTTAAATATAAGACATTTTTATTTCCGTAAGCATTGAAAATACCTCGGAAGTGTATAGGTAACTATGTTTTCCTTTACTTTTCATCTTATATGTTCGAAAACGTATAATTATTTAATTCTCAACTAACCGAGATTCGCAAAACGTTTTGTATGGAAAATATTGCTTCAAGGTGTGTGTTTATGGGATGTATTGCCCTTATTTAGTTAAAAATAGTGTGTGCATTCTGTGAATGGATTGTGTAGCTACGTAAACTTAAGTAAACATTGTGGTTGTGTACGTGTGATGGTAATAAAGTAACTATAGGAGTTATTTTTTCGAAATGCTCAATTACGAGAAATAACTACATTTTGGACGTGGTACTAATTTATTTATTTATTTAATTTATTCATCAATCAATGAGGTACACATTACAGATGTCGTCAAGTAATAAATATAAAAAAGAGAAAATATAAAAATCCCAAATGAATAATTATAAAAATAATGCAACAAAACAATCAAAACATAGTAAAAAATATTAAGATAAACAAACTAAAAAGCAATACTAGCCACATCCAGTTCGTAAAACTCATTTATAGTGTAAAGCGCTTTTGCAGCTAACCAAGAATACAGCACATTTTAAAACCTTAAAAGGGAGACAGTTTTTGCTTTTGGGGGCAATGCATTAAATAACTGTATACCAGCATTATTATAAGCTAACAAGTTTAATTTTAATCTACAAAATTTCAGGTAAATAGTACCTTTATTGTGGGAATGGATATCCGATCTAACTTCATATTTGTTCAAATTTTCTTTTGCATAAATGAGGAATTTGTAAATATATTAACTATAGATTGTCAATATTCCAAAATGAATAAAGAAAGGTTTACATGATTCTATATTCCAAATACCAACAGTAGATCTTACAGCTTTCTTTTGTAAAATAAACAAGTGCTTTACATCGGAGGAATGACCCCAAAGCACAATGCCATAAAGTAATTGGCAATGAAATAGTGCATAATACATAGTCATTAAATAACATTTAGGAATAATCTTAAACAACTTTCTTAACATGAACAGTGACTTAGATAACTTCTTGGAAATATACACAATACGCTGATTTCATGTTAACTTATTATCTATATGAATACCTAATAAACTAACCGATTCATTATCGGAAAATTTACGACTCAAGCTACACATTAAGCTTTGAGTTTTGTTAGTGTTTAAAGATAATCCATTGGCACTAAACCAATTTTGCACCTGAGAAAGATTATACATAAAGTTTGGTTTTACTAATATTTTATAGCAAGTGCAGACTCTGTTACATTAAACACCACAGAAAACAAGACATTCATATTACATGCATTTTATCCATCCGTTATGACAAAATATGTTCCCAATAGTCAAATCAGGAAATGCAACATGTATAAATACTGTTTTCATAGCAAGTTAAGCCATCGTCATAAAATCTGTTAAATTTCCAGGAAATCGTTACAATAAACTGATTATTTTATAGCAAGTGGAGACACTGTGACATAAAACACCACTGAAAACAAGGTATACATATAACAAGGAATTTCTTTCAAACTCTCTTTTTAAAAAAAAATCCACACCAAACTAGATATAGCTATAATAGTTGAACTAATTAATTTGCCAATACCTCTAAGCTGTTATATTTTTAAATTTATTTTTCAACTGCCTACCATTAACTGGATCTTTCAAGTGGCAATTTAACATTTTTATTCTGATGTAAGTCCTTGTCCTTACAAACAAGGATATTACATCTTTTGGCCATTTTGAGTCAATATTTGTTGTAATTGCTTCAGTTAATTTGGAGAATATAAATTTTTCTTTGGATATGTATTCCCCATGAAAATTTTTAAATTCCCTGTTGGCATATCTGATGACTTCCAGAAAATCATCTGAGGGATGCATTAGGTCCCCTTTCGAGAGGTGCATTATCCAGTTCTCTCTTGAAGGTTCTAATGTGGATGTAGTGTTGCCCAACCAAGGATATTTTGCTCTATATCTGCAAGCAACATAACCTGCTATATATATTAGTCCATCATCCTCCAAGCTATCATTTCCTTGGCCATATGAAACACGTTGTAATTCCTGCTCCTCTGCATCACTCTCAAATTGAACATTTTGCAATTCCTGTTCTTCTGTATCACTCTCTTGATGTAGGGGATCAGATGGAAGAAGGTCTTTCAAGACATCGACCGTGATGCATAGTTCTTTTTCCAGCTCATTGATTCTTGTACATTCCTTATCAAATTAAATCAGGCATTCCTCCTTTGAATTATCAACTGTATTGCAATTCACAGTAAAAATGGATTCTGAGTGTTTACCCATTATAAATGCCCTGATTCTCTGCTTCCAATCTATGCAGTTAGGGTGGTCATTGGTATACCCTATCCCTCTCATGTAGGAAAAGAAGCATTCGAGGACATCCTGGTTTAACTTAGTTGTCAAAAGAAACTTCTCCCCATGATGTTCCCTGATGTAACTGTACAACCCTTTCAAGGACTTTATGGAAACAATTATTCCTCTTTGAAAAGGCTGCAAGCTTTTAAATCTGACCACTCGCAAACCCTCAACCAAATTCAGCACATCATCAAGAATCTTATTTTGGGACTAAATTTGTCCCATAAGCATGGCGGGGACCTTGCTTATCATGGAGCACAGATGAGTTAAAGACATCAAAGAAATTGTTCATGAGTTTAATAACCCTGGCTGTGTCTTCAATGTCTTCTAGAATCTTCCCTTTTTTATGACAATATTCTAGAGCTTTTGCAACAGTGTTTGACAACAACTGTGTAGCAAGTTTAACTTTTTGTCTCCTGAAGAGAGTCGGATTTGGATGATCTTGGGTTATTTTAGGAATAATGTTCAATTCATCTTTCAAAAAGAAAAGCTTTTCTAAAATATATACAGAAATTTTGTTGCCATTGGATAACACAAAACCTTGGTCCACCAAGTGGTTTCTAAACAACTTCATAACATGAGGCACATCAGCAAAAACAAAGACATCTCTTGAGTTTTCGCATGGATTTTTGAAGGAAGTACATTCAATGCTGATACCAAGCTCATTCCAAAGGGTTCTGTGTGTAGGGCCCATGTCACTAACTTGAGCAACTACTTTATAACCATTTTCCTCCAATGCAGTTATAATTTCTAATAAAAGGCTCTTTGTCATCACCTGGTCAAATCCATAAAAAACAGGTTGTTTCCATTTACCAAACAAACTGCGGGCCATGACAGTCTGCACTTGGTCACTGGGACCAAGAATTTGTTATAACTTCCTATCCATGTACAATTCATTCTTTACCTTCATTTCATCAAAAGAAATGACAGTCAATCTTTCAAGGTCTGAGAGGTGTTCACTCCTAATTTTCATTATTGATAAGACATTCTTCTGTATACCAGGGCTGAAATCATACTTAGCAACCCAAGACTTAAGTGTAGTAGGACTAGGCAAAGGCAATTTTAGCTGATTTCTTAAATATCTATAGGCCCTGGCACTGACATACCACAGGGAAATGGCTGCTGAAATGTCTGTTTCTGACCAAACAATTCTTTTTCCTGGGTTTAAAATACACTTAACTTGACCTGGAGAAAACAGCAGCAACAATACTTCTTCAACATATTTGCTTGTATTTTCTTTTATGTTTCTACCCTGTTCTTCTAATCTTAGATGCAATTGCACATTCTCATCCTCAAGCTCTTTTACTTTAACTTTTAAGCTTTCATTTTCTGCCTCCAACTTTTTCATTTTCGTATGTAAATTTTCTGGCTCCACATTTGCATGTTCTACCATTGCAGATACTTCACACCCGGAAATTATCAAAATATATAAGAAAAATGAAGATGTATGAGGGCTCATTCAATACTGTTAGCCATTTTATGACATAAATATTAGTTCTTAACTACTAATTTTGTTTTATTTAGTTGATAAGACTTCAAGGAAGAATGACATGTTTTACAACCACATTTGATATTGAAGTTTTGATGTAATTTTAATAGGGATTTGCTCAAGAATACTAGTGCATGTAACCATGTCAGGATTTATAAAAATATATTAATTAATATTAACAACATTATTTAAAATATACATAATGAATGCTATGTGTAGTATGACTACTTACGAATTCGATGATTCCTGTACTGCATTATCCTCTAATAATTGATGCACGAGCTTCCTCTGGCCTCTATTAGAGATCCTCTCTCTTCTTCTCTTTGAAACTTCAGTTTCCTCCATGCACACCGGTAAATTAAGTCGGGGTACCGCTTCCGCTTTAAGCTTTCTACAGCGTTTGGGGGAATAGCCGAGTAATTGCTGTTGCAGGCTTTTCTCAAATGCATTTTGTTCAAATGCACCGAGCAAATGCGAGCTGCAATAATTTGTGACGATATATGATTATAAAGTCTGGCCTTAATAAATCCATTACTAACATAATTACGTTAAAAATTACACACAAAATTACGAGGAAATGATTTCTAATAATAGTAGTTATCTGAAATTAATAGAAAAAATATATTTTTACCTGTATTAACGTTAAAGAAGTCACTTCTTCGGCATGCTCGTATCCATTGTTGTTGAATTGCAGGATCAGAAGGAAATCTAAAAAATTTCACCTTCTCCTTGCTGTTTCTGTAGCAGTTATTGCAACCAAATACTACACAATGTGACATCCTGGTAAACGATGACAAAGTCCGCTGGATAAAACTTTATTAGCACTAAAACACTGTCCTACCAAAACAAAGCGTCGAACACGGTCTGCTTTGTTGAGATAGGTGGCGCTATGTAGAATTCTGCAATCCAAGTGACGTCACGCTCGAACGAGGAAGACGTAGGAATATGCGCAACGACCTACCTTGTTTAGTAGTACCATGGACCTGATAAAGTTTTGGACGAAACAGTTCCACTGGAAGTGGGAGTTTACCCTTGTCGTTTTTCGGTTTTTCCAAACTATCTCCCGTAAAACTACATTTACGTAAATATATCTCAGAACGAAAGTTATAGAGAATGTAATATTCTGCGGGTCTTGTTTGAAAATTGTTTTCGGAAAACCGATAGTTTAGGAAATATTTCGGTTTTTCTTTTAAATATTGTTATCGAGGTTCGAGTTATGGAGGTTCGAGTTATGGAGGTTCGAGTTATGGAGGTTCGAGTTATGGAGGTTCGAGTTATGGAGGTTCGAGTTATGGAGGTTCGAGTTATGGAGGTTCGAGTTATGGAGGTTCGAGTTATGGAGGTTCGAGTTATCGAGGTTCGAGTTGACGAGGTTAGGTTTATAAAAGTTCGAGTTGACGAGGTTCGTGTTATAGACGTTGGAGTTCACGAGGTTCGAGTTATAAAGGTACGAGTTATCGGGTTTCGGGTTATAGAGAGAATTGGATAACGTGATCGTCAGCGACTCATCTCTCAATAGAAAAACATTAGGCATTGTTTTTTAATAGGGCTGAGATTCATGTTTTATCTATATACTAGCTTTACCCGCGCAGAGCATCTGCGCGCTAGTACTTTATTGCTCAGTATCATAAATTTCTTTATACACACAATTTTCGATTTCCTGATTTGCTGACACAGTAGTTAGTGAGTCAAATGATCTTACTCGTGAGAGATCGACATAAAGTTAAGCCTTGTTTTTGGAATTCAATTTCGTAGATGTATGCAATTACAATTCTGAATAGATTGGGTTTTAAAATATCATCCAAGAGCTCTGCTAACTTCAGTTTTAAAACTCGGACTATTATGTCTGGTCTATTTTCAGGTCGTTGAGAGCCTTGCATTGCATGAAATATCTCAGGCCAAGTCAGGTTGCAAATAAAAATAAGATACAGATCCGGTCGTCCAAACTTTCTGACTATAGCCATTGCGTCTTGATAATTTAGCTGCATGTATCGTGGACTTCCTTGGAATGTTGAAGGTAATATTATCATCTTACCTATTCGCATGTTCTCATTTTGTGCTCGAGACACTATCGCATCGAAAAGTCCTCGGTACAGCTCAACTCGTAAATCTTTCTGATTCATTTGCAGATAGTTCAATCGGGCTCCTTCCGTTTTTACGTAAGCGTCGACGACGTATTGCTGGAATAATTTTCCACTGCTATGCAAGAGACTGAAACCACTGCGCACAGAGTCGATAAGCGAAATACTGTAACTCGAACTCGCTTAGCTGAGTGTCTCTCTTCTACATGATCCATTCCGATATGCCAACCATACTCACCTCTCAGGAATAGTGTAGAGTAGACCATCGCGTAAATTACAGAGGACAACAATACCGGTAACCGTGGAATCTTATTATTGAAATGTTAAGAAAATTACCAAAACTCGAGTAGAAATTCAAAATATGAGCGAATTCGAATGAGATCGAGTATTCTACGTTAAGAATAAGAATTTTCATTCATTTTGGCGTGTTTTAGCGCAAATTTCGTGTCGATAACTTAATTTTAAGATATTTTAAAAAGTAAAACAATGAAAGCCTTCAAATAAAAAATGTGATATTTACGTGTTATCTTATGGGAAACGACATTCATCCTGTGAGGGTCAAACCCGTGACCTCATTCAAATATTTTTTAGCTATAACGTAGAGATTCATTAAAACTGAAATCCTGAGAAATTTCAGACACCTCAGTAAATTTTTAACCGAGTTATTCGCAGAATTAGAGCGTTACGTAGCATGATGATGACCATTACGATTTTATAATATAGAGAGATATATTATAAAAATCACCTTATTATTGAATAACGAATTCGGACGGGTAAATTCGTTTTGAAAACACCAATCCAATCGGTTAATATCCGTTGCTTGGACTAATTCTCAATCGATCAGGAGAATTTCTCTTAATATATTCACACTCAATCAACATTACTCGTGGAAGAAAACTATAAAAAAGAAGTCATCTCTAACTCGCGTAGGATGCTGGGAGTCAAGCCTTTCCTATCGTCAAACTAAGTATCGCTCAAGGAATGCTATAAAAATCTTTTCGTTATGTCCTCCTAATGGGAAAAAGTGGGGCATTATCTAGTCTGAGATTAGAGTCGAAAACTGAGACATTTTATCGCTTTTTGGGTGGATCAAGCGTTCGATTGGTGATTTACTGACTAGCATCGATTATCTCTCAATCACGTGTTGTGCTTGACAACAAAATCGAATTGATCAGTACTGAATTTATGTGGAGCGTGGTTTCTGGTTAAACCTAGACAGCGTATTTTTCTCCGAACTACATAATCGGGGCATAAAACTTTTATGTTTGGAAAGCTCTCCTCTTTAAATAAATGTAGTACTTCCACGACATTCTTGCGTCAATGTGCTTGAAAACGTGAATATAGCGAGTTTATCATTCCTAAGATACAGGGGAACGAAAAACTGTGATTATAAAATGCAAATTTAAACAATATCGAAGACAGGTACGGTTCATCAAGCGAGCATCTCTTGTGAATGTTACGAGTATCGTAGTGGAAATGAAGTTAATAACAATTGAAGAAAAATCTACGAAAAACAAAATGAGCATTTCTGCCGCAAATTAACCGGCATCATTGGTTTCCTCTGCTCACAGATCTTTTGTAAAAAAGTGACAGTATAAATTATCAGAGGCCGGTGGGTCGTCATTGATGACGGATTTGCATCTGCTTTTCCGACTATCTTTATTTTTTCTAACTTAAGTTTGGCCGTACTATATTTCATTTTTTTTCAATCTATCATTTTCCTTCCAACGGTCTCAATACATTTCATGTGTTTTTTTCAGAATCACGTACCAGTGAATCAACGACAAGGAGAGTTGCTTCGTAGTCGAAATGAGTACCTGGTTCCCTCTGCAGTTTTGTGGCTATCGTAGTAACCTCCAGCGTCGATCACATCGCGGCTACATGGTGAGCTCGATATCCTTTTATAGAAGTATCTTCCTTTTTTGGATTGAAATTTGAAAACATAGTAATTGCATGTGGCGAACCTGTTTTTTGCCATCTAACTGCCAATGCGCCTACAAACAACACATCAACCAAGTTTTAAAATTCGTTATAATCGGGGAGAAAGAGAATCTTCGTCATAATCTCATCCCAAACACAATTTAACTAATAAAACAAGTTAGGAAAGCGTATAACGTATCACAAATGGGGCGCGTTTCGTGCAATGGAGTATTAGAAAGCAATTATATACCTGTACGTAAGGGAAATAGCGTTTTAAGGTCCTTTTCTTCATCATAAATAATCCATTTCCTTCCTATTTAATAGTATTACATGCACACGTAAGGAAATTAAACGTTTGTTTGGGAGATTGTTTATGTTAGCGACAATGAAGTAACCATGCAAGAAATTTTCGAAGTTCAACTCCATATAAGACTTTCTTGTTTGATTTTCTCGATAACGGCTACTCCTACGATGAAAATATATAGAGAAGGAAATACTCTACTTTACCAGTTCTACAACTTTTATTTGAAAAATATTTTGATATGCACAATAGTTTACGAGATATGACGAAAATTAAATTTTTTGTCTCTAGTAAAGTGGTACCCCTGATTGGCGTACGTGATTCATTTTTGCGATTTTCTTATTATATTTGATTGAAAGTCCTTAATATCAAATTTCATAAAAATCCGTTCGGTAGAAGCCGAGAACGAACATGCGGACGGACGATAATAGGCGCTCACGCTGTAAGCGAAACGCGCCTAAAAAATGAAAAATCCATGTAAGGATTGGACGATGAAGACATTAAGACACCTTCCTTAAATGAAAACATATTTGGCAGCGCTCCAGGATGAATTATCCATCTGATGACGTAAGTCTCTTGACATACGCACGTTAAAGCCTCAAGGGTCGCTGCAATTACTGATTCTTAAAATTTTCGTAATTTAATTGCCATGAGTAGATACGTTTAAATTACAAAAGCAGAGGTTTGAATGGGCGGTAACTGCATGAGAAGTTTTTTCCTTGACATGTGCAAGGAATGCAAATCACATGCGCTTAGTTACCCCTTGTTAGCACACCTTTAATCTTACCTAAATTAAAATGTCTTCCCTGTTATCGAAGTAGGTCAAGAAAGAAAATCCCATCTGGGAACAGGGTGAGCATTAATATTCATAAGCGTCTGCCCGTTTTCTGATATATCTTCTAAACCTCTAAGGAAAAGACAGGGCAAAACTTGAGAAGAGTCGGTTTACCGCGATATATATACCTACTAATAATGCTTCATCAGAGGCGCAAGTAGGAAAACGGTCATTTCGAATAAATTGCGTGACGGATGGCTGCGAGCATCTTCGTGACCGTGCTGCGGGTCACCTCTTTCGCCCTACCTTCCCCTTCTTTCCTTTCTCTCCTTCCCACCTCTACAAATTCCCCTTTTTCCCTCGAAAGAAAAGACCATCCCATCACCACTTTTAACAAATTAGGCCGAGGATTACTTTAGGTGCCCGTGGAAACGCGAAGCGAACATTTTGGAAACGACGTTCTCTCGTCCTCTCCAAGGACGAATGACTATCTTCCTCTCTCTCTTTTACCATCCCGCCGTTCTTATGGCTCTTCGTTGGGAAGAAGGGAGTTTTTTTTTTTATGTGGCCCCCTTACGCCGAAAAAAGTGTCATTACGGTAGCTGAGGGGGAAGGGGATGGGTGTGGGTAGGAAGGGTGGGGAGTGAAAATGGAAAAGGAAGCGAATCCTCTCCGGGGTATACTTAAAGCCGCGGTGAAAGTGACCGTTAAAATGAAGGGAGTAATATTTAGACCGTCCTGTGATCTACTGAGATAGATGAGTGGGTTTTTTTTTAATCGGAGTAAGGCGCTAGTTCGCGTGTGGACTCTTTCTCCGCAGGAAGGATGGTTGGGAAGGAAGGGGATTGGTTAGGTGTGATTAACCGGTGGCGACATTTTTTTTCATTATTTACGCAGCCGTGACCGGTGGTTGCCGTCGGCAAGTATTCGGGTTTTTCGTGCGTGGATTTTACGTGGAAAACGGGAATACACCGAGCTAGGATTCGCAGTACTTTTAGTTAAAAGGGCCGCATGAGGATTTATAACACCGTCTTTCGGGCCACATTACACCTTTTAAATGACTGAACGAGTCCTATCTAAATTTCAAAGGGATGGTTTCTTTAATTTATATTTGATCTGCTCATAAAATAAATTTAAGGATTTTTTCAAGGAGCGCAACAGCAATAAAAAGCGAACGGCGGGATTCGAACCTGCGATCCTAGCACCCTAACCACCCTTCCACCGAGGCCGTTTGATGTATATTAAGTAATGCATCCGAGTAGGTACTCGAAAAATATAAGTTATAATTAACCCTAATCCTACCGGGCTCTTTCACTGACGTTAACCTCCGGGATGTGACTTAGGGACACACATGATATATTTGTAAGATATGATTTATTTGGACACTATTACCAATGGTTACATATTATACATGGTTAAATAGATCGAGTTGGCATGTCATCAAAACGCATGTAACGACGTAATGCGATAAATTTATTTTTAGACATACATGCGCGAAAAATCGGACTGCCAAACAATGGATCCCAAAATTCTTTCTGGTCAATTATACGTTGTATATATATATATATATAGCCCAGCGTTAATTAGCAGTCCAATAAATGCCCTTATTTAACACAAGAGGCAATCACAAAGAACATTTTCGTTACATTGTATCAATGTGTCTCTGAGTCATTTTATATTAGGGACCATATAAATGAAACACAAAGAGTTAAAAAACAGTTAATGGTGTCTATTTATGTAGAAATATAAAACAATAGAATACACAAAGTCTCACTGCCAAATAAATTTAATTTTAAAAGTAATCGCGAATAAAATTACAAATGTGTCTCTTAAGTCACAGCCTGGCAGGATTAGGGTTAATAAATTACGTGTAACGACGCCTCCTGCAGGAAAATAAACGAATACGAACGTCTTATAGAAATCGATTAAGTTATGGAATAACTGATTGGTCCTGATATAGCTCGCAGGTAGTAGTTTGGGGAAGTAATGCATACGTATCCGCGAGTTCACATTACTGAAAAACATTGCGGATGTCAAAATGGTGGATACGGAAACCAGGGACATTATTGGAAAAAGGTGGTTTGGTTCTCTTTGTTCACAAGAATCAACATATTAATATCAAAGGAATAAATATTTCTAATTATTAGGAAATATCACAGTAATAGTCCGTAAAGCGTTAATCAATAACATATCATTTCATATTCATCAGTGGCTAATAATTTCGACTTTCGAATTTATTTTCAAGAGCGACATTTAGACAGTACAGTCCATTCTTACATACCTACAACCAGGGTTACCGCCTTTCCGGGTTTGACCCGAAGTCTCCGGGTTTTTCGGACTTGCCTCCGGGCAAGAGAAAAAATCTCCGGTTCAACATGAATATTTTCGAAATTGGCATTAAAGATTACGACGATTTCCATTCCATTCCACAGAGAATAGCGAAAATCTAGCGCTGATATCAGTTTTCTTATATATTTTAGTGTGAGTAGGGAAATAACCCTGCCCGATGGGTTTCAGATTTTCCATTTAAATCAAAAGGAAAGGATAATTCATGGAATGGATCCCAGAACTTCAATTTTCGTCATAAAACCTATCCCCATGGTCTTGGCCTCTGCAGGAAGAGTTTCTAACCAGTTGCCATGAAAGTTGGTTCATTGGTTAAAAATTTGATATTGGGGACCGGCAAACAAAGACAGAATCATAGACAATTACAAAAAAGAAACCATAATCCTATTTTCATTCTGGAAGGGTAAAAACAGTAAAAAAAGTTGGCTTTTAAAAATCTCCGGGTCAAATTAGGAAATCTCCGGTCAAGACCAGAG
The DNA here is from genome assembly GCA_036926305.1 of Uropetala carovei. NCBI lineage: Eukaryota > Metazoa > Arthropoda > Insecta > Odonata > Petaluridae > Uropetala > Uropetala carovei. The sequence continues at coordinate 31,600 of JAXCHB010000120.1, read as the reverse complement.
AAATCTCCGTGTCAGAATTGAAAATGTCCGGGTTGGTGAGGACTTTGAGGTGGCAACCCTGCCTACAACCCATTACGACGAGCACAGACATCCATTCTCTCGGCGGGATGTGACCCCCGAACTTAGTATTCGGTGGCAGATACTCGAACCACCCTTCTACCAAGGCGGTATTTTAAGATAGAAATTGTTGTTTATTTATTAGTAATGTCTGTAGAAATAACCCCAGATAATTAACTCATGGCTTGAAAATTCAAATACAGTGGCATTTTCTATGTCGTAGGTAAGTTTCCTTTTCCATACGCCATTAATTACCAGTTCGTCTATTCGTTTCGATTAAGAAAAATTAATGGACCAAAAATTATTAATTTGCAATTTCAGGCCCATTATTTCCTTAATGAATTCTACGTATTCAGCGGATTACACCTCAATTAAAACTTTATGGAGTTCCAAAATTTTAATCAAACGGATTTAATTCGTGAGCAGATTAGTACTGATCACTTATTCATATATTAATTACGAAGGAGTCCATTATGATTAACAGAGGAATTTCGGCACAATTTTATCGTACCTCTCAGACACACATATTTTCGTACTATCAAAGTAGTCTTCTAAAGTAATCTCCTATTGACGAAGTAACTTTTTATCGCTTTCCATAAATTGTCACTTATCGACACGATCAAGAGAGTTTAATTTCAACAATAGCAGTCGGTCGAGTTTTTTTGTATTAAAATCGGAAAATTTGAATATATTCTTAAAAAATAGTGTTTCGAAAAATAAAGAATAAAAAATCTTTCTGAAATGCACGTCATGTAACAAACGGGTTTAGATACGGGTGCGTTTAAAAATGCAGGAAACCGCAATTACCCAATCGAGGTACCGTCGTCAAATAAGAAGTGGTTTACATATAATTTTGTCTGCGTAATTATTCTAGTCAGTTAGTGTCATTATGTCGAGTGGTATTAGAAGAAATTTAAAATTAATGCTTACGTCCAAATTCAAGTAAAAATTTTCGCAAGGAGTTCATGTTTTGGAACCTAGAAACAAATCGTGAATATTAAAAAAATAAACATTCACCTGCTGAATTTGTGCGTTCATTTTGGAAAGTAAAATCCAAGCGGTCCTCCATCTTCCGTTTCAAGTTTCAGAAAAATTGCATTTCCTTTGCTGAACGGAAATTCACAATAGTTCAGTCGCAGACTCTGACAGGTTTCATCTCCGCATTAAATACCCGCATTTAATGTTTTCCACTCAGTATCATATACTGCTGCAATTTCAATCTAATTATGTTAAGCAAAATTTTAGGACCTGTGCAGGAAGTATTAAAATTGCAATTTAAAATTCTTTTCCGACACCATCGTTTCAAGCATTTGGATGTGGTCAGGATTAAATAAATTATACTATACTATAAACTATACGAAAATTCTGCGAACGGAAAGATTTTATTTTACTCGCTGCCGAACAATCGAACGCAAAAAACAAGACGCGGCTAAAAAAAAAACCTTGAACGGTAATCTCAGAATATACTAATTTACACGTATTCACTGTCATTCTTTTGTGTTTTATGGACCTCTCCGTTTCACCGTGGCATAAATCTTTTGAGGAATAAAGCTGCCGAGACTCCCGAGGGAATTCGTGGAAATTGCGCCTGAAAAATATGAAATCACGCGTATGGCATAGCTTCCACGTCCTCCGCAAGGAGAAAGCTGGAATTTGATTAGCGTTCAGGAGCCAAAAAGAAAGCCAGCAAGTTCTATTAAAAAAAAAGAGCACTCAACGAACTAAACTTTTTAGAAAATTAACTGCTTGAAGGTTAATTCCCTGTTTTAAGCGAATTAGAAAGACAACACGAAGCGAACGTTTGTTTTGAAAGTTATAACCAATATTTGAGCAGAACGACAGTCTTTGTCGTAGAAGTCATAGGGCTAAAAATATTGAAACTGTGTTACGTTGAGGGTATGAAGCGTTAACTCACAGCGACGAATTCACAAAAGCTTGATCCGTATACCTTACGGAGTGCCTCGGTCCTTAACTATTAAAGGACAATGGGACGTTGAACACACACAGGAAGCTGATATTTTAATAAAATTGTATCTCCTGGGTAATTTCGCTCCGGCTTAGGCAAACAGCTTACGAATGAACCAAGAACAGCATATATTAGGATAGAAGGTCACTTGTAATTCGTCATCACTGTTAATTATTAAGCTTTAACATTAAGGATATTATATGAAAATTATTATATCGTGTGTACAAATATTTCATTAATCTAATTTGCAATTTTAAAGCAATGAAAAGTATTCATGGTCAAAATCAGCACACGCTCGTCGAGATAAGTGAATTTCTAAGCGTACACTCCATAACTGTCCTATTTGATGTGGCTAAATAATTTTTAGCACCATCATAGAGAAAATATTTCATTATAGCAGTAAATAAGTAAGATTAATTTCTTAGTATCTCCTAATAGTACATTATAGTAGTACCGGAGGTAAACATTTTTTGGGCGAGCGATTGTCAGCCGAAGGGAAAGAGAGAGAACGTTAGTCGAGGAGATAGCGCGGGATATTGGTGATCATTTTCTTCGACGTCGGAAAACATTTGAGTTTCCCGAATATCTAATCTAAATAATTTAGCTCAAAAAAATTGCCTACGCGGGATTCAGGCGTGGCTTTGCAAAATAGACAAACTCCGTATAAGGTTCGCCGTTTAAAATAAATAAATAAATAACTATATATATATATATGTGTGTGTGTGTGTATATATATATACACACACACACATACATATATCCATATACATATATATCCAAGCATACCGAATCCAACCCACCCACGCTGTACGGTTAATGCAAATCCCGTATGCTAATGAAAAGGAAGAGGTTGGGGTTGGGGGGGAGTAAGTGGGGAAAAAGGGAGATACATATATCAAGCCAGACGCGTCTCTGAACGGTACCGCCCCCTTGTTTCTTTATGACTCTTCCCTCGCCCATAGCATGGGATTCCTTCGCGTTGCCCACCCTTCTTCCCAGTTTCCCACTTTTCTCTCTTTCTCTTTCCCTCCTTTCACTGTCGTCCCTTCAATATTTTCACTTAGACAGGGGTCTCGGTGCAGCGCTATTCACTGAGTTTGTATCGTCATACGCGATACCGAGAAAGAACGAAGTGCATTTTACAAAAGACTGATCTTACCAAAAGCTTACTTCGTATATTTAATAATCTAAAATCGGCGAACAGCCGCTGATGACAGCCCCTTTGACGGCGGACTTGATCGTTCTCTTTTTGGAAGCTCGTTCGGTTCGAATCTGACGCAAACAAAACGAAGACTTTCGATTGATATCAGTTAATGCGTTTTTATTATTTTGACGAATATAATCTTCAAGCTTTCCGGATCGTATTAACGTAAATTAATATTTTTTGGACCGATACGAATCCACTAATCCCTCGAATAACACGATTTCGCATTGCACGTTTTCATTTTAACACGTTCTCTTTTTACTTTTTCTAATACGAAGTATCGAGTAAGTATTGTTTTCGCGAAAAAATTCGACCTCGAGATTTTTACGGAAATACACGTTTTAGGTGTCGCTGAATCCGAAAAAGTGGTTTTCGCAATGCCGTCTGTCTGTCTGTATGTTACTGGCCCTGGAGCCTAGACGGTAGAGCGAAAGTGAATGAAGTCTCGTACTTGGGCATTTTATCATACTGAGCAAAGTATATATAGAAATGGTTGACATTGATCAATAATTAAGAGTAGTTTATTCTACGTTTTTTTAACAACAATACGATTTTCTCAAAAACGGCTATAACGATTTTGATCCAATTTCGTACAGTTACTTGAGCTTACGTCTTCAATAATACTATATAGTTCATATTTCTCAAAAAATGAATATAAGGCTAGTTTATTCTAGGCAACTTTAACAATATGTAATTCCATTTTCTCAGAAACTGCTCCAACGATTTTGATCAAATTTCGTACAGTTACTTGAGTATACGTGTTCAATAATACTACGTATTTCATTTTTCCCAACGAATGAATATAAGGCTAGTTTATTGTTGGGCAACTTTAACAAAAATTGGATTTTCTAAAAACAGGCTCATACGATTTTCATTTTCTAAAGATAACTAAACGACGCATTAGTACGTATATGAGGAAGTTTATACAATGTATGTTGTACCGATTTTTTTAGAGAACTAACTCAGTTTACACGGCAAATACTTTCGCTTTTTCAGAGTTTTTAAACGGTCTACGAGGATTAAGAAATAGAATGTGGTTCGGTTTGACCCAGAGTTCATAAGAAAGGACAAAAGAAAGTTACGCTGAATATAGCGTGGTTGAAAATTTTGGATTTTGAACTCACGACTACGCTGACACTTATATGCACGGATTCATACGGGAAAACCTGCCTCACTTTGAAAGGTTTCGCTTTGGACTCACCAGGAAAGTTTTCACCATGGAAAACCGAGGAATTGGCGTATTGAGTTCCTCGCTATAGGGAAGGAACCGCGTCGTTGCATCCGTACTTATTTCACTCCCACTACTTCTCATACTTCTTAATCTTTCCTCATTTTATTTTCCTCTCCATCTTGAGTTATTTTGCTCAATCTTCTCCCAATGTCTTGCCTCCTACCTCTCCTTCAAAACTCCAGATTTTCTTTTACTCTGTTTCCTTCATCGATTTCGATAGTTCCGGTTCAATCATTTCCATTCTCTGTTAGGATTCTTTTTCCGTGTTTAACCTTTTGTCCTCTACCCGTGCTCACCGTTACTACACTTCCACTATTGCTAAATCACCTTTATGTCATGATATCCAGCTTTTATCTTACAGTTCTCCCTTCCCAACTCCACCTCTTCCTTTCTCTTCCCATCTTTCTCTCTCATTTTCTCTCCCACCTTTCCCCACACCCATTCTCTCCCTCTTAATGTCCATCTCCCTGTCATCCTCCTCAGCTTTACCTGCTGTCCCTCTATATACCTTTGTCTTCTTATTTCTCTTTTCCTCTTCCTTCCTCTGTCTCCCTCTCCTATTTATCCTTTTATTATATGTATGTATGTATGTATGTATGTATGTATGTATGTATGTATGTATGTATGTATGTATGTATGTATGTATGTATGTATGTATGTATGTATGTATGTATGTATGTATGTATGTATGTATGTATGTATGTATGTATGTATGTATGTATGTATGTATGTATGTATGTATGTATGTATGTATGTATGTATGTATGTATGTATGTATGTATGTATGTATGTATGTATGTATGTATGTATGTATGTATGTATGTATGTATGTATGTATGTATGTATGTATGTATGTATGTATGTATGTATGTATGTATGTATGTATGTATGTATGTATGTATGTATGTATGTATGTATGTATGCATGTATGCATGCATGTATGCATGCATGCATGCATGCATGCATGTATGTATGTATATATATATATCTCCCCCTCCTTTTATCTCCCTTTCTCTCTAACAACACACATTCTCTCTCTTTGACCTCCAAAGCCATGAAATCTTTTGGCGTGGAAGTACTTGATCTTGCCCCCTTTTATCGCCCGCCCAATCCTCGCATTGACCTTTTAAAAATCCAAACTCGAAACCGATGATGGACGAGTTAAATTTTTTTTCCGACCGCGGTGCAGTCACCGGAAAAAAGCTTTTTTTTCGACCAAGTTGGATTTTCCCCTTTTGTTTGCCCTCTGGCGCGAGAATGACCGCTTTTGGCGAGGTGGAACGAAGATCGATTTGGATAGCGCACGGACGATATCGTTTGTCCGTTCTTCTATAAAATTTAGATTCCGGTAATCAATTCGGTTTCGAGCTCGTCCATCCTTTAATGTGTGTGCGTGTGTATAAGCTCGTGTTTCTTTTTTTTTGTTGAAGAAATACGTAAGGCGAAAGATTGAGATAATCTTTCCGGCACATTCGCCATCAATTCCACGACAAAAGGTAACAGAATTTTCTACCTTATATCCGTATCCTATTGGTTTAGCTTTCACTTATATAAATATAAATAAATAAATACATAAACATATAGATACAGATATACTTGCGTTTTTGTCAGCGATCTCAAGCTTCGAATATTTGCGTCCTGAATGGAAATTTATTGTTTACTTTCCGTTTCAGTGCAATAAGAAAACTCGTTATCTCCGGCGTCGTGGTAACGCAAATTCACGGTCTTCGACGCGAAGGAAGGAAAGTTATGGGATAATGTTCTTTCGTGAGGTATTATGATTAAACATTTGAGTTACTCGTTTTCCATCAAAAGTAATAGCAGAGAAGCCCCTTGACCTTTCCTTCCTTGGTAAAATATATAAAATTTGGTTTAACTTGGGTATTCATGGAACTTTCCGTTTCTGTGAACTATAAATGTAATGATAAAAGTCATTTTTAGACATTAATAAATATTTATATAATTTGTTTTCATCTTCTTTTGCCGATTCATTATAATTTAAATTTAGTTGGTTACTATTTTAGATGAAATGCTATTGTCTGATAAAACAGAAAGGAATAGGTATTGGAAACATCAATAATTCGCCAGTCAGTTTGTTTACTCCATAATTAATTACGTAACTCAAAAGAAAGGGTGACCTTCAAATGATTCGGACGAGATATGAATTTGTCTTTGTTCTTATGAAGTACGTATATATTACTCTACTGTTTGAATATCAGGATCAATGTTATTTAAAATGAGAAATGGTACGGACGATTCGCGCCTTCATGGTTACTCATTGAAAGATAATTTGCTGATAGCTGTGGCGTAAAATTTGTTTGTAAAAGTAACGGAAGAAGCCTTTACTTGGTGGAACTCCATCATAAATAATTATTAATAAAGTGGAACTTATACCAAGTAATTTTTCTCAACTTATTTATTTGTTTGTATTTTATTCCGTGCAAAATGTGACGTACTCTACACAGGGCCGTCTTAAGACATTTGGGCGCCCTGGGCTAGCAACATGATGCTCCCTCTTATAGTGGAGTGGGGGTTACTAATTTTTAATGTAAAAGTAAATACGTAAATACACATCGATTTATTAATCATAAATGAAAAAATTACACATCTAATCTAACTATATATGAATTTTACGTTGACGTCTGTAGACATTTGTTTACAATTTATATCGGCGTATTTCTCGAGAACCGTTCGTCGTAAAGATATGCGGTAAACGGCGTTTTGTTTCTACCGGCTATGAAGTCCCTGGAAAAATATTTTCGTTTTCTAAAGTGTCTCGGGTTCGAATCCAGGAGACATTTTTATTTTCCCATAAGTTTATACGGGATTTTCGATTTTTTAGAGTGCAAGGTTTTTTTCCTTCATACATTAAAATACGTAAATATTGACCGATTTTCTTCTTTTTTACTTTATTCGACGGCTAAAGCTTTATACTACCTCATTCTTGCGATGTTTACATGGTATACGGTCGAAGTTTTCAGAAATACGCATCCTTTTTCGAAGTTTTGCGGATTTTTCGTACTCATTCCGGACTTTTCCAAGGAGACTCATTGTTGCCTCCGATTCATTTAATGCCAATTAAACCTTCAAATAGACGAAAGAAAAGCACTATTCGCATCGAAATTAATGAAGCAAAGCAACGCAAATATTTACAGATAATTAGTCTGTTGACTGCGTATGGGAAGCTTTTGTAGCTGTGTCAGTAACATGTGTATAACAAACAAGTTCCCAGCCAATTATTTTATTTTAAATTGTGCAATTAATTTGTTTTTTATTTTGTTTCAATTGATACTATAACGTTTTAAAATGGTTACGTTGAGGACTGTCAGCATTTGTTTACAATTTATTGTTAACATCTGTAGATGTGCTAGAAACTTGAAATTTGGCAGGAGTATAGGTTTCTCTCTTACTCATTATATTAAGGTGAGATAAGAGGCTTTTTTATTTTAATACTTTGAATTTCATTTATATTTCATTAATTATTCAATAAAAGTTATTTCACTAAACCAGTAGTTTATTTAAATCGCATTAAGGATCGGAGATCCGGGGCTGCCCTTCTAGTTTTTATTAAAACAAAAAATAGAAAATGTAAAAACCAAAATAGAAACTCAAATAATAACGCAGTTTATAAATAAATAACATCTTAAAAGTACTTCTTTCTACATTTACTTTACTGGTGACAAAAAATTAAATTTCCGTCATATCTCGTAAAGTATTGCTCATATCAAAATATTTTTCAAATAATAGTTGTAGAAGTGGTAAAGAAGAGTATTTTCTTTTCTATACATTTATATTGTAGGAGTTGCTGTTATCGATAAAATCATATGAGAATGTCTTAATTCGAGTTGAACTTGAAAATTTCTTGCATGGTTACTTCTTCATTGTTGCTAACATAAACAATCTCATAACAATACGTTGAATTTCCTTACGTGTGCATGTAATATTATTAAATAGGAAGAAAATGGATTATTTTAATAGTAATGTTGTGGAAACATTTTAACCCTCGAGTAGGCGCGCTCTTATTTGTCCCCACGAGTTATCGGGGGCGCGGAGTACTTTGTCCACGGAGTAATTTCAGCAAAATAACTGAACACTCCACTATTAACTGCTTACTCAGAGAAAAGGGATCACTGCCAAATAATCGTCGCAATACAAATAAATAAAATTTTTGTTTGGTCAATGCTCTCCTAAGCCTAACGAAGGTAAACCACAAAACTAGATATTTCTGTGCAAAAGGACAGGTTACCACGACTGTCGGGCTGAGTAATTACTTGATTTTGATAAAAAAATATGACTCACTTATGTAGTTCTTAATCCATCTTCTCCAATTCGCCTATTCTTTTTCTTTCGATGCACAGGAATGGAACTTTCTTACTAATTCACGATCCATTCTAAAGAAGGACAAAACTCCTAATGTGTAGATTGCGGAGAATGTTGAAAATAACAACACGATTCAATCTGTGTAAGTACATGTACATCGCAATTGCATTCACGTAAATTTAATACGTATTTAATACAGTAATACTGCCCACTACCTTTCGTTGTAAAGACTTCCATCGGACTAGCCACAGGGCTCGAGAAAGATTCCTGGGAACCGAGAAACAATTATCACAGCGTATGTAGGTCCAGATTGCCATCTCAAGTTGTATGGATATTTGTACAAACAGATGTAGCTTATACTCGTTTCATCTCGCAGATGTGTGCATTCTATACGAATGAACCTTTATATCATCATGTTTTGGCATCGAGAAATGCTTATGGAAAGAAATCACATGACCCGAGAATTTTTCAATGTAAACCTGAACCTTAGTTAAGCCCTCGTAAATTCGCCAGACCTTCACTTCGCCTCGGAGTCTCTGAAGTATAGGTATTATGATTCTGTCCAGTATACAGTGTGCGACGAGTGAAATTTTTTAATGCTGCTGTCCTAAGTAGTACGTACTTTCAGAAAACCCCTAGCATTTCCGATTGCTCAAAATATTTATGAATTACAGGGAAGTAGTCACATATTCACTACCTGAAGCATGTAATAGATGGCGACCCTCTTGAGAAATAAAAGGCTCTGACAATTTATACTTTTTGAGTTTAAATTACAAAGATGCGAAGTTTAAAAATATATATATTATTTGTGGAGCGGCGGCGCCGGGTGCCCTGGGGCTGCAGCCCATTTTTTAGCCCATATAGTTAAGGTTCCTCTGACTCTACACTTTCCTTAGCCTTCGGCTATGTTTCGCCGCTGACATTTGCTTTCAATAGCAATGGCTAGTTTCCTTCCATTCAGTGCGCTCAAAATTAATTTCCATTTCACCGATAACTATGCTGTGCCAATGTATGGCAACAATTAACGAATCCTAAACCGAACGGTAAATAACGACCAACATTGCGTAGTTTAGGATTCTAATCTCGTCATATTTTTGGGTTCATAGGAATAGATTGACCGTAATGGAAACCACTTAACCATATTGATAGGCAGAAGTAGATTGTTTAAAACCCACTCCTAAAAGTTCCTCCGATAGAAACGTGTGCCCAGACCTTGCTTATTTGCACTTAGTTTTGAGTCAACGATAACAACCGGAATAGAAGGGAGGAAAAAAACGTTTCGGTCCAGAGAGCCATCGACGTGAACTATCAAACACTCGATGCCTTTGTGAAGATCAAACATACCCCTTCCCTTTCGACACGTAAACAATGATTGCCTTTGTGTATGTGCGTTTGTATTGACGAAAAGATTGAAGGAGGGGAGGGATGAATCAAGGAAATAAAGGTTCGTGTGGCACCGGGAAACGGGAGGAGGAAGAGGAGGTCGCAACCCCAATGACGCTCAAATGAGGAGGGATGGCGTAGAAGATAAACGCGCTCTTGTTTGAAGTGTAAAATGGGGCAGGGCACGCGAGTAGCGTAAACAGACATGGTGGCGTGGAATTTGTTAGCACATTCGCTCCTCTCGCCTCCTCACGCGGGATATGTGGGTGCAGTAGGCTGAGGTGATGGAGGTAGAGAGAGGCGGCTTCTAAAAAAAAAAAGAAAACCTGCTCCCTCTCGCGGCAGGAGGGGAAGGGGGAGGGGGGAAGGACAGGAAAAGAAGAGAGAGGAGGTTGTCGCGAGAAATCTCACTTGTTTTTTTTATTCACTGAAATAAAACAAAGAAATTCCACGCGCGGTGGGCGTGACGGTGTTTTTTTTTACAGCCACCTGCGAAAATTACTGGCTTTTCTTTTATTTATCTATGCTGGCGGCTGTCTTCCAAAAAGTTTTAGAACAATAAACTCCTTGATTGCTGGAATTTCCGCCGGTTCCTTCACATTTCGGAGTAATGGCGCAATTATGCGGAATGGGACCAAATTTTTCAGTTCTCTCTTGTTGTTGTTGGAGTATTAACATTTTTTTACATCTCAGTTCACCTGATTTCTTTCGTGTCGGACGGGTGGATAATTTATGTTTATTTTTATAAAACATTATGCTTTTCGTTTAAATGTAAAGTTTACAAGTTAGTTTATTACTAGGGTACCTACATTATTCGCATACCGCCTTTACACCTTAATTTAGCGTCATTCGGGACAATATAATAAATCTTCGTCGTTATAAATTAACTTTCGTAATGTTATTTATGTAATTTATCAAGTTAATATTCTTTAAATGGCGCATTGTCCTTGTACTATTTTTTTCGTGAAGTTGATCTTTAATCACAAGCATTTACGCGTCAGGTGGCACTGTCATATATTCACAAAAATGAATGCGTACATAAGTAAAAGGAGCTGCACAAGGCATTTCACTCTCTCTCCAGCGCTAAGGATAAAGCGCATTGGAGTGTACCGTACAAGCAACTTCGAAAGCAAGTGTAATTTTAAGTCAGTCAAGTTTTGATGCAGAGACAGCGGGAATTTCGGTGAAATGTTTTTGCGAGAGATATAAAACTTACTATGTACATGGATAATAAACAGGCCTAAATCAAATATATTAAGGCTAATACAACTACGAAAGCTGATAGATAAAGGATATAACAAGTGATTTAAGCATCTATGTAATATCTTAATCAGGGGTTACATAAATGGTGTGTAGAAAAGAAAATATTTATAAAAGTTGATTTGACGCGGGGATGAAAGTAAATTGCGGTGGGCCGAAATGTAGCCATGTCTTTGTTCTTTGCTCAGTGGAATGAAGTCTTGCATCTGTTTTGAACATATTTCTTGCAACTCATGTCTATCAAGAAAATTAATAGCGAACATTTTTATGCTTGAAATGTACTAATGGTAACTTCTATTGATTTAACATTTTCATAGAATAAGAATAAGAAAAACATAATCGGAAATTATCCGTGAAAATGATTTATGTAACACTACAGCTGTGAAGTTTAATTCTAAAATATTTCGCAGCAAATTAATAATGAAAAGATTCTTCCATATTAAAGTTTTCAAATTTAGCGAAAACGGAATTTTGTTATATCCGTCAGGAAACTTGGACGAAAATGTCGTTTCATTAACAGACTCTGGCTAAATATTTCCATTTGCTTTTGAAAAAATACCGTAAAGTTAAGAAGCGTGGCATTAACTATTATAAGGACTAATTGACGCGCACGAAAAAGCGCAAGAATGTGGAGTTTCACTAAATTTGTTAATCTTAAAAGTCGATTGTGAGAACGTTAGCTGAAGGACCTTTGAGGAGGATATTGAAAAGATTCTTTTGACGGTCACCCGCTAAAATATCGACTACGTCAACCCCGTTAGCATCCATCAAGATGAGCGTGAAAAATTTCGAAATCAGCGATAATTCGAAATTTGCATTTTTTTAGCTCGAATATTTCCTTTGAGTAGAAGGATGCTCATTTTATGATGAAGCGTTCAACCTTTAGACTAAAGCGCCATTATTCTTGTTAAGACGTGGAAGTAATCGACAAAATTTTTCAATTCATGCCAACATTACACTTTTCTTTACGTAGTTGGCACAGCTCCTCAACCTTTAAGAATTCGCGAAACGTACACCTGAATGTATTAACACCGCTTACCATCATCAGTCGTGTTTATGTAATTTTAATCCATTATGGGATTTCAGTTAAAAGTAATGTTGGGCATCGGGTACAGTCCTAGCTCCGTCTGACATTTTTTTCTTGACTAACGCGGGTCACACGCAGAAAGTTTTGAGGACCTCTGGAATAAGGGACTAAAAGACCAGAATTGATAAATTGCAAATTTGTAGTTGACAACTGGCACGTAAGTAACATCAGCAGAATGAGACATAAATTGTTATACTATAATGCGGACAATAATTTTCCAAGGTTTGTACTTGATTCTCATATACGGTAATGTTTCAAGAGTATAAAAATAATTTCTCGAAGCATCGTATAACTGTACCTATGTAACTAACTCAGTGTAATTCTATTTAATTTTATAAGTAAATTTTTAATTCATTTTCCAATATCGGCTATTCACACAAAAATGCTTATCATAAAATGATGGGAGTTATTAGCCAGCAACAAAAACAATTAAATAAATAATAACAGGTATTCTATATTCCAGAAATTACATATTTTAAATACGAGAAAAATAATACTTAATGGTTTAATTCAGTTTCACTTAAATTGCGCTGGAGTCAAGGATATAATTTCTAAATATTTTATGGAGCCGATTTTAGTAGTAATAGGCCGAAGTATTTTTTTAGACACGCTCACTAATTGTAAAATACAACACAAGGTAATTCTAACTTCCGGTAGGTGTCAGGCACACACCACCAAATCCAGGCTATCCAAATCCTTTCTCTTAAAATTCTCATATCCAATTCCTTCTTTTAATGAATCTAATATAACCTTTTCCTACCTCTTTGCTCTTTTCTTACACTCTTCCTTCTGACTTTCAGTATACCGTTTTCTTTCAAATTTTGATCCACCCATTTCTGTCTACCCTCTATTACTCGAATTAAGTTCATCCCTTCCCCTGCTATATTCAAAACGTCCTCATTCGTTTTCCCTCTCTTTCCAACTGATTTTCTGTAATCTACGCCAAACCCACATCTCAAACGCCTCTAATATCCTCACATCTTCTTTTCTCGTTGTCCTTGTCTCGCAGCCATTTAATGCTACACTCCATTCACCACTAAGATTGCTCATTATTTTGGAAAATTTTTAAACTATAGTTTGGTTCCGGAGTATTGTATCTTTAAACTATTTCGTGTCACACCGCCTCTAAATGATCATCTCACCCACGAGCTCTATTTCACCTAATTGCAGATGGATCGGAGTAGTTATAGGTTCTCATTTACCGAAGACGATAATCTAGTTTAGTCCTTTATCCATTGAATAGTAAACCATGTGCACGCACCACCGACAAATCCTACTTGGTGGTATTTGCTATTCCAGATGTGTCACTTTATGTGCACTAGAGCCACTGAAATATTCGAGTTTAAATAAGTACATAATAATGTTATTTTCTTCAAATAAGTTAATTCGTCAAATACGTATATTTGGTATGTGGATGAAATACGGTATATGCAAAATTATATATAAAATATGGCTGTTACCTTGCATTTCGACTCTCCTAACGGAAAATAAAAACCTCTCACGCAAATAATTTAATATTATTATTTTGTTATAACTCGTCCCTCTTCTGGCGTGGTAACGTTACTTGCTTTGTCTATTAAATAAGGTAAAGGCACAAATAAAAAACAGCCCTGCTGAATCATCATCCCCTTAATTTCAGTTTGTATTTCCTTTCTTTAGTTCATCCGATGCATTAAATTCAGCCTTTGGGCATATTTACATCCGCTTCGAATTGAACGATGAATTTTTCAGCGATTCTTAGGGGAAAATATGCGCCTTTTTCCCCTCTAGAGTATCTGGATATTTCACATCAGCCGGGTATATATGGGCCGCATTGAATATTTGTAACGGGAGAGATAGCGAAGTAGAGAGATAGTAAAGTATACGAAGGAAATCTGGCGATACCGTGACGTCTACAAAAAAAATAAAACTTCAAAACGTGTACCCAAAAAGGTTTTATTTTTCCCTTTTTATTTTCGTTGGAAACCTTATTTTTTTCGTCGTTTTTTCGACCTGTCATCGCGCCCACCGCCTCATTTGTCTCCCTCTCCTCCATTTCCTCAAAGTGAGGATATAGATATGGAGCGAGGAAGATGGGAGGAAGGAGGGAGATGCGCGCTCTCGCTCACTCTTTTCTTGCCGGAGATGAGTAAGAGGTGAAATCCTTCATTCTCACGACCAACTCTCACTTTCCCTTCCAAGCCCCAGTCTCACCCTCCCTCCCTCCCACACTCTCCCTCCCTCCCCCACACTCTTCCCGGGCCATCCTTCCTTCCTGTTCCTCTCTCAATCCTCCCGGGAATCCAGGGGGAAGCTTACCCCCCCCTCCCCCCCTCCACTCCCCCATTTCTTCCTTCCTCTTTCTTTCTCTATCTCTCGCCTCTTTTTGGACGATGCAGAAACCTCACCTCCTCCTATCAATCCTCAGGCACCCTAAACTCGCTTCCTTACCACCTACCCCCCCCCCCCCCTCATCTCTTCACACGCTCTTATCATTCCATCGTGTCCCATCCGAGGGATTCTCCCTCCCTCCCTTCCTCTCCCCCCCCCCCCCCCCCCCCTCCGGCTTCCGTCGACAGAAATATCCCTCATTCTCTCCTCTCTCATAACGAAAAAAATTCTTCCACCCTCTTTCACAAACTCACTCTCACACCATATCTGAATATCTATATCACTTCCTATTGTCTCTCATTTCTCCCTCTTTCTATCTCTCTCTCTCTCCAACTCCACTTCTCCTCTATATCAATACCGCCCTTTCTCTCATGTATCCATCTCTTGTTTTTTCCTCCTCTCTCCTTATCCCATCTCCTTCCAACTCTCTTCCTCACACTCCCCAAATTTCAGTCTGTATTCGTATCTTTCTTCAACTTCCTTCTCACCCCCACTCTCTCTCTGGACACCCCTGTCTATTCCACTCTTTCTCTATCTCTCTCTCTTCGTTCTCCCTATCTGGGTCTCTGTCTGTCTGTCTTCCCTCCTCGCGCTCCCCCCCTCCTCTTTCCTTACCTCACCCCACTTCTATCACCTCTCTCTTTCTGCCTCTCTGTCTCCTCTCTCCCATTATCTCACTTTAAAAATATATTTTGTGGATCTTATCTTTTTAAACATGTATGTATTATTGTAATTCCACTACTATTGTTCTTTTATGTATCTAGGGGTTTAACAGGATTTTTCCACCCCCTTTCCCTTCGTGGGTGTTTTCCTGCGTGGTCTTTTATACTAAGTTGGCCAAGTCAGGTCTTTCCTTGGTTTTTATCACAAATACGTCGTCTTGTTAAAAGAATTTTTCCGAAATTTTAATTGGATTTTTGCTTTTGTTTTTTTCTATTTGTTTACTTTCAGTTACTTTTCTACGAAATTGCGTGTAGGTGTACAGATATAATCATTATTATTATTTTTTCTTTCTCCTTAGTTGACGTATGGTTAAATGTAAGAAGGGACTATATAGGCTCAATGTCACCCTTAATAAAGTCGTTTGTCTGTCTGTCTGCCTGTTTCTCTCTTTCACCATCTGTTTCTCTCTCTTTCCCCTTCCTTCCCTCCAACTCCTCTTGAGTCTTCCTCTCTCCAGGTACTAGTCCAACTCTCTTCCAAACGCCTCTTTCCCTTACACTTTCTCTCGCTTTCTCTGTCTTCACTCCCCCACGTTTTTAGTCTCTCCCCTTCCTCCATCTCTTCTTCGCTCTTCTCCCCCCCCCCTTCCTCCCCCCTCTTCTTCCAATCATTTTTCCACTCCCTCTCCTTTTCTTCTTGATGTTTTATTGTTTCTTTCCGTTCTGTACCCTCCCTTCTCCCTTTTATCTCCTTCCCCTTTGGAAGTTGGAAGGAGACACCTCCATCCGCGTGATCATCGTCCCCTTCTCCATTTCTCCGCATGCCAAATCGTTTGGACGACCTTGATACGGGAGAGGAAAGGAGAAAGCTTTATCGCTTTTTAAGTCGCTTTTATCGCGGCGCATATTTCGCCAGGAATAATAAAATGGTATAGAGAGAGAGAGAGGGAGATGGAGGGAGGGTGGGAAGGAGAGGGGAGGAAGAAATTCGGCGGGTACGTTGACAGGAGACGGAAACGTTTCTCGAGGATTTTTTTTAAGCATTCATTTTTTTCCAAAGAGACTCGCCGTAAATCAGAAATAAATAAAAAATACCACGTCGTATGGTTCGGGAATGTTTCTTCTCGTAACCGGTTGTGGATCGCGATTATGAATAAAATTACTGCTACAGGCAATCATAAAATATGTGTAAAACTCGCACGGAATCGATCGTCGTACATAGGTATATATTGTGTATCCCCACCTCGGATTTGTTGTTTAGGCCTCAGTTTAGTTCAAAACGTGACCAAGAAACACATGGCGTAAGCTGCTTGGGTCACGGACCTTTCACAACCTAAGATACAGAACGATTTTAGCATTGGGCCCAAATGTCTTTATTAAAAGTGGCGTGATCTGTGAATTTATTTCACGAAAACTCGCCTTCCTTGCATCAATCGAAAATTCCTGTTGAGCCCCATATTTTTGTATAGCGACTCGAGATGTTTTTTTTTAAATTCAACGCATTCGTTTTTAAAATAAACTGACGGATGAATCAAATTGATCGACTAGGGCAGGGGTGGGCATCCTTTCGGTATGATGGGCCGCGTTGGTGGCAGTGAATCCTTTCGGTGGGCCTCATTGGAAATTGCCATTTGGTTGTAGCTAAATCAAAAGTTACCCGAAGATTCTTAGGCACCATATGCGTGGAAAATAAGTTATAATTAGCTTTTTTATGGTTAAAGTTTCATTATTAAAAATAATGATGTAATTCAATCTTAGAAACATCTTTGAGAAAAAATCAACAGTATTAAAAAGGACTTATTTGAAACGAGAAATATTTAATGAGATGTCTCAATTTTACGTTAGATAGTTTAACAGATTTTGCTATATGGAAAATAATATTTGGTAGTTAATTAAGATAAATAAGAAATGGTTTGAAAACTGTGAAACGTTGGCGTTGGGCCGCTTAAAATTGTTTTTTTGGTCGCAGGTTTGGCACCTCTGGAATAAGGCATTTCTGTTATTTAACTCCTGTCGAGTTTGTGGGATTAATTTTTAATGCGTTTTATCTATAATTTCATTAAAATTTAATCCTCTCCCTTTAAAGCGTCCAGAATGAAATTTGAACTTTCTCTATACTATGCTGCTAAAAATCCTGTATATCTTTTCTTTGATTTATATCACCTATTGTCATTTTGAACCCTTTACTTTATCAAGTCTTCATATACTACTACACATTTACTTCATAGGTACAAATATTTTAACTAGGATGGGAGATGATTAATTTTAGCTTGTTTATTATGCATAAAAGTTAATTGTAGAAAAAGCATCTCCTTGACAACGGAACATCAAACGTGTAAGTAAGCTTCGTCATTCATACTGTCCCTTTTTCCGGCGCATCACGCATTCGTAGCTTATCAAAATACTCTTTTCGCGTGATGAAAAATTCTAATAGCTAATTCAACTAGAAAGATTTCTTTTTGCGTGAAATTCGTTAACCGTTTCACATATTATCGCGTGAAGTAATTCATACTTTACTTTGGTTGCCCTTTTCGTTAATTCAACACCAACTGGATTATTTATCACATTATTAACACTCAGTTAAGGATATTGTACAGCAGCTCGTTCAATGTTCCAATGCAAACAGCTGCATTTCCCTCAGATGTTATGGCATAATAAACGCTCGAATTAATAGCTCACTTTGTTTTGGAAATTTTAACAGAATCATCACCCTACGGAAGCGGCAAGATAACATCCGCCATGGAGATAAACATTCATTTAAATGCATTGCGTTCATCAGCAGGCACACTTGCGTGATCCACTCGTGCAGTATAAATCTTTTTCTTCATAGGGTGAGATATTTAATAGACGCATACGCAGAACATATCAATAACATGGGCGAAACGAACCGAATATTTTAAAAGACGCAACTTTATCCATGTGACGGAAATAGGAAGGCTCATCAAAAAGCAGTCGTACAGAAACTTAATACGGAATTGATTGCCGCCGTAACGTACTAATCTAGTGGAAACATCCGCGAGTCTCCTCGTCTTTTTACGTCGTGTAGAGTTATTTTCCTAGATTATTCGCCTTAATCTTCTCAAAATATCAAGTTCCGGCACGAGTTTTTCTTTTTTTTGTGGGGGGAGGGGATGGGATTAGTACAAGGTTAAGTCTCCCGCGGGATATCTTTGCTCTCATACTCTCCCCCCCCTCACTTCTCTCTCCTTCCCACCCCCCCCCCCCCTTCCAACCGAAGCTTTCCTTCCCCGGGGTTCATTCCGCAACACCGAGGAAAGTAGTCAGTTTTATGAAGGCTTATAAAAAAATAAATCATGGAAAAATGGCAGAGAAGGAGGGTTAGGGAGGAAAAGGGACTTTTTAGTATCTTCGAGTAGCTTTTTCCACTCTTCTGCTGCCTTTGAAACTCGGATGAGAGGGTGGGAAAGTGAAGGTAAAGGAGGTACGCCCTTGCAGGGAAAAAAGGAGGATGAGGAGGTTGAGTGATGAGGAAGGATGGGAGTGTGGGCGAGAAGGGAGGAGGAGGAGGACAAGAGAAATGAAAGATATAAGAGAGTAGAACTGGAAGAGGGCAAATGGAGAGCGTGAGAGAGTGGAAGGAGTGCGTTGGAAATCCAGAGAATGGGAGAGAGTAATGGTGAATAAGGGAGAGATGAATGAGGGAAGAGAGAGAGAGAGAGAGGGAAGGCAGGGGGTGGAGGAGACAGGGTGCAGGGAGAGAGCGAACGAGAGAGAGAGAGAGACAGAGGGAGAAAAAGAGAGGTGGGAAATTGCAGAGAGAGAGGGAGAGATGGGAGAGAGAAGGATATATATAGAATGAAAGGGAGTGGGGAAGAGAGAAGAGTGAGAGAGAGAGAGAGAGAGAGGGAGGGAGAGGGAGGGAGAGGGAGGGAGGGGAGAGAGAGGGGGGGAGGGAGAGAGAAAAAATAAGATAGTGGAACAGAGAAGAGAGGGAGAGAGATGGGAGAGAGGATATAGATAGAATGAAAGGGAAAGAGAGAAGAGTGAGAGAGAGAGAGGGAGGGGGAGAGAGAGATGGAGGGAGAGGGAGGGGGAGAGAGCGGGAGAGGGAGGGAGGGAGAGAGAGAATAAGATAGTGGAAAAGAGAAGAGAGAGGGAGAGAGATGGAAGAGAGAGAGGGAGAGGGAGGGAGGGAGAGGGAAGGAGGGAGAGGGAGGGAGGGAGAGAGAGAGAATAAGATAGTGGTAAAGAGAAGAGAGAGGGAGAGAGATGGGAGAGAGAGAGAGGGAGGGATGGAGAGGGAAGGAGGGAGGGAGAGAGAGAGAATAAGTGGAAAAGAGAAGAGAGAGAGAGAGAGATGGGAGAGAGAGGGAGAGGGAGAGAGAGGGAAAGGGAGGGAGGGAGAGAGAGAATAAGATAGTCGAAAAGAGAAGAGAGAGGGAGAGAGATGGGAGAGAGAGAGAGGGAGAGAGAGGGAGGGAGAGAGAGAGAATAAGATAGTGGAAAAGAGAAGAGAGAGGGAGTGAGATGGGAGAGAGAAGGATATAAGTAGATAGAATGAAAGAGAGTGGGAAAGAGAGAAGTGTGAGAGAGGAGTGGAAAAATAGGGAAAATGAGGAAGTGAGACAAGGAGGGAGAAATGGAGAGTGGGAGAATAGGGAAAGAGAGAGAAATACATAGAATGAAGAATGGAGAGAGGAATAGAGAAGTAGAGGATGGGCAAAAAATGAGAGCGCGAGAGGGAGAATACAGGGAGTGAGGGATTGCCAGAAAAAGAGGAAGTGGATGCTGCGGTGAAAATGTATAAAGACAGAGAGAAATGCGGGGGGAGAGAGAGAGAGAGAGGGGGAGAGAGGGGACGGGAGAGTGACTCTGGATATTCCCTCTCTTCCACTTCCCCTCCCTCTGCCACTAAAAAAAAGATTCTTTTTCATGTCTCCTCTTTGTTCCAAGACTCTTCCTCATTCTTTCTCTCTCTCTATATCTCTCTCTCTTTCTCTCTCTTAGTCTCCGCCGTCTTTCTCTTCTTCTCTCCTCGTTGATTTATGCGCCCACCGTATTTCATTTTCCAAATCAGCGGGCGCCTTCAGACGACGGTAATTGAGCGTGGGGAAGCACCCGAAGATGCGGAATCCGGGAGACGCTATGAAATGCCACGGCGATTTAAGGTTTCTTTCCTTCCATCCCTCTGTGTAAGAGGTTTTGGCAAAACCGAGAATACAGGAAATTTTTAGGAAAACTTTGTGGCGCACATATGTGCATTGCGTATCTATATATAAATGTATGTGGATATGTAATAAATTTGAGTGGCTAAGAGAAAAACTGGCTCGAAGTTGAAAGAGCACTCGAATCGATTGATAGAAATATGGAAATTCTACGATTAAATAAAAAGACGGGTTTAAATTAAAGAAAAATTTCAATTAAACAATATATTTATAAAATAGTTAAATCCGTTTAAAAATAATATTAAAAGCTGTGACCTTCCACGTAGAGATATTTACCTATGCTTGGAAGAAACAGATGGTTGTACATGTTATGACCTCACTGTCTTCGGACTTTATTTTCTCTGGAAATTGATGGCTCAAATTCGATTTTCTGGTTCTTTTCCCCATCATTCTTCAATAATATGGCGCGTTTAAGCAAATCTACGAAATGGCTGCCCTTTAAGCAATTTTTCTTTGAGCGTTTTCCTGAAAAGTAATCGAGTTGGTGTAGGTCTGGAGTTCTTTGTGGACATTCTCGGGCCGAATTTAAATTTGTTGCTTACTTCGTCGAATGGTCCGGATTAACTTGAGCCAGATAAGGAGGCGCATCATCTCGTACGAATATTTAAGCGCCGTCGGGATACAGAACGCTTTTTAGAAGACGATGGCTCAATTTCGGGAACGCTACAATAAGAACAAATTTTAACACTTTGATTATTATGGATAAACAATAAACAGCAAGAGACCACTTCGCTACCCGTGTTACAATCCTGCTGGTTTTTCTTCAGTTTGAAATTCAATCTGTTATTTCAAGAATGTCAGATTTCGTGAAGAGAATATCCATTCTCCCAAAAACGCTTACACGACATACGTAATTTTTCCATGCAAAATAATACATATATTCAAATGCGAGTGTGTAGGAATTCGTGTGGAAAAATATGGCCGCTCCCTTCAAAATCTCCGGTGGAACGGAAGGAAAACACTCAAAAGGGCTCGAGTTAGTCGTCATGGAGTAATTTATGTGACGTTAAACTGGAAAGAATGCATATACCGAAGAGGAAGATGTCCAGGAGCGCTCCCCTAAAAAAAAGTTCTATTCATTCTCTTTTTTAGAAGCAATTTGTATACACTGTCGTTTTTCTATAACACCGAAATTACGTCTGACCGAAACTATGCACATTTGATGAAATAACATATCTAAATGTTCAACTTCAAGAACAAGCACTTTAAAAAAAATTTTTTATACCAGGTGTCTCCTATAGCCGTAACAACATTATGAAAACACATAACCTTGTTGTGGATATTTGATGTACCTGAGAATAGTACTTTATTAGGTGCTTGTTATTAGATTTTTTATGCCATAAAACGAGTTCTATAATTCTCTGTTGAAAATTGAAGTGATAAATATTTCGAATAGTAATTTCGAAACGGGCATTGCCTAGTAGAAAATGCGTTTCGACATGAACGGAATAGTTTAAGATCATAGATTCCATTATCCGGCGACCGACAAGTCACACCTGTTCATTCCAAATTAAAGTAATTGATTGCTGATCATTAATTTAAAAAATAATACCTCACAATTTAAATTCGAATTGACGAAATTCCGAGATTTAGATTTAATAAAATTCCTTTCCCAACTAGCGGCAGGATCTGAAGCCACTTACGATACGTGCGTTTTTTAATGTAATAAGTCTCACGAGGTATTAAGAAAACATTTCATCAGCGTTGGTAGAATCTAATGCTTTGGCCTCATTTGATTTGCCCTATTGAAACCAGTTTTTTATCTTAAGTGATCATAGAGACTGTCTTGAAAATATATGCCAAAGTACTTTTGACATTTTTTTCCTATTTCATAGAAACGACGGAAATAATGAGGAATAAGAAGCTCATAGCTGAGGCGTTTTGAAAACTTGCTTATAAAATTTATAATTGATATAGCGAGCAAAGAGAAAACTTTTCCGGCATTTTCCGTTCGCTTGTTACATTTAGAGTGTCTACTGAAAATATTTTACTAAAAAATATGGCGTAGCAGATCTTTACGCGTGGTTTCCCGGGAACGGAATTCGTGCGTTTTAAGTTGGCCTACTTTGCCTTTGAACTCTTTGAGTATGAATATTCAGGAAAAAATCGTTGCTATATCACCGTCGAAGTTTCATTTAGGAAAGATTATATTTAAATTGGGAGGGATTATTTTGTGTGGAAATTAGGCTCCCTTTCATAGCAACTTAACCTCATTTCCTATCAAATTTTCGATGCCGCGAAGACTTCATCTTTTTTTTCTCGGAGGAACAAGTGGAGCAAAACGACGGTTGTGGAGTACATCTTGTATGTAATGAGTCTCATGTGTGTTCGGCTCAAGTGCTCTCTTTGCGAGAAAGCATTTAGTAATAAAAAATTTGTTGATTTAATGCATCTTACAATTAGTCAATGTTTTCACCAAAGTTTCGTCCCTCGCGCAATGAGTTTCGCTTATGGCGTGTTTGGGATTTTTAATTTAATTAGAATCATATTGTATCCTTTTCCGCCAAATAATGAAAAACGTAACCCTCTCTTTCTTTTTGGTGATATGCTATAATTAAAATTGGTTGCATTTATAAGCAAAAATCCGACCTCAAGTACATAAGGAAGATGGAGTTATGAATGCTAAAAGTAAAGTCAGTATATATTTTGAGCCCACGCTGGTTTAATATAAATATAAATCAGTTATTTAAATAAAATATTTTGAATTATTATTTAGAGGAGTTTTTCTTCATAGGAATATATCTACTCGGTAAATACATTCTTAATATCTAATTTATAGAGTGCTAACAGATCAAGAATATTAAACTTCTTTTGGAGAATTATTTTCTCGTTCGCTGTAGCAAAAGGACTTCTGTCAAAGGTACCTGATGTGAATATATTTAAAGCCATCTCCGTAGTTTATTTTAGTAATGTCGTACGTGTATCTGTGTATTTCAAACTCCGAGGCTTGATTTACACAAATATATCAACCAAATTCAACCGTTCCCTTTTTAGACTTACATGTCTCATATTACCAGTAAATATATATATATGAATGCAGATTTTAAAAAATACCTTTCGTAACAGATCTGTAATCGGCGGATATGGAGATTTATCTCATGAGGCACCTCATTTAGAATTACTTTCCAAATCCTTAGGAAACAATACACCGAGAACGAAATTCACGATGCGTGAATAATTACACCCGGGAAACCCCGAAAAGCGCGGATGAATTTAACCTTTAAGGGACCTCTCACGCTGGTAATCACCCTAGAGGACTGCTAAAAGCGTCGAAATTTCCCCGAAATTTCTTCTCAATTCACTCTCGTAGATTATGTCCGAGTTTGCGCGTAGGGAGGGAGTGGGGAGGAGGGGGGAGAGAGAGGAGAATAGGGAAGGCGAGTGGGATTTTAAACGTGTCAGCAATGACCCTTTCGTACCCTAATGAAAACCTATATGAGCCGACGCACACCTCCCCCATCTCTCCAACCTCGAATCATTACACGTGTTCGTGTGTGTATATCGCATCGTGGGCGACGCAGTTATTAGCGTCCATCACTCACTCTCACGCGTCCGCGCTTACGTATTCACACAGGAGATGGAAGAGAGATTGGGAGGAGAGGAGGGAGGGTGGGAGGTGTGGAGTTTGAGGAGCGGGAAATCCATTGCGGCATTGGCGCACTCGCAACGAAATTCGCAAGGGACATCGGAGATAAAGAGGACACCCGACGTTGCGGCTAACGCGTCTCTTTTCGAAGGACGTGGAGTGCCGTACATTTATCAGGGCGATGCGGCATGTCGGAGCGTAGAAACCTGAAAAATTTAAACCCCCTCGTCGTCGGTTCAAAGAAACGGCTCGTTGCTTGGAGAGAGAGAGAGTGAGAGAGTAAAATAGAATGGCGGCCGTGCTGCATCGTTCTAAAAAAAATCTGTACAACATACACTGTACAAACTTTCTCATAAATGGGTACTAATGCGTCGTTTAGTTATCTTTAGAAAATGAAAATCGTATGAGCCTGTTTTTAGGATATCCAATTTTTGTTAAAGTTGACCAAGAATAAAATAGCCTTATATTCATTCATTGAGAAAAATGAAATACAATATGCGTTATTATTAAGGACGTACACTCAAGTAACTGTACGAAATTTGATCAAAATCGTTATAGCCGTTTTTGAGAAAATCGAATTGTTGTTAAAGTTGCCTAGAATAAACTAGCCTTATATTCATTTTTTGAGAAATATGAGCTATACAGTATTGTTGAAGACGTAAACTCAAGTAACTGTACGAAATTTGATCAAAATCGTTATAGCCGTTTTCGAGAAAATCGGATTGTTGTTAAAAATGTGTAGAATAAACTACTCTTAATTATTCATCAATGTCAACCATTTCTATATATACTTTGCTCAGTATGATAAAATGCCCAAGTACGAGACTTCATTCATTTTCGCTCTACCGTCTAGGCTCCAGGGCCAGTAACATACAGACAGACAGACGGCATTGCGAAAACCACTTCTTCGGATTCAGCGACACCTAAAACGTATATTTCCGTAAAAATCTCATCTCGAGGTCGAATTTTTTCGCGATAACAATACTTTCTCGATACTTCGTATGAGAAAGTAAAAAGAAAGCAAATGAATGGCTGATCTTTAACGTGATTTTTGTTTTACGTTCGGGGATAAATTTTGAAACGCTGTTATCAGTAGGTACGGATGATAGAAAACCCAGTTAATCCGATTGAAAAGAAATATAAATTAAAAATTCTTTTTAAAATTTTGATGTTGCAAACAAAAGAAGCGCGTCTTTTTTTAGCTTAATTAAAACAATACCTACGCAGGAAAGCTTAATAAATATCGATATTCATGTAGCGTATAATAAATATGCAAGGATAAAATATTCGATCTCATTTTCTTTGGAATTAGGGCGATGTTTATGAACAAGTGATGAATAAGTACCCAAAGTTACGAGTAAAAACGGACCTATGAACGGATGGATCATGAAAAACCATAACTTGCTTCAATACACCCAGTTGATACTCAAACAGAAAATCGGGCTTTTACTAAATTTTTTTTATACGTGCTCGGAATTTTCTTTTTTCTCTCTATTTAAAAATAAGTGTTAAAACGGTTTATCTATTGGTCATAATGTTTGGTCAATTAATAGTAAATTTCCAGCTATTGAATTCATTTTCTGTAAGCTTCTTCCTGACTTTCTGCAATCGCAACCAAAATTCTTGGGTTTTTGGTTAAAATTCGTGAAAGTTTCCGTTTCGTTTTCCAGGAAACGGACAAAGAGTTATTCCAAGTATCCTATTGTTCTTGGCGTTGGGTTCGCAAAATGTTCCGCTGAATCGACCCACTGGGAATGTAATTATCAATAGCGCACCGAGTGATTTAAATTTCAATGTACTGTTTTATGCGTTGATGATAATTTCCTGCGCTTAAATTTGATTAAGTATTTCGAATCGTTCTCCCGTTACATTTGAAAATTTGAATATACTCTTTTTTGTGCAGTATACAACGCAACGGAACCCGCAAGTCCCTACGATGGAATCTATGAATCTAAATATTACGCTTCCAATGCATGGCTAAAATTTGCATGATTTTCAATTCAAATAGGCATATATGCCATCATTTTACCTTCCCGTTTGTAAAATAGTATTGTATTCCATTTTAAACTTCATCCTCAATTAAGCTACGTATTATTTAGCCATTGCATACAAAATATTTGGCTACAAAACCATTTTTTATTTGAAAGTTAAGGTTCATCAAATGATAAGGGTGGTTTAAAGAGTTTCCCCAGTTAACAAGGACTGTAGTTTTTTTATGCAGCTAGTCATAAATGTGAAGTTGGAGAAGGAGAATAATTCTAAACTTGACAGGAACTCGAACCAGAGTCTCCCACTTACCGGGTAGGTGGTTCATTCAACTAAGTCAGTGGTGGTCAACCTACGGCCCGTGGGCTGGATGCGGCCCACGGAGGGTTTTTGTGCGGCCCACGAAGCCATTATGAAAAAGCAATCCGAAAAATTTAACACGCAAATTGATAAATTTTTATGACAATTTTGATAATATTCCAACTATTGGAATGTTTACCGTCAAATCTTCATTTAAACTTGATTTTTCAGAAAGTGGCACATCAGAATTTATAGATAACTTCCGATTAAAACTCTAATTAACAGTAACTTCCAATGCAGCCAGCCGAAGGACTCAGAACCATCGATACGGCACGCCATATAGAAAAGGCTGGGCACCACTGAACTAAGCTACGAAGCCAGTCTAATTTTCAGTTCGAATGGAGGACCCGATTTTTTCTGTCTACTAAAATTTTCTTCCCTTTCCAAAGTTGGTGTATTGGTAAACGTACTTATTTAATTTTAGTGTAATTACTAAAAACTGCAAAACGATGCATCAGAAGGGATATACAAAATTTTTATTTACCGATTTCTTTATAATCTAATCTTTGCTTGATTCACGTGGTTAAAAATGGAGACGTGTATATTCATTTCAGTGTTAAAACGCAATGTGCTTCCATAGTTTATTGATTAAAATGGCCACTTAACTTTTAAAATCATTTCGTCTAAGATGCTATAGTTATGTAATCAGAAAATTCCTCTAAGTTAAACGTTTCTGTAAACATTGCAAACAAATTGATAAGATACAGAGTCACAGGTTTGAGGGCCAAAGTCAATTATTTATGTCCTACTCCATGGTTTCATTCCGAAGAAAACCTATATAAATCAGATGGTTTGTAAATAATAATTTATAATATTTACATTAAAATGAATTACATATCGCATAACTATGATCCTTAAAAGTTCAATAATTAAAACCTTACCAACATATTAATTTTCCCTTATTGTATTTATCTTTAAAAAATACGAATGCATCGCTTTAAAAAATAGTTAAACAGGTCTAATCTATCGTATTAAAAATATTTATTTACTAAATAATATCTCCTCTGAAAATCGCGATGACAATTCCTTTACTGGCTCCCTACAGCTACTCGCGTTCCAAAAATATCAACGCGATCTCTTAAGGAATCCGCTCAATTATTTATCCAGAAAATAACTCTGAATATTTAAATATCCCCTGGACCTTTCTGTAGACTCTTCCGACTGCTTCCGACGTAACTTCCGACGTGTTTTCAACCCACTAACTCTGTCCCGAAGCGTCCCACGGAAAGAAATTAGGCCAAGCGATAGCGATAACGTCCAAATACTCCCAAACTGGGACATCGCAAGCTACCGACCTTATCTAGAACCCCATTACGCCGATAAATTATTTGAAAGATCCTTAAAAAAAAAAACGTGTGTACACACACGCCGAAGAAGAACGAATGAGCTTTCTCCTGCACATTTCACCGGAATGCTGATAACGGAGGAAAAAGAGGATTTATAAAGATTTTCTCCGGTCCGTGTACCGAGTTGATAATCGTCCATTAATCACGTGGCGTTAAATTACTATCGGGAAAGGATTTTAAAAGACGGTAGGGGAGATTACCGTGAAGGGACGATGATTCTGCGGGTCCTCCTGAAATATCCGTCAACCACCATCAGGAGCTCCATCGTTCTATCCGGGATCAGAGAGGAAAATAGAGGGTGGAGATGTGCAGTTGACGGAAGGAGAGTGTGGAAGGAGGGAAGAGAGAGAGAGAGAGAGAGAGAGAAGAGCGGAGTTCGGACGCGAAGAGAGAGGGGGTAAAATTTGCGATCCAATTAGCGAACCAAGCTATTTGGATAATCTTCTTAGAGGATAACACATCAACGGTCTTGCAGAGCGTTTAATTGAAAATTAACTTTTGCCGCGTGGATAATTTTTTTTCCAACCTCGAAAATATTATTTTTTATTCTCTTATAAGAGGTCAACCTAGCCTCGCGGAATCGGAGGTTTTTCGGAAAAGAAAATTGCCGAAAAATATCATAATCGGCCGAAAATGGGCAATTGTTTTTTTTTCGCTGTATAATAGTTCTGGGTCCTGGAGGATTTGGATTACGGGATTTTATTTTTTTTATCTAGTCCTGCGGTTCGGTTCTATGATTTTTATTATTTCGGGAAATTTATAAGCGGAGGAACTCTTAATTTCAGGGACTGGAGATTAGTTTACGGACAGCTGATTGGGCGATTTCGATAATACTAATTGGGAGAATATTTAAAAAAAATATTTCTTGATTGGAAAATTTTTGGCGCCACCTTGATTACATTGTTATTCCGGTTTATAATTGAAAAATTTGATTATTATGTGATCTCAAGCTCGATAAAGAAATAACACATTAGCTTTGATCAGGGATTCACGAATACCCTTGGGTGGACTGTTAGGAGAAGATAGGAATGATTATTGGGCGCCATATTAATTTATCTCGAATTTGAATGCAGTGGATCCGTTAATAACAACATGACGTTGATTCCTAAAAAAATGTCTGTCACGTTATAAACAGTTTTGATTTTTTTGTCAATATTATATATTTAAAATTCTTTAGTATATTTTAGATGATGACTTTGGCAACTCTTCCAGGCCTCTCAATACCTATTCGCTAGAGCCTTCGTGGTCTCAGAAATGTTTTCAGCCGAAATGTTAATTGGTATATTTTCAATATTTTCAAACCAGAAAGGGCTTTAGAATGTGCTACCTCTATACCGGCGAAAATTTACCGAAACTTGCCCACGGTGAAATCTAAGTGTGAAAGAATCTCGCTGATTAAATATAAAGAAATAAATAACTAAATCACATGGATATAAAATTTTTCTCCATTTTTCCGATACATTAAATCAAATCAACAGAAATCGAAGCATTTTTCCGTATAGATTGAAAATCTACCTCCCTAAGGCTTAGGTCTCATTTGCCTCGTTACAAACATACCTCCGCCCAAAAGGCTTAATCTATACTGTATAAAAGAATTGCGTTGCATTAAATATTTACCCATTTGTTGACAATGGGAATCGAGAGATCAACATTTCGATTTTGAATGATTTTTGCCATTCATTTCATCGTCGTTGAAGTGTAAAAATTCACACACTTGCGCAAAAGTAAGTCTGATTTGCAGCACATAGCATATACGTAATTCGTCAGTAAAGCGTTTCATGACATTGATTATGTAAGCAAATAATGCAAAGTTTTAATAAATAGCACGCATTTTTATCATTACACATTATGTACGACCTAAGTTTGCATAGTAAGGCAAAAAATGCCTATTTTTAATGGAAGTGCATGAGATATTTTAGGTAACGCATATGGCAATTAATAAATTTCGTTTTTCTACGCCTTAATATATTTGCTGGGATAATTTACCGTAAAAAATGACGGATTTTAAGGGAGAAGGAGGATGAGTTGAAACCTTGGCTCCAACCTAATTTTATTGTTTAACATCGTGTCAACGGTGCTTGTTGTATACGACTTGATCTACAGTTTTTTAAGGAGTATGATCCATGTACAGCAAGTACATCACTTTCCATGGATGGTCGCCCGTTCAAGTATCGAACGAATATTGCAATTTAAAGAAAAAATCCAGAGCTGGATTAAAATTAAAGTTCATTGAACCTTAAAAAATAAATGTTATTAATTGTCTTCCTCAAAAGGAAGGTAGAAATGAATTGTCTTACCATAATGATTGAAATATGCTAAATCACCGGAATAGGATGTATTTTATTATGCATAAAGCAATTATTCCATTAGTATAATAAACTGATATCTACTCTGATTTCTAATGTAAATCAATTTGCCTTTTCGAATTCAAATAACGTTTATTGAATAGTATTGTAAAATGTACATTTTACGACATAAGGAGAATAAATAAATCGATTAAAAATAAGAAAAATAACTTACTAATTCCTCTACTCAATTTACGTCTGACTTCCTATAAATACATTTTATATTCGTTTTCGTTTACACTTCTGCATTCATATAAATAGTTAAAATTGACTGAGATCGATCTGACAGCTGCTGAATTATCATTCATATTCATAACATTACAGTTTTAAATTCTTTCTGCATTAATGAATTATAGTTGGGTATATCTTTACTTAAGTATCATTTCTACCGTACTCACCACCATTGTTTATTCATGCTATCTTTTAAAAATTATAGTTTTTTAGTCGGTTTTTAGATGGCGGAGAGAGTAATTATTTAGCGAGCTCATACCTAACAGTAATTTTTCATCGATAAATTGCAGAAAATTTCACATTTTTGTACTTGAAATCAGATTTTCGACTAATTCGGAAATTATTTGTTTTATTGACCGAAAAAATAAATTTTCTTTATTTTAACGCCAAAAACTTCAACCCGGAAGCTAGGTATCACGACTTTCGAAAGCGTAAACGAAAAATGTGCTTTGGAATCGAACCCATGTCATTATCACGTGTGCTGACTTGCAAGGGGGCGCGCTGAGTATACGGTGAAAGATTCGCTGAAATCGAACGTACCTACGTTTCTTTCTATGTTAGCATGAATTCATAAAATCTTACTCGCGGAATTACAGATCGAGATTGGCCTCCATTGCAATAGAGATTAGACCCAAGTAAATACTGAGTAATGAGAAATCAAAATAAATAAAATCTTTCAGTTAGGCAAACAAAAAAATAGGACTATGTGAAAATGAAAAACAATCAAAATTTAATATTTTGTAATCATTTTACTTTTTTTACAATTTTTATATTAACTTTTCGCGATATAAATTCAAAAAATGTATATATTATACTAGCGTAAATAAAGTTTACTAAACTAAACGAGTGTATCAATTTCCTTTTTTTTAAATCGGAAATTCTACATAGCGTGTGTGCTTTAATTGCTCTAAACCTGCTAATCATACGACGTGAAGATGAAAGTTCGTATTAATCAGAAGGTTGAAAATCCTCAGGGAGACGAGTTGTAGTTTAAGCCACGTCTCCATAACATTCGAGATT